>CM019149.1:103945386-104380475 GCA_009733165.1 Naja naja
AAGGTTCAAATGCAGTGATTGATCATGTTTAGAAGCCTCTCCTCTTTGAGTATACCATAATAAACCCTGAAAATGTATCAATGGAAACATGCATAAATTTCCAGGGGGCAAAGCATATTGGGTAACATCCATTTGCCATATTTGAGGCCTGAGTTCCTCTGGGGTTGACTCCCATGGGAATGGCAGTAGCCTGCTGACTGCAAGTAGGGCATTGCTGCCGTATGGCTGCCTCAGCAGCTGTAATGCCAAATTGCTTAATGGCCTTTGTATTTTGGTGAAAGTATGAGTGGCTTTCCCAAGGTGTCACAGGTTGTAAAGGCAAGATCAAATGTGCAGCTGCATCGTCTGCCCTATTGTTACCTTCTTGGAGCATACCAGGGAAAGGTTGGTGGCTCCTAATATGAGCAACAAAAATGGACAATTTCGTTCTGCGATTAGGGACTGCAGAGTACAAAATAATGCCAATAAGTCAGGTTCAATAGATGGTGATAGGTATGAGTCAAATATTGTGGAGACAATCTGAGAAACATACATGCTATCAAGAATCAAATTAAGTGGGACTTTAGAAAAAGCTGAAAAGCCAAAATTGCGGCTAGTTCAGCAGCGCTGAGCAGATTTTGTGGTGGTGTTGTTTTGTCTTCCAGATGCCCTCGTGTAGCCAGGCATGCGCCTTGTGTCTTGCTGCCATCAGCAAACACAGTGATGGCGCAGGCAAGGGTTGGGCGGATATGAGAGGTTGCCAATTAAAGGGGAGAGCCGCACCATCTGGAATCGGGGGTCAGGTGGGGGGTGACAGGACACCTCTCCGTGCCAGTCTGCTAGGGCAAATTGCAGCTCTTGAGAGGTACGATACAGTGATTCCCAGATAAAGAGTGAAAAGGGCACATACAGGGTCCCTATTTCTATGCCGGTAAGGCTACTGAGCGATGTCTAATCCTTCCTAACAATAGCCCACCTGGGATTGGAGTAGTAATAGAGGCTCTCGGGGTATGGGGAAGGTGGATCCATTCCAGGATGAGTATCTTACTCGTTTTTTGGAACAGGGCGGCGGTAAAGAGTTTAGGGGTGGCAAGGATTGTTGCGGACAGGGGGTGATTGGCCTGTGCCCTGTCTACCCAAGTAATGGACATTGCTTTGTTAATGACAGCGATGGCCCTTAATTGGGGTTGTTGCAAGACAATTTTATCGCTAGGATTTTTTCAAGGGTGGCCCGGCAAGAGGGGGGACAGTTCTGCGGTAGTCAGACCCAGGTAAGGGGGCCCAATTAATTGTGCCCAAATATTGCTGTAGTTGGACCAGGGTGGGGCGAGGGGTAAATCAATTTTGGCAGGGAGGGGGGGTGGCGGACTGTAACAGCTTATGACCCAGGTAGGAGTAGGGTGCAGCTGTCTGGACTTTGTCTGGGGCAATGTGGAGACCCCCCTGGGCGAGGAGGTCAGCAAGCTGGGAAAAGGTAGCAGAAGCGGTCCCAGGGGACCAGGGGCAGCGATGAGAATATCATCCATGTAATGGTAGACTAGAAAGGAAGGATGGGCTTTCCTAAAGGGCTCTAACACCTTGCTCACATAATATTGACACATGGTGGGACTGTTCAGCATACCCTGGGGCAGCACTGTCCATTGAAGCGATTGGAAGGATGAGAATTATTCAGGACAGGCATGGTGAATGCAAATAAAGGTCTATCCTCTTCACAGAGGGGATGGAGAAAAACAATCCTTGAGGTCGATGATGAGCAGATCGTAATCCCTGGGGATAAGATTAGGATTGGGTAGCCCTACTTGAAGGGGGCCCATAGGGTGCAGGATGGCATTAACGGCTGGAGATCCTGCAATAGCGCCACCTGCCTGATCTCTTTTTAATCACAAAGATGGGGTGTTATATGGGCTCACTGATGGTTCAATATGCCCTTTGGTCATTTGCTCTGATACCAATGAGGTGAGGGCTGTTACCTTATCCCTAGTCAAGGGCCACTGATCTACCCATACTGGGGTGGATGTTTTAATTGTAACTTGAGCATTTTTCAATCAAGTATGATTTTGGAATGGCACTGTTCCATGAGATCCGCCCCCACAGATTGATGTGCAAGGGGGATGCAGTGCGATATAAATGGGGTGAGATGATGGAATCACCTGTGACTGGGAGCCAGTTGCGGCTGCGGATGGCTCTTTGGATCCCACTCCTCTAACCGCGGGGCAGAGTCAGTGGGCCATTCGGCAGGCCAGTCTGTGGTGCGGATCACGCTGACATCGGCTCCTGTATCAAGGAGGCCACAAAAAACGGTCAAGATCCGCACCTCTAGCATAGGCTTGCCGCTCGTGAGGCGTTCTAATGCCATGGCATCCAAATTGTCAATTGGGGCAACTGAACAGCCGTGGCTACCAATTCCCCTTCCCTCATTATGTCTGGATGGCTGGCAATAGCTACCATGGCTAGGGAAGAGAAGTCCTCTTGTTCTCGCAAAAAAGGGGAGGCTAGGATGCCTGCACCATTAATTCTCTAATGGGGTAAACCAGCAGAGGTGTATCCGGGGGGAGGGTGTGTCCGGGTGCAGTTTTGTGGGCAAGAAATAGCCGAGCCGGAATGTCCATCTCTATATCCTCGGACATGACAATTTTATTAATGGCTTGCTATAGTCAGCCTTGGGGAGGGGTAGCTGATTCCCCAGTTCTAGTTTCCGCGGCTTGGCATCTGGGATCGCCGCCTAGGAGGGCAGAGGGCGAGGAGGGTCTACACTGTGCTCTAAAATGGCCTGGCTTCCCACAGTTGAAGCAATTCCCATGCGGGCGGGCGGGGGGGTAGCCTCGGGGGGCGACCTGGAGAGGGGGGTGGGGACTGCGAGCCACGACGCAGCCGCCAGCGCCTCCATTTTATGTGCGGTGGTGCCGATGATTCTGCAGCTTGCAGGAAATCTGCAAGGTCACCCTGGCTTGTTGGCAATGGGCTGGAGCACTTTTGGCAATCGGAGTTGGCATTTTCATATGCCAACTTCAGGGCTAACTCCTGCCTTGCCATGGTATTGTCAATTTGGCGTTCCAAAGCGACTTGTAGTCGGCTGAGAACTCGAATAGTTCTCGTTAGGCTGTTGGAAAATTTTGGAGAATGTTTGAATGGGCTTGGTGGAATCATCTACTCGTCTGATGGCAGCCATGGCACACTGCCTGATGATGGGGAAGGCTGCCCTGTGGAGGCCATCTGGGCGCTGCAGTCGCTCTAGTGCCCACCCAGGACATCATCCCTAACAACATTATTTGGTAAACCCCTTGTATTGCGATGTTTGCATTTCTCGTACTCGCACCACCAGACCATGTACTGTGACGGGGTCAGAAGCATGTTAAAAAGCATTTGCCAATCTGCCACTAACATGTCGGTGGTGGCCGTAGTAAGAGCATTCAGTATGCCTTGAGTGAAGCGGGAGTGCAGCCCATAGTCTTTCACCGCTTGTTTAATCTCTTTAACCAACTTAAATGTCAGGGGGTCGTAGAAAGGCACGGCATTTGCGCCGGCCGGTGCACCGGCTGGCACTAAGAATGTAATGGGGAAAGCCGCGCAAACCTCCATGTCTTCCGGGGACAGCTCACCCCGCTCTCTAGCGTTAAGAACAGCCCTAATTAAATGACCTCCCGCCTGCGGGGGATCTGGGGCCGAAGGGGTTTTACTCTCCGGAAGAGAGTTGGTTGGGCATGGAGGTGTGGGTTTGTTCGGCAAGGGCTCATATGGGGGAGGAGCAGAACCCGTGCCTCGTGGAGTGGCATACTTATGGTGGATCATGAGACACTCTATTACAACTCGCCAAGTAGTTAATATCTGTGCAGGAGCTCTAGGCGGTGCATGCAAATATTCCCCCAATTTCTTCCAGGTTGAAATTTTTAAATTGCCCTTTTCTGGGTAAGACGGGCAATGTTGCCAAATGAAAGTCAAAAGGTTCACCAATTCTTTAGTTTTTGGTGGGGAGAGCTCCATCCCGTTATTTGCCAATTTGCAGGCGTCTCGGTTAGCCTCCCAACCTCCCGCGGGTGTGTAACCTGCTCCTGGGACAACTTTCCACCCATACTCACCAATCCCTAGAGGGGCCGGCCGGCTCTCAGGTGTCGTATAGGGGCCGATGAGCTGAGAGACTGCCTGGCGCAGCTCGACCGGCCGGCGGTCTCAGGCTGCTCTCACACTTGTCCTTCCGTGTCGCTTTTGCGATCATGTCGGGGTCACCAGTTTGGTTGTTCCGCATCCAGCGGGTCGCTCACTCAGGGGCCAGAAGCATCAAGAAGACAACGCACACACAGAAGTCTACGGGTGAGGCGGCCCTAGTGAGGTTTGGGTGCCTCTTTTATTGGTTTAATGCGAAGCGTTTACAGTGTTATTCCCATTGGATTAGGCGAGTGATATCTCCATATATGGTGAAATTAATTTTAGCCAATCCTAGCAGAATTGAGCCTAGCAGAATTGAACCTTTTGGTATCTAGGGTCTGTGGCTGCCAGTTAGCTATTGTGCCCTTGGCCTAGTTCACTGCTGACGCAGCCACCCGGGCACAGCGCTCTTTCACACAGCGTTCCCACACTTATTTTCGGGGAAACACGGTATTCTTTTTATTACTCTGAAGCCTGGAAATTACCCAGAGTTAACTTCAACTTTCTAAGTGCCGATACAAGGTACTCAATAAAAGGTCTTTCAAGCCTGAATGGAGCTTCCGAGTCCTGATTCAATTGGGTTCATTGCTCGGAGCTACGCCATAAGGCATGAGTGGGAAAGGCAAAATGGTTAAGGTCATTCCTGGGTGTTAACAAAGGGAGAAGTTTATATAAAGCTATATTTCTAGGCTGAGAGCTATACTTCCTCTCAAACAAGCAGCTTGGTTTTTACTATTCTTTGATAACCTTTGAGAAATCAGAATATACCACATGAGCTAACAACCAGATAAACACAATAATCCTGTTTTCTGAAACAATACATTTATATTAGGAACTGTCTGTTCCTCAAACGAATTAAAGACAGAGTAAGCAAAAGTTTGACCAGCAGGCAAGAGATTTTCAGATGTGCCCAGAAAAGCCGATTACTGTCCACAATGATATTGTTATGCATGATTGTTCACCTTCGGCGAATGGAGCCTATTGTAGGGCATGGCTTATGAATACTATAAAAAAATAAGCAAAAGACATGTATGATTATTTTGTTTTGTTTTCTGGCTGCATTATTATCTGCTTTTGTGAGAAACGTTCTGCTGCTTGCCTGAAACCCTGATACATATGGAAGATTTGTAGGTTTTCTTTGTGAGACGAACTTATGTTGCGTGAACAAATGACCACACTGCCACCACATATTTATTAAAATAATGGAATAATATGAGAGTGCTGCTCTTTGGATCTGTGTTAGGAAAACCATAAATTAGGCGTGGAAATTTCCCAAAAATTCATTGCTTGAGGGAGACAAACTTGGTTCATATTTGGCTCCTACGCTTGACAAAAAGAGATGTCTCATTGTTTGGGTATTTGTTTTTTGGAAACCAAGTAAACATGCCTGGTCTAGACACTGCTGCAGAGTTGGGACTGACAGCATTTGTTAAAATTTCTTTGGGAAGACCTCGGCTAAGACAGCAAAAACCAAAGACTAAACTCTCAAAGGAAGCTAATGGTGTTATGCAAGTTAGAATGCCCATGGATGTTTGAAGATCTTCTTTTATCAAGAATAGCTATTGGGGATTCAGGTTTTGATCCTCAAATCCATGTTTAAAGAGCCATGTTTTTTAAAGCTTCCTGAAGTAAAGATATGATCCTTGTATCTTATGGGAGGGCCTTCTACAGATGGGGAGCTCCTAAAGAGAATGCTCCTCTCCAAGTCTTCTCTCATTGAACATTTCATATGGATAAAGACTCTCAACTGACACTCTCCACGGGGTCAACTTGGGAAAGCAGATTCTATTTGGATTACATAGTCTCAAAGATGACCTAGCTCCAAGCAATAATGGTCACCAGGGCTTTGAACTGTAAACAGAAAGAAACCATAACTAAACTCCTCTTTTTAGGTTTGCCCCAGCCAAATGCAAGCCTCTAACACTAGTTAAAACTCCTACAAGGAGTTGTAAGCCTTTAACACTAGTTACAACTCCTACAAGGTCCTACTTGGCCTTCAAAGCCAGTCCCAGGTACAGGACAGTAGTGCACCCATATAATAAAAGTGGCTCCTCTGCTCCAGGAATGGTCAAACAACTGGCATACCAACCCTCCTGGCCAAAACTGCCACTTCCTATTTCTAGCAGGAGATATAGTCCAAGAATGTTGCTTGGGTACTAGGTCTTTCTAGAGGAGCACAACTCCATCCAGAGTTAATATTGTCCCCAAGTCAATTGATTTCTGAGGCTACTGCATCTCCATCTTCCTAGAATCTACCTCTTTCTTCCCATCTAGATCTTTATAGCTTTCAGACTTTGAGATTTCCATTAATCTCCTGGGCACCCAGCGGAAAATTGTATCAATGGGTATTACTGATGATACTGGGACCTGAACTGCTGGATGAGGATTTTGTTTCTCACAAAGAAGCCTCACCATATATCACCAGTGACAGTAACCAATGCAGATTTATTTATTTATTTATTTATTGGACTTGTATGCCGCCCCATCTCCGAAGACTCGGGGCGGCTCACAACTAAAACATACAACATAATAAATAGCTAAAAAAGAATTAAACAAACACAAGCCAAATAATACCAAATTTAAAATTTAAAATGAATTAAGAACCATCCCATCCCCCTCAGGAGGGAGTCACAGCCCGGATTGGTCAAATAACCAGGTCTTCAGGTCGTGGCGGAAGGTGCAAAGGTCAGGGGCCAGATGGAGCCCCAGGGGTAGCTGGTTCCACAGGACGGGGACCGCCACAGAATAGGCACGTCGCTGGGGGACCGCCAGCCAACATTGGCTTGCCGACGGGACCCCGAGAAGCCCCTGCCTGTGTGCTCACACAGGGCGATTGGCACTCGATATCGGCAGGAGTCGCTCCCTTAAATATGTCTGTGCCTGAACCATGATTGAAAAAGATGAAAATACTTTACTTTTTCTGTATCTTTTTGCAGCACTCAGCTCATCTTCTTCTTCTTTACTTCCTCTTTTACCACTTTGGGTGGTGATGAAGATACCAAGTTCTGGCTCTTGCTCTTCTGGCAGCCTCAACCATTGTTAATTCATGTTGTATTGTGCCTTTGATTTTGTCTCTCCATCTTCTTTTCGGTCTGCCTTGTCAAATGTTCTTTAACTTTCTGTTTTGGTGTATGCCTTGTATGGCATGGAATGACATAATTTCCTCGTAGTGTTTCCCTAAAGGAGCAGATTAGAGGCCTGGCAAGTTGTCCAATGACTAGATTTAGGATCTATTAAGGAAAAGTCACACTAATATCTTCTTCAATTGCATCACTACCTGTCCCTCTCATAATGAGATAAATGTAACTGGTCCCAACACCCTAGAGGTTTGTAGTACCAGTCGATCTGTAATCACTAGAAAGTGATTTGTCCATGAAAAAAGTGAAATTCTTATATCTCCTACTTCCAGACCATATTTCAACCATTCTGTGGTGTAAAATAAGTTTAATGTGTAGCCTCTTTTGTGTATTAGCTGTATGATGATTTGGGGCAAACCATGCTTGTTATGAAATCCCAAATAGCCTAAGTAGCCCAGGCAGAATAAATAGAAATCACCCAGTACTATCAACCTAGATGTCTCACCTAAATCACCTTTCAACTAGGTTGTTCTAATTATAATTCAAATCATATAATTGGAAGCTGATTTAAATTTTTCATTATTTGTTTATAAACACTAACTTTAGAAAAAAAACTCAGAGTTGTCATCAACAACATCAACAGGCTGAAATAATTGGAAGGTAATGTTTTATATAAGAAGTTGATACAGGAAGCAGCATGGCTTGATGCTGGCTCTTCATTTGTAAGACATTGAAAAACATGGAGTACTGCTCTTGAGGTTAAACAAAAGCTAGTGAATTATGTGAGAACCATTTTCTGTATTACATGGATGATACTTAAGTTAATATTTGCAAATATAGTAATTGTTTGCCAGCATTAAGTGGAAACAATTATGGGCAGTTTAGAACATAATACCAAGGCACATCCTTTACAAAGCAATTCTAAAGTCATTTCTCCAAAATGAGAGATGAACAGAGCATTTTTACATGGAACACTTACCGCTGTTTAACAGGGGTTTGTGCAATTAATTATTTTGGGGTTTGCGTGAGACTGAATCATCAACTAAGCACCAGGGCTGGGGGCCATCACACAATACACAAGCCAAAATGCGATTCAATGATCTGTATGAAGATTCTCAATCATCCAGGTCATGGCTGCCCCAAAGGTGCTTTTTACAATCAGAACTGAAGAAGCTTTTTGGATGAGAAGCGAACATCTTCCAAGAAAAACAACGAAGTTCAGTTGCCTCTTGAAGGTCTTCAAAGAAAAACAAGGAAGTTCAGTTGCCTCTTGAAGGTCTTCCAAGAAAAACAAGGAAGTTTAGTTGCTTCTTGAAAAAAACAACACTGCGATTCAGTGATCTTTGTCACTACTGGCTTCTACTGTAGTGCTGATTTCCAGCAAACCAGCCAGCCACAATTTTAATCACAGATATTGGGTGAACAGTGAACCCAGACCAAAGGTTAACTACTAGCTCAATTGTGATGTAAGCCCGCCTAGACCACCACGCCAAGCCGACCAGCAACTTCAGCTTCGGTCCATTTCTCCCGCACAACCTACGCGGGCACACGCAAGTCCTTTTAGCTGAAGAAATAGCAAGAGGGGCGGGTAACCTCTCTTTCTCAGGGCCCACCACCGTACACAGCCGGCTTGTTTACAAGCGTTTGGATGCTTTTTCCCGCCTAAAGCCTAGGCGTCGCCATAAGAACGACACCGGGCGGGCTCACAAGCGACTCGCCTTCCGGCAGGATGAAACCTCTCCGATGGGCTGAAGGTTGTCTCGGGCGGGGCCGATCAGAAACCAGCTCGGGGTGGGCGGCGAAGCGAAAAAGGCGGAGTCTGACCGGCAGAGACCCCACCTCCGAAGGGATGCCAGAACCAGTCAGAAGGGCGCAGCTCGGGCTCCGCTGTTTAAGTGCCCGGTGTGGGGGATGTAGCTCTTCCTCCGCCGGCCGTTCTTTGAGCCCGTAGCCGCTATGCGGGATTACGACGACATCATCGCCTTCCTGGGCGAGTGGGGCCCCTACCAGCGGCTCATCTTCTTCTTGCTGAGCGCCAGCATCATCCCCAATGGCTTCAACGGCATGTCCGCTGTTTTCCTGGCCGGCACCCCCGAGCACCGGTGCCGGGTGCCCGCCAGCGCCAACCTGAGCGCGGAATGGTTGAACGCCAGCATCCCGCTGGAGGAGCGCGATGGGCGGCAGGTGCGGAGCCAGTGCAGCCGCTACAGCCTCGACGCTCTCATCAATTTCTCTGCCTGGAACCTGGTGCCCGGGCGCGATGTCAATCTCAGCCAGGTGGAGCGGGAGGAATGTCTGGATGGCTGGGAGTATAGCCGGGAGGTTTATCTTTCTACCATCGTCACGGAGGTAAGCGAGTCGCCCGATGCTTCGGGGCAGGGATGGCGGGGAGAGGAACCGGAGGTCGCGGCTCGCTGTGTTGTTCCGGGGTTGGGCTGCAAGGCGTCGGAGAGGTGGGCGGCAGGCTGGCGAGCGTGGACCGGAAAAAGCGGCGAGAGAGCTGCAGATAGCGCCATGTGAAAATAGAAAACCGCCGAGGCAGAAAATGGAGTAGGTAAGGGTCGGGGCGCAAAGGGGAAGGAAGGGGGGGCGCTTTACTGGGGCCATGTTGTTGCGAGGCTTTCCCAGCAAGAAGATGTATGTCCCTGCCTCCAAAAAGGACCGCTTGGGCTTTTTTTTTGCAAGACAGAGACACACCAAACACATCAACAGAGAACGCATGGTTTGTTGACTGAGTGTGTTTGAGAGCACGTGGCCCGCCTGCGATCGCATAACTACAGTGCGGTGGTTTTCACTTCGGCGGCCCCGATTAATTATTACCAATTTCTCTGGAAAAGGGAAGGGTTTCGGAGCTGAGCCTTTGCGAGATCCTTCCTTAACGTCCTTCTGGCGATTTGGAAAAGTCCTCTTCGTTAGAGGCGTTTTTGTTCTGGCATCGCTCGGCGTTTTTTAAAATTTTGTCACTTACGGGTTTTTTTCCCCCTGTCGCTCCTCTTTCAGGAATGGTGGATTTGGAAATAGCGATTCTTTGTAAAGCCTGTTAAGTAACTGGACATTAGCGATTTGTGATATTATTCTGTGATTGCATGATGAAGCCTGTCTGAATGAATGTATAGGATATCATCCATCATAATGTTGACAGATATACGTTATACAATAATACCTGCATTTCTATTTATTTGGGCATTGAAAATCTCAACCTTATTGTAACTAGCATTTTCCCATTCGATCGTACATACATGAGCAGGACTACTTGATGCTTTTGTATATAATATACATTTACGAACAGATGCTACTTATTCACACGCAAACAGAAAAATAATCAACCATAGATCCAGAGACCATCAACTTCATAAATTTCCAGATGAACGGAGAAGTCTTAACCTTAACAAAGATATGCCAATCATCGAAGGGCCTTTTCACAATTGACCGCTGTTATTTCTAATGGTGTGAATAGCTCGGTCTGCAGGGAGAATCACCAGTGTCAAAATAGCAGTATGACTGGATACTTGCACTTCACCTCTTTTTAACATGCATGAATCTGTTGTGCTTGCCATTTTAAAGTGGTTGGCACTTACACACCCCAGGAACATTCTTGGTTAGGGCCGTCAAATGGACACAACATTGTTCTACGTCCCATTTAAAGTAGAGTAGGGTTGTCAAACTCAATTTCATTGAGGGCTGCATCAGGGTTCTCCTTGACTTGGGGTGTGTGGCCAGGGGGCATGGCCGGCTTGGTGTCACTTGTGTTGGGGGCACCGGTGGTGGCCAGAGCACTCTGCCAGCTCCATTTTCAGCTGCGACGGCCTCCTGCAACCCTCTGCCAGCAAAAATGGAGCTTGGGAGGGCTGCATGTGGCCCTCGCAAGATCCATTTTTGCTGGCAGATGCACTGCAGGCCAGTCTTTGCTATTTCCAGGGCGGCCCTGCAGGCCAGATGTAAGCACCCTGCAGGCCAGCTCCGGCCCCCGGGCCTTGAGTTTGACACCCCTAAAGTAGAGCATAGTATTTGACATGGAAAGGTTGACAGCTATTATCCTTATGTTAACCAAATGCATTTCAGTATTTTGAGTTTCTTTACATACTTCTTATTTATTGGACCATGACTTAAATAGAGAAAAGAAATTACATTGATGTAAGATGTCGTAACAGGTAGCAACAGAGTGGAAACTTTGGCTGTTTGCCGAAGTTAAATAGTTAAATAGATGTTAGAAGTTAAATAGTCTAGTTATTACTTGCATGGGAGATAATCTGGGAATTCTAGGTCTGAAAAATCAAAATACATGCCCGGAAGGGGCAATGACTTATCTTTTCTGTCATTCTGCCAAGATAATGGCATAGGTATAGTTGCCAAGGGTTGAGCTCAACTTGAGAGCTTTGTAGGATGTGTTGGAAAGTGTGGGGGAGGAAAAATTCAAATGATTGATTTATTCCCATTCTCTGTTGTTTTAACACATACAGGCTGATAGGGGGAAGGATTATCATTTAAATTTCACACACACACAAAATGGATTTTCAGAAATCAAAATGCTAAGATAGCTTTTAAAGGAGATGTATTAATTGGAATATAACTGTTCTGGGGAAAAATGATTGAAATTCATACCTTGCTCACATCTTATGGAATTTGCTTGGCAGGCAGTATTCAGCATTACTACCACCTGCAGCTGCTCTTGAGGCATTGTACATGGTCTTGAGTTTCCATTGTTGGCTGTCTGGAACAATAAAACAGTACTGAATTTTGTTTCGATGGACACAGCCAACTCTAAATGTTTTAACAACCTGTTGTTTCTTCATCATCATATAAAATAAGTTATTAGTTTGAAATATATCCATGCTATTTACTTACCTGCGCACTGCTATTTTGTTGGATTCGTTATACGTGGCAAATTTCTGGGGGAAAAACCCACTCTGATTACTTCCCCCAAAACCAGAAAAGTGATCTAAAACTTTTTTTAGGAAAAAAATGGGGCAATAAGAGTCGGAGTGTCTCCAGGAGGTAAATCATTCCTATTATCATCCTTTTTCTCACTCTAAGTCCCAGGACCATCACTCACCTCCAAGGCACTTTTGTGCAAACGTTTTTTTCCCACTAGAGCATCAAATTTATTTATTTATTTATTTATTTATATTTGAACTTGTATGCCGCCCCTTCTCCGAAGACTCGGGGCAACTCACAACTAAAATACAGAACAATAAATACTTAAAAAACCATTAAACTAGATTACAAGCCCAAATATTAAAACAATAGGAAAAACAAATGAAAAGGTCCATCCCACCCCCCAAAGAGGGGTCACAGCTCGGGTTGGTCAAACAACTAGGTCTTTAACTCACGGTGGAAGGTGCAGAGGTCAGGGGCCAGACAGAGCTCCAAGGGTAGTTGATATCATATCGTAAGGCAGCTTTGTCTTCGCAGCACTTCATTCTACATTTTCTTCCATAGCGCATGTGCAGACATGTGAAGTAGTAACTGGGTGGGTTTCTCTGCAACACTATTGTTCCCAACATTTGGCCCTTGTATTATGACATCTTGCATACCTGTTTACAGTGGTCATACCTGTTTACAACGTTCTTGCTAAATCTACCCAAAATGGGCTGAAATTTATTGGTGTGATTTCAAGGTGTCTAGGGTCATAAATGGAATCTGATCATATCTGTATGCAGGCCCACATGTTCCTCTTACTATTACAGTAAGCCAGGTTGTCCTAGTTTGAGAATCAGGGTTTCATACAGTAGTTCTGTTCCCCAGCTCTTAGGTCATACACTGATGAATAGATAAACTGTCATCCTGAAGAGCACTATATCTGGGTAAGTTAGTAAGAGGTGGCATGGTACAACCACAATACTTCCATCTTCATAATCATGTTTTTTAAGCTTTTGCACAGTAGACATTTCTAGAGAGAATATAACAGGACTTTAAAGATTTCGGATTGGATCAATGGAGATGCTGCTAAGTTTCTTCAGAGTCTTATTCCTTTACAATTGGAAACAATGATGAACACAGTAGATATATATCTTCAGAGGTGTACAGATTGACAAAGATATCAGAAGCATTGATGTTATCTTGTTCTGCGTAGGAAGAAGGCACTTGGTTAAAGCCAAAATATATATGTGCTGTTTGTCAAGTGCTTGATCAGAATGAAGTAGGTATCATCTAATAAATGCAACCCTTGATGATTCAGTAACTTATATTCTGGTGTTTTAATGTAAAATTAATGGGCTTAATTGATAAACTTAAGAGACTTTTTAAATCCGCCTCTACACCAAAAGTAACATTGGATCTGGCTTATTTTCTAAGTTGTCATTCGCTATCTGAAGACTTCCAAAGCAAGTTAATCTCTTATACACTGTGTGCATGTCACAAGGAATCAAGGAGTCTATTTTTTATTTGTTCTGACCTACTTTTGATTATGACTGTAAATGTTTCAGTAATGTTGAACATAAAGATACAAATACAAATAAAAGCATATAAATTTCTAGCAAACAACTATCCCTATAGTCAGAGGGGAAGCTGCAGGTACAATTTCTCCTGACGTCAGAGATCCCAACTGTAATTTCACTGTATGGAATTCCAAATAGTGATGATAAGAATGGAAAAAACTATCACAAAAATGAATTTATTTTTGTTTTATTTATAAGATTTGCATTTCTGCCACCTTCCAGATGTCTCACAACTACAATATAAACCCTGAACTATAAAAACAATAACATTGTTAAACACAACCAAAACCTAGTACCTCAGTAATCCTCTTGGGGTGCCTCAGCAACCAACACCAATGACACTCACTCTACCCCAGCACCTAGTTAAAAAACCAAGGCTTGATGGCCTTTTGGAGGACTGTAAGAGTGGGGGCTGGTGGCTTGCTCATAAGAAGATGTTCCATGAGTAAAAGGAGTCCCAGAAAAGTCCTTCTTCAGAGGTCCGATGAGATGGCAACATTTTAGGGAGGAGACCTGGAGCTTGCCTGCCCTATACAATCTGATAACCTGATTCCATGCCTGATAGAGCTTTAAAGCTGGTAATTAGCATTTTGAATTACACTGAAATTAATAGCTAAATATATGTCAACCTTTCAAGGTATCTCAGGTCAGCAGATTATATATAATAGAATCTTGAAACCTATCAGAATTTCTCTCTGCCTGATATATCAAAGATCATCAAGGCAGGGTAACCTTGAGTTTCTTTATTACCACCTCCTCTTTCTCTGGGTTGAGCTGGTATTTACATAATTGCTCTCGTATTCCTTCTTCAAGGTTATGTCCACGCTGTTCTATAGCTTTACAATTTTTTTTAAAAAGGTGACTGTAAATAACTCTAAAACATTTCTATTATTTCTAGGATTCTCAAACAATCGCTTTTCAGTAAGAAGGAGAAGAGGTAAACTAGTTACCAGCCTTAAGTGTACCTGTCCTCTTACAACACTCCCTCTAACAATAAAGACAGCATCGGTCAGTTTTAGTACATTGGGCTAGTATACCACAAACACAACCAAAACTCAGTTTTCACTCAAGAATGCAGGTAGTCCTTGACTTACAGCTGTTCATTTAACAATGGTCCAAAATTATGATGGCCACCCAAAACATGGCATTACTATCCCCACGGTCATGTGTTTATGATCGGGAACCTTGGTAACCTGTTTGCCCTTGGCACTGGCTGCCAAATGCCCTGGAATCACGCGATCGCCATTTGCAATCTTTTCTGCCAGCTTCCCTAGAAAGTCAGTGGGGAAACCAGCAGTGAAGGTTGTAAGATGCTACTGCCTGTTAATAGGATTGTCTCAAGGGGCAGGCCTGATGATATCAGGGACATGGTCTCAGTGGCCATCAGACAGGGCCTAGCTGAGGGTTTTCAGCAATTCCTTCGCCCTTTAGGAGGCGGTCACTCTTTGGCTCTGGTCTATTCCCAAGAGGTCCCCCGGCTCAGAGAGGGTTCCCCAGGCAATCCTAGTTCAGTTTCTCATCAGCCCAATCAGATTGGGGAGAGGATGAGGACAGAGATTACACCAACCCTTCTGAACATAGTCGTTCCTCCATGTCTGAGGAAGAGGAAGGGGAGATCAGGGACCCTAATTTATCTGACAAAGAGGGGCTTAGATCGGATCAAACTCCCTCAGCAGCGGTTTTTAAGTCTTCTTTGTTCAAACCTCTTCTCCATAAGGCCCTGGTCACTGCCCAATTAACTCCGGAGGAAGTGGCTCCAGAACCCCAAATGTCCCCCAGTAGCCATGGTGAGTCCCTGTTCTCAAAGCCTGTGGTACATACAGAGGTTCTTCCATTCCCTCTGCTCTTTCTGGACTTGGTTAAGGAACAGTGTGCCTTCCCTAGGGCAGGGCCTCAGCCGTCATTGCACAAGTGGTTTTACAATGTGGGTCCTTCCTCGGCCAACGCTCTCATGGTTCCAGCTGTGGATGCCCCAGTGGTCACCTTGTTCTCAACATCGGGAACCCGCACTGAGCCAGAGGACGTCCTCAAGGCTGAGGACAAAAGGTCAGACCAAACACTCAAGCGCACCCACCAAGCAGCAGCTTGGGCAGTCCGGGCTTGCACAGCAGCCTCTTTCTTCACAAGGGCATCTCTGCAATGGCTGCACCAACTGCAAGATCAGCTTCCTCCCGCCAATTTTAGGTCACATCAGGACCTAAACAAGATCATTGCAGCGGCAGAATTCACAGCAGACGCTACACTGAATTTGGCCAAATTTGCAACAAGGGCCATGGCCTCATCGGTGGTGGCCAGGAGAAGGGGGCATATAAATATGAATAATAATAAATAATAATAAGATTCAGATCTCCGGCAGTAGATCTCTTCGCCTCTCCTCAAATTGCTCAGGTAAGCAGATTCTTCATCAGGTACTCAACCCAGGGAGCAGAGGGGACCAACGCGCTTCGGAGCAGATGGCCACCAGGTCTCCTCTATGCCTTTCCCCCTCTTCCGATCATTCCAGCGGTCATTCGGAAGATGTTGGAGGAAAAGGCGGAGCTAATATTCCTGTTGCCCCATTGGCCCAGGAGACCCTGGTTCGCCACCTGGTGAATCTGTAGCCCAGCGGTGGAGGATTCCGGCCAACAAGGTCTCCCTCCATCAAGGAACCTTACTCCACCCAGACCCTCAGTGGTTTTGCTTAACCTTCTGGCGCTTGAGCAGCAATATCTGAGGGACTCTAACCTGCCTGATAGGGTGATAGAGACTATCCATGCTACCTGGAAGGTCTTCTGTACTTGGTGTGCCAGGTCAGCCCGAGACCCCACTTCTGCATCTGTAGCAGATGTGTTAATGTTTCTCCAAGATGGGTTAGATCAGGGGTTAGCACCTAACACTCTGCGCTGTCAGGTGGTGGCTCTGTCATCTGTGTTGTTCTGGGAAGGCTATTCATCCTTATCCCTCCATCCATCAGTCCGCAGATTTCTGAAAGGGCTTCTAATCTCCGCCCTCCAGTGGTTCATAGATTACCCCACTTGTGACCTTCCTAAAGTATTACAGGCCCTTACAGAACAGCCACTTGAACCCCTTAATTCAATGTCCCTTCAATTTTTGACCCTCAAGGTTGTTTTTCTAGTGGCCATTACTTCGGCCAGGAGGGTGTCAGAACTAGTGGCACTCGGTTCATCAGGATCTGTGTATTTTCCATGAGAACAGGGTGGTTCTCAGACTGGACCCTAAGTTTGTTCCCAAAGTAAACTCTTGGTTTCATCGGGCACAAGACATTGTGTTGCCAGATTTTTGCCCCAAGCCTTGCCATGACTTAGAGCGCAAATGGCATACATTGGATGTAAAGTGAGCTCTCCGGATATACATCAAATGTACTGTGGCCTTTAGGAAGTCCGAAGCTATGTTTGTCTCTTTCCAGCCCTCAACTTTGGGGAGTAAGACTTCCTCATCTATCATTAGTAGATGGATTAGAACTTGTATCTCTAAAGCCTACCAGTCTTCGTCCCTGCCGGTACCCAGGAATGTTACAGCGCACTCCACTAGGAGTGCGGCTACTTCCAATGCCACTATTGACTGGACTCGTCTGCCTCTGCCGAGGCAGCGTTTGGACAACAGGTCTTACAGGAGGTTGTCTCACAGTTGGTGAGGGGACCAGACGAGGGCCCTCCCTTGGACATGCAGGCTTTGGTGTGTCCCATCCTGGACTCTCATCGCAGTGTGAATGAGAATGGGCGTTGGTATAGTTACCTGAGAACGCCCTTTCTATCTATGCTGCAAGAGAGTCCAGCCCCATCCTTTGGCATCTGGTCCTGGTGTGGGTGGGGGGAGGTGATTTCATTGTCATATTTTCTTTTCCAGATGCACATTATGTCTGTCACCCAATCTTCGCCTAAAAGCTGGGGAGCCAGCTAGGGGCTGGCTTTTTATATAGTGGCAGACTCAGCTCGATGACATCAGAGGGAGGAGTCATACCCCATCCTGGACTCTCTTGCAGCGTAGATAGAAAGGGTGTTCTCAGGTAATCATACCAATGCCCATTCTGAAGATATTCAGTTTTGTTCTTGCATCCCACTTTAATTTTTTTTTTAATTACATTTTTATATGCTGCCCTTCTCCGAAGACTCAGGGCGGCTTACAGTTTTTGGGATACAACCCAATGTGCTCAGCAATAGCCTTCATTCCATTGTATATGGAGATTCAAGGTCTTGGTATTGACATTCAGAGTCCTACGAGACATGGGTCCGGGCTATCTACGGGAACGTCTACTGCCAGCATCGAATATCAACCGCCCTGTACAAGCTCACAGGCAGGGGCTCCTCGGCGTGCCGTCTGCGACCCAGTGTTGTTTGGCGGTGACGCGGGGGAGGGCCTATTCTGTGGCGGCTCCTGCCCTGTGGAATCAACTACCTCTGGGGCTCCGCCTGGCCCCTGACCTCCGCACTTTCCGCCACAACTTGAAAACCTGGTTATTTGAGCAGGCTGTGCTGTGCTGACTCCTCTGGGGGGTGGGGTTGTTTTTATAATCTGTTTTAGTCTAATTTGGCTTGGTTGGTTTAATTCTATTTTAGGTAACTAATTTATTGTACTGGTTTTAACTGTGAGCCGCCCCGAGTCCTTTCGGGAGAGGGGGCGGCATACAAGTCAAACAAACAAACAAACAAACAAACAAATAAATGCCTGCTTATTACTAAGCAGCATTTTTACAAAGCTTATTGCCCCCAACAATCTTGGGTCCTCAATTTACCAACCCCGAGAGGATGGAAGGCTGAGTCAACCTTGAGCCTGGTGGGATTCAAACCTGCAGTAATTACAGGCAGCTGGAACTTAAGTCCTAGGCATTTAACAGCCTGCACCACCAAGGCTCTTTTAACTTAAGGAGTTCCCTTCAGTGCACAGTGGGGAACTGGACTCTTTCAGCAGGCAGCTCTATCAGCGAGCCCCCAGGGACAAGATAGAGCCAAAATCCAAGCAGAGGGGCAGCATGATAAGGAGTGCAGGGTGCCTCAGGTGGACTTCGGAAGCCTGGTACAGGCCACACAAAAGTGCCTCTTCGTTTAGGGACTGAAATTCCTACTTGGATTTTGGCAAGGAGGATTTTCATCTCCACAGTGGATCTTCCTTGGATTTCCCCGACCTCTGAGGCACCCTGTGCTCGTTACCTGGAATGCCATCTGCTTAATGACTCTTGAACTTACTTAACAGCTACAGCTGGTGCCAGGATTGTGGTTGTTGAATAGCAGTCCCATGGGCATCTCGATATTGTTTCAATGACCAAGATTCCAGTCCCAATCGTGTTGTAAGTTGAGGACTCCTTGGCCTAACTCTTTGGTGCAAGCTATATTCGCTAAAACATAGTATCTTGCTAGTAGCAGATTTATGTCCAGTTAATTTGGGGTTTTTTTGGAGAAGAGCATCAAGAGTAACCTCGGAAGGGAATGCAAGGAAAAGGGAAGGGAAGGGAAAGGAAATGACACATCGAGGTATATATCAAGTGAGACATAGATAATATTTTTAAATTTTTTAATAATCATTTTATATGTTAACTACTTTATAGAGTCACTTTTTATGAGATGGGCAGCGATATAAATTTGATGAATAAATAAATGATCAGGTAGCAACAGAAATGGTTGTAGTGGGCATACTAGCTATAATTGAAACAGCTCTGATTAAGGAATCTGCAGTTCCATTCAAAACAGGCTTCAGCTTAATCCCTGACTCTAGTGTTGTCTTTTCCAACAACAGCTTTATCTTGCATGGGTTTATTTCCAAGATAATTATTTCCTGCATTGGCTACCGGTTGCGCTCCGAGTGAGATTCAAGGTTTTAGTTTTGACATTCAAAGTCCTACACGACATGGGTCCTCAATATTTGAGGGAGCGTCTTCTTCTGACATCTAGTACCGGCCGCCCTGTGTGAGCTCATAGGCAAGGATTCCTCGGGGTCCCGTTGGAGGGTCAATGCCGGCTGGACTGACGACGAGCCGAGTCGCTCCTGACCTCTGGAATCAACTGCCTTTGGAGCTCTGCCCCCTGGCTCCTTCTCCTTCTCCTGGTTATTGAGAACCCGGGACCTGGTGACGGCTGTGACCTCCCTGGGGAGGGATGGTTTTAATGTTATTATCGTTATGTTTTAATATTTGGGCTTGTTGTTGGTTTAATGATTTTTTAAATATTTATTGTTCTGTGTTTTTAGTTGTGAGCAGTCTTGGAGATGGGCGCATACAAGTTCAAATATAAATAAATAAATAACAAGTTTAGACAACACTGATTGTCTGGGGTTAGGCAACAGGAACAGTGATGTGTATCATCAGCATACTATTAGAACTCACTTTGAAACTTGGGATGAACTTCTCCAGTAGTTTTAGATAGTTGTTAAATCACATAGGAGACAAGGTAGACCCCACTGAACGGTCAACGATTTAGGTGAGAAATTGCAGTTCCCTAATAGTACTTTCCATATCCTGGTAGAAAAGATCAGAACCACTCAAATTAGAAACTATTTCTTTGGAAAGCAGTCCTATTTTTAGACAAACATGCATCTAAAAATATCAAGATTTATGCCTTTGGCCATCTTAGCTAAGTGTTTCAAATTTGGTTACTTATTTGGTCAAGTTGTAAGGATGTAATTTTATGCTTCCTTCTTAATTCTTTGCTCATATGCACTTGATGGTCCCTTGAAAACTACCTGGAAATTATAACTGGTACAGAATGCAACAGCATGTGCAGTTTTGGGTACCTCTCAGTTATGATCAGCTGCCTGCTTGGGCGCTGTTTTATACAAAATATTCACATTGTATATGAACATATGATATCCTCTTTTTTCTTTCCTACCTACAGCAATTCTTGCTTTTTAAAATCCTGATAACATGTATGTAGACCTATGTACAGGCCATCTGGTGACTATCTTAAGTTGTGACATAAAAGGTAAATATTTATTTACCTTTTTATATTTATATTAAATATACATATTTATATTTATTTTCAGCTGCATTGTTTCGGTATTTAACAATATTTGATCTAGAGTCTTGAAAAACAGGATCAACATTATTGTATTGGCTAAGTTCACAGCAATCTTAAATTATATTTAAAGTCATGTTTTGGGGACAAATTATAATGGTCTGGTTTCTACATTTATGCAAATACATACATGTTTGTTCCCACTTGCAAAATCTATTAAAGTTCTGCTGAACTGAAAGAAATATCTGAAATACATGAAACTCTGTTTTCTGACTGATTTGAATGAGTAGCAGACTCTGGATTTTAGACAACATCCTGCGTACTACATGCGCAGTGTTTAAGATTCTGCTTAAAACACAGGTGGGTTGGAAGCACCTTTTGGTGATTTATTAAAGCACTCATGTCTTTTTCAGAAACAGAAATTTAGTGGAATCCCACATGATTGCAAATAATTTAATAGATTCAAAGACCAGAAATATGAAAGCAAGTGCCTTTCCAGGTTCATGAATCCAGTTCTACTTTGTCGTGAAAGTAATCATTATCTTCATTGCTGCAACAACAACACATTCTTTTTAATTTTAAATGAACGGATTCATAATTCTTAATTGTCACGGTCCTTACTGAAATAATCTATGGCAGGCTTGTCAAGCTGGCGGCCCGTGAGCCAGGTACGGAGGCCACACCCACCCTGGCTCCGCAAAGGCAAAAAAGTCACAATACGTCATGATCTGGCCCGTGACGTGATCGAGTTTGACACCCCTGATCTATGGTATGTCACCAATAGTGTATGCCAAGCATAATGTACTTTCTTCACAGGAAATAAAGTAAAATAGTTATTCATGCACATGGTTGCGAAAGAAGTGAACAGCTCTGTGAACCTTCCATCTCACACGGATGTTTTAATGATTTGCACAGATGCCTCATTCATACTCCTTCACATTGTGAAGCTTCATTTGAATACTTTGCACAATGCTATTTATAATTATTGTACAATGCAAGAATTGTTTGCACAATATAAAAAAAACAAATTGCAAGAACTGAGTACAGTGGTTTCCTATTATACAGCAGTCTTTTAAGCAGCCCAGAATTTTTTTGGTTGACTCAGGATTTTGGGAGTTGTATTCCACTGTCGCTGGAGAGCACTAAGTTGCAAAAGCTGTCTTTACCTAACTGCATTTAACATGATTTTGAGAAATGTATTTGCACTGTTGAAAGAATAAGAATACTAAGCCTGTGCAGCTTGCTTGACTAGGTACTTTTTGTTGAGTTGTTGAAATTGTTTTCAGGATATACAAAATTGGAAATGGATTAATGTTAGGACATGTCAGTCAAAAGACAAGGATATGATATATAGAGGTTTTTATAATAATCCTCTAAGTCTCTAAGTAATGATGAGAGGGTTGGAGGGCATTGTTTTCCAATAAGGGGTGTGTATGTGTAAAATATCCTTAAGAGAATATATCAAGCTTTCCCTGATACAAATTCTATTGAAAGGGCAGAACAGAGTATTCTGTTATAGGAATCATTTTGTCAAAATGAGTATAAAATCTAACAACATGACTGTGAGTTAAGCAGACCATGGCCATAAATTCAAGGACTGGTCATAATTACCATTCAGTTAGCATCATGATAAATTCAAAAAATCACTGAATAAGTTATCAGTAATCAAGGACCACTTGTATAACTGCTGCATTCTGTATTGATGTGTTCATTAAACTAATCTATGATGAAATTTTGGAATGCTATTTTTTCTACATCAGAAAAATATTAATCACTTTCAGTGGCAATATTTGGCAGAAATGTAAATCAGAGTAGGAATATGCCATTACGCACTCAAATAAAATGCTTAGGGTAACATTTGCTACAGTGAAATAAATCAGGGAGGCATGCAAAAGAGGTTCCATTAGAACCATCAAGAAATCAAACTTGTGGAATATAGATGTTTATACTTTAGAAAATTCGATCGTGGAGCTGATCAGAAAGAAGACAACCCTAGATTGATGAACAGTCTTCAGATTACGACTGCAATTGGAAGTGGAATTTTGGTTGCAAAGCAAAATGGTTGGGAAATGCAACATTACGTGACTACCTTGCCTATAGGAACAGTACTCCTGGTTGCCATCATGACCCCAGGACAGCATGGATCATTAAGAAAGGGTTTCACATGACTATGACTTGGGAAGAGACGGGAATCCTAGGCAAGCAGGCCGCTCAGTGCATGTGGGTAAGTACCATGAGCAGACACTGTGGAGGGTGGTAAGTGGATGCCCTGATAGGCGAAAATGCATTGGGAGCAGGAATGATTTGCAACCAGTCGTATTGCTATTTAACATCAAACAGCCACTATTTATTTATTTATTTTATTATTTGGTCTTAAATGTATGGTCATGCAAAAGTATATGGGAAAGAGAGACTGCACCAAGAGACAGAATAGCCTCCAGCAGGATAATAGGTGGGGCAAGAAGCTTAGAAGCTACTCTTCCTAGTTTACTGGGCTGTAAAGGAGACAGATGGAGGGGGAGTTTAGAAGCAAGTTTCTGTCATTGTAGTATTGTAATAATCTGGAATTAGCTCATCTGGTTGTGATCCTTATCTGCTCATGGAGACTGACAGATCATAATCCAAGTAACCACCCAGTAATCCTGGGCGGTAACTGTGGCCTAGGTAAGACGTAAGTGTTGTGGAACCAATAGAAACCAGTGACCATACTATTATTAAATTGAGCATACATGTGGGTGAGATGGAACCTAATATTGCAGTCGCATTTTTACAAAAGGGAAATTTCCCAAACGTGAAGGGCATTGATAAAAAATATTGAAAGGTTAATCAAGAAAGACATTCCACCCCCACCCCCCACAAAATGCATGCACAATTCTATGCAAAAGGAGGACAAAAGGAAAAAAATATTATCAGCAATAACATACATATGTAATACATAACAAGCAGAATCACAATGCGCACGTAAAATGGCAGAGCTTATGCTGGAAGCCCCAACACACATTTGTCATTTTGATGTCATTATAGTTAGGAATCGTCATGCCTGGCCACATGATCGTGGAAATGTCTTCAGACAGCCCTGGCTCAAAGGCCTCAAATTTGAGATGCCCCCATCCCCAATAGTTGGCAATGACAAAGCAAAATCTGTAGGGATTTTTTTATAGTTAGGGATGGATGTCTATGTTTAGAATGTAAGAACATAATCTAAAGACCAGATGATTCTTTGCTAAAAAGCTGTAAAATTTAACAAACTTTTCTTTGGTAAACAGAGCTTGCTATAATAAGAGAACAAAAAGAGTGCTAACTTTGGTATAAGCGTTTTAAGGTGAGCATAAGGAATTATAAAACTGAGCAGATGGTAAGTACCATTTCAGGACACAAGTATAACTTATTTAAATATATCTTTTCTTCACAAGGAATGTTTAGAATACTGTGAGAGTCTTGTGCAGAAAAATAGATGTGGAAACAGGGAGATATTCTACCTCAAAACATAAAATTAAGGAGTCATCCAATGAAGTTGGCTAGTCTCTTCCAATCAGTGAAATCACAATGCTCAATTCACCTATTAAAATATGATGATAGCCAGGAACTGGATGTCATTAAAGGCTAGATACATTCATAAAGGACAGATCTGACAAGACTATTGGTCTTCAAGAATCCGTGTTATATTGGGATTGGGATGACATTCCTCTAATTGTCAATTGCAAGAGAATATTAGCAAGAAGAGGAATCCAGACAGGGAGAATATTTCTGTCTTAAATCCCCCACTTCTGATCTGGTCTGCCTCGTCCCTTACCCCCTGAAATCCCCCTCCTCCTGGTTCCCAGCAGCTGCTCCATGCCATTAATAAATGAATCCAGAAGGATATTTTACTAAAATGATCATCACACGTTAAAAATAGTATTGTAAAATACTGTCATGTTTATATCTGCTTACATTTGCTCTACATGCTTCTCACTATATGTGTGTGTGTGTGTGTGTATGTATATGTAGAATTCACTGGGAAATATCCCTCTTAAGATAATACTTTGAACTTTGATATAAAAAACAGTTTATATTGGACATGTCTTCTTGTTCCCCCCAAAAAACAATATTGTTTAGAGTAGGTGGGAGGAGCTACCAGTCTTATTCTAAAAATTTGGAGTCCAACCTGAGTGGCCTTGCTTTTTATTTTTGAGTTGTTGGGATGGCTGCACTCAGAAATCAAAGTCATAAAGTTTGAGATTTGTGCAACTTTTGCTATGACACGATAGGCAGAGTCTTCAAGAAACCACCACCAAGGGCCTTGGTGGTGCAGGCTGTTAATAGCCTAGCACTTAGTTCCAGCTGCCTGTAATTATTGCAGGCTCGAATCCCACCAGGCTCAAGGTTGACTCAGCCTTCCATCCTCTCGGGGTAGGTAAAGTGAGGACCCAAGATTGTTGGGGGCAATAAGCTGACTTTGTAAAAATGCCGCTTAGTAATAAGCAGGCATATACAATGGAATGAAGGCTATTGCTGAGTGCATTGGGTTGTATCCCAAAATTGTAAGCCCTGAGTCTCCGGAGAAGGGCAGCATATAAATATGAATTAAAAGAATAATAAAAGAAATGGCTTTGCTTAAATAATTTCATAATCAATTATGATCCACTCTCATTCACTCATAGGTTGATCATGCATTCTCAGCAGATGGATTTCCTGGGTCAGAAGTTTTCTAATGAGCCTTGTGATTCTATTCTCCTTTTTCTTTAACCATGAGATTGGACAAAATTAAGGTGCACTTGGCAAATGCTAGAAGGTATGGAACTCTAGAATAACCTTGCAGCTGTCCCAAAGCTATATTGACTCTATAACGAATCAAGGAAACTTCAATCTTCAATGTCTAAATTATCTTATTCCAAATATTCTTTAGAACAGGGGCCCCCAATCCCAGTCCATGGACCAGCACCGGTCTGCAGCATGCTAGCAACTGGGCTGTGGAAACAAGGGAAGCCCCATCCGCGGGATGCAGGCAGCATGTGAAACCACGCCGCCTCTGGTCTGCGGAAAAACCTCTCCCCACTGAACTGGTCCCTGCCTCCCAAAAGGTTGAGGGCACACATCAGGTGCCCTTCCCTCTGTAATATGTTCTATTTTCACAGATGACCCTGTGCCTTTGATGAAATTGAAACTAAAGCATAACTTTTTAAGCTGTAGATTTTGTAACAAGTAGCACTCTCAATTCAAGCCTTAATAGTTAGATTGCTTAGTCATTTAGACCAGCCGTGTCCAGCCAGCAGGCTACATGAGGTCCTAGACAGCTAGTAAACTGGACAGGATCTTGCTTTTAACATTATTATATAATTTATATACATTAACTATATAATATATTTTATATGCAGCCCAAGACAATTCCTCTTCACTCAGTGAGGCCCAAGCAAGTCAAAAGGTTGGACTTGCCTGGTTTAGATCAATGGTATTTAATTTTTTCCCTAAAAGATAAGCACTCTGAAATTACCTACACAATAGCTAAACTCTGTGCCCAAGCCATAACATTTCACTGTGTTTAGACCCAACAACAGCAAAGGTTATTTATATAAACAATGAGATTTTATTATATTCTCAAATTGTATTTGGTTGTTTTAACTTATATAACTGTAAGAAATTATTTTTTTTCATTCTTCCTTTTATAACCTGTATAGATTCATGAGCTTTGAGGTCTCCTTGGTGCTTGTCATTCCAAAAGTGGGAAATTGGTTTGTTTTTCCCATTGGAACAATCAATCCCATATACCATTTCTGTATCGATTTTCAGAACGGCAAGAGGGCTGTTTGTCATTCCATCAATAGTTAAAAGTTTCAGAGTATTTAAAAACATATTGTAATGTTTGGGGACATACAGTAGCACCAATCCTGGGATAATGACCATAGCAATGTTAGATTACCAACTAATTTTCAAGAAGTATGTTTTGCAAAAATTTTATAAATAACAGATTTCTAATAGGAAAAAAAGAATGTGGTCAAATTTATTTCAGTTATTTTCCAGCTTCTCCCCTTTTTAATACTCAACTAGAGTAGAGTATCTTGATTATAGGTTGTGGTTAGATAGCAGTAGCACTGAAATGAAGATCTAGAGAGTATTGCAGTTTCCAACACAGGCTTGTGTTTTCTGCAAGATAATGTTTCAAGTGAGTTTTGAAACTTAAAAGGCTAATTGGTTTTCTAACATATCATGCAAACCAATTTCAAAAACTCAGAAATCCCATAGGGCTAATATTAAGACTTAAATTCTTCTAAAGTACAGGTAGTCCTCACCTTATGATCACAGTTGAGAATTTTGGTCACTAAGTGATTCAACCATAAACTGAGACACCGCAGGACCACATTGCTTAACAATCGCAATCCCTGTTGCTGTCGTTAACCATATTTTACCAGCTGTTAGCCAACGACTTACCTCAATCCAAAACATTCCAGACTTGGGCCCCTCCCAGTCCTGAGCTTCAGTAAGCTAAGGACTGCTTCCAACTCTCCTACCTGCCTATCTCGCCTCCATCTCTGTCCTTTGGGCTACCGCTTCTCCTGCCTTGAAGGACAGCAAACTGCCCCACAACCACACAGTTTGCTATTCTCTGGGAAGCAATGGCTGCCCCAACCCACCATTCTGCACTTCAAGACCTCCTACCACAGTGGTGGAATTCTTTTAATTCCCATCAATTTTCACTATATAGGTCAAACATGCTGTATTTTGAAAGTAGCATTTTTGCAAAGTTACGTGTTACATTCTGATTAGAGATTTGCAGGTCAGCTTGTAAAAATGTTTTATTGAGTTCAGTGAACTTTAGCAAGTGGGTGTAGGATTGCTGCAGACAGCAGTATTTGAGGGGTCGGAGACTGTAACTCAACTTCCCAAATTTCAGGAAACCATCTGGCAGCCAAGAAAGAGCAGGCCCATCACTGGAAGATCTTAAGGGTGAGATAAGAGTAAGAGGCCCAGGAAGGGTAAATCATTACTATGAGCACCTTTAAAACACATTAAAAACAACCTGAAAACAGACACTCAGTGGCCATTCTCATCCTTAATTTTACAAAATAAAATAAGAAAAAATGCACTCCATTTGTAAAGCAGAGAGAGTTGCAGTCTCTCTGAAGCTGAATTAAACTCCTGGTGATTTCATTGACACAATTATGTTTTCTTGACAGCAGTACAGAAGTAATTTGCCACTGGCTTCTCCAGGATGCTATTCCATTTTTCCAGTCTAGCCTACAAGCTGGGGTGCCCTGGTGATTTTCCATTCAAGTCCAAATAAAATTCAGCCTGGCTTTGTTTTTTGAGATAGACAGCATAATTTAAAAGCATACAAAAATCATATTCAGTTGGGAGCTGATGTTGACAGCAGAATATGTAATGCACAGAGGGCTCTAATTCTGGGCTGGTCTATATTTTGGATCAAACTTCTACCCCATAGTGATGATATATCCTTCACTTCTCTCCACATTTTAAAAATCTTGCCACTACCCTCTGTGGTTCATTGCTAAAGTTGGAACTGTCTATCAGGGAGAAGAAAAGCTTTTCCTCAGCTTAGGATGAGATGAGGATGGAATAGAGGTTGTCATTCTTCCCTTTAGCTTCAGATATTAAAATACCATTTGGCTTTGTCACATATGCCAGTAACTGGCTGAATAGTCATCATGGTTGCTGAGATCATTAAATATATCTTTTTTAGTATTTGTCAGTTTTATTTGACAATTCCAACTCATAATTAGAAGTACTCTTCCCAAACATAGCTGAATATTTGCCTAAAACCTTAATACATATAATAAAAAGCATTGAGTTTATTTCCCTCAGAGATCTGTATCACTATATAAATTATATTATTTTTACTTTATTGTATTTTATAATATACTAATGTTACTTTATTTATATTATATAAATAGTGATTAAATTATATTAGTAGAATTATTATATAGGCAGAATTTGAAACTTTAAACACTTTGAATTTGGGGGGGGGTCTGGGAAAAATATCCATTTTTATTTATTTATTTATTTTTCATTTGGTAAGCTTTGAATATATCCAAGTTGTTAATGGAAATATTAGATGGAAATATTAGTTCAAACCTCAGGAGACCTCTTTTCTCCTATTAGAAATTAGACTCTCATTTCCTGGAAGATTGTTTTAGAAATTCATCTGCAGAGACTGTTATTGTGGGATAAGTCCCTGTTTTTGCTTCTTAGTTTTCTTTGTCAATAAATGCTTGTAAAAGTTGAAGGCTAGCTGCTTCTTGGAATATGTCATTCTGTGCCCTAGAGTAACTAAATTCTTAGCAGATAGAGTTTCTCAGAAACTGAAGAACTTCCTAGAACCCCTTTTGTGAATTCTTAATAGTTTAGGATGTCACTCACACCTTAAACTTTGCCTATATACATAGATTGCTTGTGTAATTGATGTTAAATAAATAGAAACATCTCACTTCTGTTGTTCATGAATATGTGCATGAAAGAAACAAAGAGAGAGAATGAGAATGCCTTCATGGTACATAATGCAATGTTTATTATGTAAACATGTTTGGTAATAATTTTTTCTTCTGCCCTGGCAACTAACTGCTCTTAAGAGTTAAATGATTATGAACCAGTCACTCTCTCACAGCTCAGCCTACCTCATAAGGTGGTTGTTGTGGGGAAAGTTAGAAGGAGGGAGCACTATGGATGTCACCTTCAGTTGTAAAAAAGTAAAGGCAGGATATAAATAAAATGATAAAATAGAGTTTTGACGATTCATTGGCTACTTGGAATTTTCAGAGTTACATCTAAGTTTTACCTTTTTTGCACAAGCAGTAATTTAATCTGAATGCATGAATGTAGAAACGTATTTAGTATTAATAGTATTATGCAACTGTGGCTTGTAAGATTCTTGGGCAAAGAAGTGAGCTAATTAGTAACATTTGTTTGAGAAGTGAAATGCTGTGCTAAATAGATTGAGTCAAAAGTAGAACTATTGTGCTAAGTAGAAGTAGTTTGAAAGTAGAAATACTCTTAGAAATAGTTTGCACTGTGTTGAACATGGTGCTAGTGGAGAAACTTCTGCTTATTCAAAAGAGCGATAACATATTTTGGTTATCTCCCATACAATGTAGGTACGTACCCACAGCATCATTCTTGCAGTCTTCTATCTCATACCAGTGCTGTCTTCATGGTTAATAATCTCACAAGCAGCTGAAACAAACTGGTTTTTTTTTGTTTGCTTTTTTACAGTTTTCCAGTCCTCATAATGCATGCATAAGGGCATATAAGACACACCAGCAGCATGTCAAGATACTCTGACGAATTGGGAGTTGTTCAAAATATCTCTTGTTCACATCCAGTCCTTCACTACTCACTCACTCAGGCCAGATAAATTCCATAGCTTGAATAATTTGAATGAATGATGAAAGGGTGATTATGGGACCATATGTGCTATTCTCCCATTCCTGAAAGAAAGAAGATACAAACAGCTTAACAGCTCAGGGGAAAAAAATCAGGTCTACCATTTTAAAACTTGAATCCTTGGTTTTTTTTCTCTCTCTAAGAAATGCCACAGCTGTATACATGCAGGACTAAAACTGCATGGATTACTTCAAGAGCCTAGATTGGAATCTTTTATCTATTACCCAAAATACAGAAACCAGGTGATGTTCAACTTCTCATGTTTCTACGCTGGCTTTCTTATATGTAGGATATTAGCTTATGTGGATTCCATTATTGTACCCTAATCAATTTGATTTTTAGGATAGTATTCCATCATTAAGTTCATATTATCCAAGCTATAAATAACTTTATATCCTCTTCATAATGTGAGGTGTACGCTGTACAATGTGAAAACTTTAGTATTTAGAATGCAACAAGAGTTGTTTTCTTTTGCTTTGACTGAGCTACTGATCTCAGATGATTATGTAATTCTGTAAACTAAAATATGACCAATTCCAACTCTGCTTCCACATTAATAAGGGTACAGTATCTTTATTTCAGATTTCTAAAGACTTTGCCCTATGAGAATGACAGAAACCCTCTGGTTAATTAATGACTAACACAAAAAACTCTGATACTTCACAGGGGCAGTTTACAAGTGCACTGTAAAAAAACGAAACTTCTACAGTTTGTATGAGACAATCGTTTGAAGATTTGCAATGAGCTGGACGGGATGTGCATGCTAAGAATTCACTTATAAATTGGTAATTTAGAGAAGTCTTAAATCTGATGGAAGCCATCACTTCCAAGGCTAGCTGGCTGATTCTGGATAGAGCAGGAGGTGACAAGATAATTTTATTGAACCTTTCAGCCTAGCTCAGAGTGGTAAATCTGAGGTCCAAGGACTCCAGATCTTCCCAATTCCTGTTGTTTGCATTCCTTTGAGTCGTAACTGCTAAAAATCACTGGCAGAATTTCCAGCTATTTTTAGCAGAAAACACACCAAAAACTGTAGCATAAGTTCTAAAATAGTGTCCCCATAATTAAAGTGCAAAAAAACGTCCCCGTAAATTCCTCCCAAAATCATTAAAAAACCCTCAAAGCTATGACTGCCCATGTATATGATTTTGCTCCCCAACCTGCCTAATTGCCCCTTGGCTGCAATCCTCATCCTTTTTAAAATATGTCATTCTAGCTACCAAAAAGAGTTTGCCTCTGACTTTACAGATGTTCACTATATGGAATTATCCTGTCTGTTTGTGTGTACATATAGCTACCTGCATCTGAATGGGAAAACTAGCTATCCATGGGTATATATGGGTAATTAATATATTTTTCAGTAGAGCAGCTTCAATCCTCTTACCACCCATAGAAACATACAAATTGGGGCTTATTACAGTACCACAAAAATACATCGGAAATTAACTGCAAGTTTTCAGTGGGATCCCTGGGTTTGACATGCTATTAACACTGGTGGAAACCCTGTCTATTAGCAGGCAGGTGGCGTTCTCTCATCATACCCAGTTCCAACAACTTGGAAGTTAAAATTACTGCACCTTTTGTTCAATTGGTCTTGTTCAGTTTTCGTTTTATTTTGGTGGGAGATTGTACTTCATCAGAGCAAACTATATTAAAAACTAGTAGCATTGACAAATTCAAATTCTAGATTTGCCAGGCTTTAAACCACAGAAGCAATTAAGGATGTAGTTATGTGAATCGTTCCAGAGGCCTAGCCCAACCTTATGAGTCCAGCAAGATGCCAACAGAAAACTCACAGATTGCAAATAAATGTAGTAGCACCTTCTCACCTAATTTTCTTAGCAATTACTATTGAGGTGCTTATTGTCTCTGCAGTAACAGCCATGCTGTATATGACAACCCATATACACAGTTTGTTGACTTCTTTGTTAGCTTCTATTTTCCTCCAAGCAACATGACAAAGAAAATCATTTAGTCTTAAATCTATTGTAATACCTGATGTGTTCATCTGGGCAAAGATAACTGGTCATCATCCCGGTGATAAGTCCATAGTAAAACTGTAGTTAGTAAAATCTGCAATTAATGTACAGACAGCATAAACAAAAACAGTTTCCTAGACAGGATATTGCTGCAGAAGCCAGTGGAGGTGAGTATACACTTAACTGGAAAGTGATGCTTATCATTTGTCTTGTTGTCATGGATGCATTTCAAGTATATACTATATGAAGAGAAAGTTACGCTCCTAGATCTCTTACCTTATGGTTTCATTGAATGACTCTAGGTTCTACTTGTGCCCGGGGGGGTGTTTCCATTTTCTTGTTTTTATGGAGCTATGCAGTATTTACTTTTTCATTACATTATTTTCCCACAAGCTAAAGAGTCTCAAACCTTAAAGTCTCATGAGATAAATAAATTGTGGTTTCCTTTTATTTACATTGTTCGAAGTTTTACTGTGACTAAGGTATGCTGACCAAAATTATCCAAAGTGTTTTCGCTGCTCTGGGAACATAGATTTTTATGAACAATTCTTTTGTTGACAGCTTTTTTTCTGATTTATTTCCTAACAATCACTAAGATTGCCTTTTCACAATAGTTATACACTTGTTCAGAACTATTCACCACTCGGAGCTATTCACTGCCAAATAGCAAACACCAAAACCACTGAAGAGAGTTTCTTTAATTCACTACTACCAGCTCAGTTCCTATGTACATAGAAATAATTTTGGATTTTTTGCTATAACTGCCTGATTTACACTCTTATTTTTCATCCAAATTCAGATTGTTTATGAACAAATGAAAATACATGGTTGGTAGACTCTTAAGTGATTCTACTGTTTCTGTTCTCCATTATGCAACCTATATTTTATTGATATTTATTCCTACCTTATATTTTCTATTCTTGAGTTAATTAGCAATACGGAAGAGACTTTCTCCTCTTATTCCATGACTGTTAGGGGCAGTCAAGAATCTTGAATGGGGGACTTTATCAAAAGCCTTTGAAAGTTCAGGAACACTGCAGTAGATTTTTTTTCTATTGAAGGAATATTGGCAGTCAGAAGAGGAAGAATTTATATTTGCATTAGCCATGTTGACTCTTCGGAAAAAAATGTTGAATTAGATACTACATTAACAGAAATATAATACTTTAGATTCCTTCAGTTCCTTTTAAAATAACAAGTGCACTCCTCTGCTATTGACGTAAATCTTAGGCAAATGTTTTTTGAAACATGCTAATTTTTAAAGGACCAGGTTTTGAAAATAATTTGGTTTGGTTGGAATTATTGTCACCACTGTTATTGTGTTAAGTATTAAATCACTAGGAAATGTAATAAGCTAAAAAATAGTCACTTTCTTTCAAGGAAAGATAAATAAAATAGGTTTCTGAAATGTGTCAGCATATTATTTTATAAACCCTGTATGCATATTATCTTTTGTTGATTGCACTTATGCTCATTGTATAGATAGCCCTTGTTTAAGAATTCTGGGATCAGAATTTTTGTTGTTGTAACAATGCGGTCATGATGATCTGCCACACAACTGACCTTCGCTGTCTTTTCCCACTGCTGATGAGGCATGCTGTGTAAGGCCTTCTTCCCAAGGCTTCTTCTCAAAGTTGCTGGTGGCCTTCCTGAAGCATCTTCGTATGAAGGTCAGTTGGGGTAGTAGGAGCAGCAGAGATCTGGGCATCTTGCACCCCCTCCTACCTTGGCAGCAGCAACTTCCAACTCAACTGCACTCCTGAAGGGCCAGGCCAGTGTATTCCTTCAGTGAATGGGAAGTAGACGACAGCAAAGGGATGGCAAGGACTGCAGAGCATAGGACAGAGAGTCGTGGTGAAGTACAGGGCAGCCAAAAGACAGATACACACTCAGTTGTAAATGCAGGTGGGTTGCTAAGCGCCCAAATTTTGATCATGTGATCGAAGTTGCCCTAACTTTGAGAATCGGTCATAAATACCATTTGTTCAGTGCCATTGTAACTTCAAACAAGTCATTGAACCCATAGTCATTGAAGGACTGTCTTGATAGGATCATGACCCTAGTCCTCTATAATTGATCCTGGTATCAGATGCAAGTAGTTAAGTCATGTAGTTGCATTGCACTCTTGGTCATTTGTCTCTCCACTTCCACCTTCTCTCACCCTGACTCCACTGCAGAAGCTTATGACTAAGCCAGGAAACCCACAAGAAACCAAGAAGCTGCGTGATCCAGATATCAGCCTTGTGAAGTAGACCAGACAGGAAGAATTTAATGAAGTAATTCTACTTTATTGTAAGGTTACAGTAACAGAATCTTGCAAGTCTAAATTACATTTCTTGCCCGTCCATCCCCCTTTTTCAGTCCTCCCAAATAAACCAGACAGGAAACACACTAGATTTACTAATTATATTTTATCACAAGGCTACATTAACAAAATATTGCAAGTCTGAGGGCACAAACTCCCTGCTGACACTTTTAACCGCTTGATCTGTTAGGAAGGGTGGGTCCTTCCTCAGTTTCTTTTTTCTGATTGGTAAACCGCTGGAGGTATTTCCTTCTCATGTCTGATTATTTCCTATAGCATCTCTTCCCTTCATCCCCCAAGGTCATCTATACATTTCATTACAACTCTACAATTTAAGAAATTAGAGAGGGTTCCTTGTGAACTGTTTGCTCTGCCCATATTCCTGCTGTGGGCTAACTAGCCTTTCATTTGACCATTATCTTAACTCTGTTTCTTCTTTCTGCCTGTTAAGGTCATGCTCATATACCATTACAACTGGGAAAGATACGGCTGCTTTAAAGAACCCTAGTCAAGTGCTATATTCTCATTTCCATAAGTTCTGAAGCACTTGTTCCTACAAGGTCAAAGTATATATTAATTAGATATGAACTGGTTTTAGCTAACCCTTAATATAATTCTGGGGAAAAGTCATCTCTTTGCTTGGCTAAAAATAGATAACAGATCAAGAATCAAACAGCAATGGGCAGCTGGAGGCAACATGGTTGTTGGTGGGCAGAGCAGCCAGAAGGGATGTGTGGGATATAAGTAGATGGAAGGAGTTGAAATGAAACTGAGTGTGGCAGGGCAGGACAAGCAGGAGGTCCTTGCCTAACGACAGTGCGGTCCTGGCCTAACAATTGCAACCAGAACTATCAGAATTAGTGTCCCTAAGCGATGCAGTTGTGATGTTTCATCTTACAACTATTTCAATTAGTGATAGAAATTCAGATCTCAATTAGGGTTGTTAAGCAAGGACTACCTGTAACATCTGGAGTTTTTTCTCATTTTCATGTCATGATGATTTATACAGGATTCCTGTGGGTTTTAGCATTAAGGGCTCCTACAGTTATTATTGGCTCTTGTGCTTTGCATTTCCTTTGTACTTCTTCTGTCCTAGGCCTCACCAAAAAGCAGTCAGTCAATTCTGAGTCCAGGCAAAAACCTCTTTATTTACAATAATGTGAATTATTTCATTCACGGTCAGCCAACAGCTTGGCAAACAATCTTGTGAAGGTAGACTAATTATCTCAGACTTTTATCAATCCTGGAATGCTGCCCGGTAAATAGTTCCACACACTTGCTTGGCAGGGAAGACTGGGTTTACAGACAAATCTCCACAAGGCTGGAACAAACAAACAAACAACCGACCGAGTGAGTTGTTTCCTACAAAAGCCCCCTCCCCTTTTGCTCCTCTTTTAATCCTGATGGGAGGGACCATTCATTATCCACCTGTGGCCTTGCTCCCACGTCGACCCTTAGTTCTTAATTGCTCCTTTCTTTTAGCAGCTCTGCACATGCGCAGTCTGGGAACCGATTCCAACTGCTCCCCAGCCTTGCTGTTATCTGAACCCAAAGGCAGCTGATGACTGCCAGTCTGCCCTGGCCCCATCTCTGCCTCTGATGCAGTTCCCCCGTCTGAGTCTTCCTCAGCCTCCAAGACTGGCCCAGGTTCCTCCCCAACCTTCTCACTATTGTCCGACTTCGTTACCAGTTCCGCCAACCGCTGGTGGGCCACAACAGTACTCACCCATTTCTTTCTAGATATTTTTGTGTTTCTCTTATTTGTAATCTTATTTTTGGAGTCCTTTGAGAAATTAGCCTCTCAGATAATTATCTGATGACTCATCATGCAAGAGATATTGCAGATTTCACTTTTTCTTGCTCCAGATAGTTTAACATTAAAATCCATGGATGAAAATGATAAAAAAGTAGATTTGACTAAGCAAGAGGAGGGAAAACATTCTTAATGGTAAGAGCTGTTTGACCATGGTACAAATTATGTTAGGTGTTGGTGGGCTGGATGGCAAATCATCCAAGATGTTGTAAATGCCTTTTATTTATAAAAAAGATGTTATGTACAGTTAAGGTCAGAGTAGGTGACTCCAAGTTCTGTTCTAACTCTATACAGGTAGTCCTTGTTTAGCACAGTGACTGTTCGCAGATATGAGAGTGATGAAAATCAATTTTGCCATCAGCCATTTATGTGTGATCTAAGATGGCCTATATTGCTGTGATTCCACTATTGTTATATATTATTTTGCTCATATATTTTTGTCCACAAGATATTCATGAATTTCCATCTATCTTCTCATTACACAATCTCACCTGGCAGAATAAGTTCCTTATATTGAAGATTTACTTATTCTGATCATTTTTTCCCATATAAATTGTGTTTCAAGATACTTAGCAATTTTTAGTTACATCATCAGCTTCGATAGAGCTTTATATGGCTTCTTCTTTAGGAGTGAGTTCTTAGATTATATACAATACTTACACAATAGGGATCTAAGCATTTTAAAAAAAATCTGGAATTTGTGAAGCTTTGGAAAGTGTTTGCAAGATATGGAGACATCACGGATTGTTTCTCTGATACAGGTATTCCTTGACTTACGACCACAATTGAGCCTAAAACTTGATTGAGAGACATTTGTTAAGTGAGTTTTGTCCCATTTTATGACCTTTCTTGTCACAGTTGTTAAGAATCACTGTAGTTTTTAAGTTAGTTACATGGTTGTTAAGTGAATCTGGCTTCCCCATTGACTTTGCTTCTCAAAGGTTGCAAAAGGTAATCCGCAGGACCCTGTAATCATCATAACTATGAGTCAGTTGCCCAGTGTCTGAATTTTGATCACATGACCATGAGGATGCTGCAACTGTCGTAAGTGTGAAAAATGGTCAAGTCATTTTTATTTTTTTGTGTGCCATTGTAACTTTGAATGGACACTAAAAGAACTGTTGTAAGTCAAGGACTACCAGTATTGAGTGAGATCAAATATGCAGATAGGTCTAAGAATCTATACAGAATATTACAAATTCCCATTTATACATTGTAATAGATCAGGGGTCACCAACCTCCAATCCATGGACCAACACCAGGCCACAGCATATCAGAAACTGGACGGCACAAACAAGCCAAGCCCCTATCTGTGGTATGCAGGCAGCATGCAAAACCATAACCCCTCTGGTGTGCCTTTCTTTATGGAACTGGTCCCTGGTTCCCCAAAATTTGGGGGCCTCTGACATAGATTATGCTGTATGCTAATTGCAAAATGTTAAAATTTCCTTATTCTAGCTCTATCCATTCCTTTGATATTTGTTTACACACACACACACACACACCCTTTGGTGCAAGATGAATGAAGTGTGTGCAAAGATATACAGAGGCAGATAAAAGGATAGGATGGAGGTTGTTTTATAGGAAATGTTCCCATCTATACTTCTTCTATTTTGTAGAAATGTAAAAAATGGTGTTGTGTAATATTATGGCCACCCATTCCTGGAAGCAAACTGAAATTCTGTGTAATATGAGAGATAGGAGAAAATGTTTGCCCGTGACAGATAGAGTAATGATCTCTATGAAGCTTAGAAGAAAGTATGTAACTGCTAACTGCTCCAGCTAGAGGGAAGGAATTAAGTAGCTTTCTTAACTATTTCCCACTGAGCTGGTTCTTGACTTAGAGCCTTCTTGATGTGTACTCTGATTTGATGGCATTTCCGGAGAAGAGAGAATTTGCATGGCTGTGTATTCCTGTTTACTGGCAGCTGTGGACATGCTTCTCATTCAGAAATGCTTAGAGTCTATCTCCTACAGGGGAGGGCCATGCATACTGTTTAAAAATGTTGGCTTTAGTCTGAAAAGGAACTTGTATTTAGCATTTATATATCATTGTTAGATTGATAGCATCTTATCCATGTTTAATTATTGGTATCCCACAGGGTTTTAACAATGATCTCCTTAGACAAAACCTAAAAGGTCGTTAAATATATTGTTATTTTTATTTATGATATGTTATTTATAGGCTGTCCCCAATGGAAAATTCAGTAGAGGCAAACAGTATAGTATTACAGAAAGAGCACATATATTTGCAGTTGAAAAATTAGCTGTGGTAGCTTCACTGTTTGAGAATAATATGATCAGTTTCTCTGATCAGATCACAATGCCGTTTTGGTTCCTTGTGCCTGACAGCTTCCCTGTTTTTTTAGGATTAATTAAATAAGGTTTATATAACATTATTTTTCCATCCCATTTTATATCTTTATCTACACTGGAGTGGTTTGAAAATTGGTGCAACTAATAGCAAAAATGAAAGCCAGTGCCATCTAAAAAATAAATTCTGTGCTGACCTTGTCCACACACCTTCAGTAGATATTTGGGTTCAGAGGCATTTATTCAAACATGGTTGGAAACACATAAGTATCATGTAATCCCTAGTTTCTCTGCAGTCTTTCCACAGCCATTACCCCTGGACTCCACAATTTGGCAATGGGTCAGAAAAATCCAGCTGCACTATGTTGAAAAAAGGGTAACATTGAGGCATCTGGGTTTCACATATGGATTATCTAAACACCTTCAGAAGTTGTCCTTGCTGGAAGGGGTCACTGCATCATCATCACATTATTTGAGGTCTTTGGATTATTTTTTAAGTGACCCCCTTTAGCACCAAAAATTCACCACTCTTGCTTTAAAATAAAAATAAATAGGCTAATTTTATCATTGTTTGTGCAGCCCATAGCCTCAGTGGCAGCAAAAATAAATTCTAGGGTATTTTATAATTGGACACGGTAGTGCTGACCTCCATTTGTAACATTCCTATATTGTCCCAGCACTTTTTCCAATTATTGTATTTATCAGTACAAATTGTGTATATTAAAGAAGAAAAGATGAAATTGCTACACAATGCCCATAGCTTTAGAAACTTTCCATATTAGTCTGGAAGTCTAAAAGAAATACATGCACACACAGGTTCTGGATAAAGATCTAGTACATTTAAAATAAATTCTATATTTTTAATCAAATTTAATTAAATAAAAATAAAATGTAATCCTTAAATTAAAATCCATAAGCATCGAAGCCGTTTTTCTTCTCTTTGCAGACTTTCAGTGCTCACAATAGAGAGAACTTGTATTTTTAATTACCTTTCATTTCTTAATGAAAATGTGATTTAAAGATATTTTATTCAGGTGTCCATTTCAATCTGCCAGCCACCTGGTGGCATTAAGAGTTTAGGAATGCAAAGAGATATAAATCCTTTTAGCTGGCATGGCAGATTCTGAGACAGACAATATTATTTGGTAGACATAACAGAGGTTCCACCATGAACTGGGTAGCAAGTACTTGATACTGTAAAGTCAATAAGGTATGAGAAAAAAATTCAGGAATAAATCTTAGGACAGAAATGTAGAGAGAGCTAGATTCTTAGACTTTGTATAATTTGACCTTTGTCGCAATTGGAACTTCTTGGTATCTGTAAGAAAGTTACTTATTTATCCAAGGCTTACCTTGAATCTCTTGCTAAGGCCAGTAATAAATATTCTATGTTCCGTTTGTTTCCACAAAGTAAATGGCTTCATTTTAAGTTAACAATCTGGCCAAATGAACCTACAAAACAGGGTGGACACTTGTTTGCTTCGCATGTTTTCTACTTCAGCCTTCATCTTGGCAACAGTCAGGTCTAAAATAGAGATAATTGTTTTAGTTCAATGGCTTATATATATATTTGTCTCCTGGTGGCTGCAAGGGCATGGATATGGACATGTAAATGGCCTTGGATTGTTTTGGGTAGTGGGAGTGTCAGTAAATAGTAGAATGCCAATAATACCACTTAGATTTGAACTCATATCTAGGATTTTTAAAATTTCTCTTTCAAGCTGACCAAATTGCTGTTGGGTTACTTTCAGGTAGAAGACTTGGAAAAGGATCATGTTCGTCTACTGAAAATATGCAATCTGTGTAGGTTTCACACAGCCCAGTAATACTTTTGATGTACTTTTATAATTTTAAGGTGGAAGTTTGAGTCTGTCAAACACAGCATTTCACAGACTTTTCCATTTGTCCTTGACAATATATGCCAACTTCAATTATTTGGTCTGCTGTTTATTTGAAATTTTCACTGTTCAAAATGAAAGAATTAAAACGATCAAATAGCCTTGCTTCATTTTCAGATTAATGCTGCTTAATGTACTATTTGTTTTTTTCTGAGATCTGCTCGTATGGGACAAATCAACCTTATACAACTAAGGGAAAACATTTTAAAAGTACAGTAAGTACATTATGATACCGGGATGCACTCATTTTAGATGATGACACACATGTCTTCTAGCCAGACACTTGATAATCTGATAGAAAGTTAGGAGTTGATTCGAAAGTGTATGTCTTTATTTACTGCGAGAAGTAGAAGAGGGATGGTTTCATATTGCTGATATTTAAATATAATAATTTCCCATATAATCAAAGTTTATGCTTCCTTAAAAGTAAAAACAAACTACATTTATTTATTTATATTTGAACTTGTATGCCGCCCCATCTCCGAAGACTCGGTGACTCACAACTAAAAACACAGGACAATAAATATTTAAAAAGACATTAAACCAACAAGCCCAAATATAAAACACAACAATAAAATACATTAAAAACCCATTCCTCCCCCCAAGGAAGGGTCACAGCCCGGGTTGGTCAAACAACCAGGTCTTTAATTCACGGCGGAAGGTGCGGAGATCAGGGGCCAGACGGAGCTCCAGAGGCAGTTGATTCCAGAGGTTGGGGGCCGCAACATGGGTGTCAGCCAAGGCTACCGGCAAGCTATTGCTACTTTATTGAGAACGTTGAAAGTGGACTTGTGATGCAACCTGCACACTTTTTTAAATTTTTTATTTCAATCTGCATATGCACAACAATACATTAATAGTGTGGCATCAATATATCATACATTTTAGTATAGGCAAAATTAATAATACCAATCATATCTCTCAATGCATATATTTCACATTAATTCATAATCCTTCAATGCTTATTTTCAACCTTTCAAAACTCTCTCCAAATGCCTACCATCATATCAGTTAAACATACCTAGTAATTCCATAATTCAATTTTCTCCCTGCTTTTATTTTATTTTTAAAATAAAAAATTCTCATTTGGCAAGCAGTGTGGTTCCAGGTTTCACATCTCAATACAAACATGACCATAGTTACCTGTTCATTATATAGTTCATAGTTCATTATATTTGTTTAGTTTCATATTCCATCATTATTATTATTGTTAAATATTAAGCTTATCTTATCCAGTTCCAATTCATGTTATATTAATACATTCTCATATCTTATTTTACAATGTTATCTAAAATTCTCATTTCTGTTACTTTTTTCTGTCACATTTATCATTTTATCAATCCTTATCTGTAAATATAATTGTCCCCTCTGGTTAATAATTCGAGCTAACCACCTTCATTCTACCTTAATATCAATCTCCCTATCTAATATATCACAAATATATATATTTCTCTCAGATTCTGCATTATATTTTCTCAAACACCTTATGAATCATCTATACATTACAAAATACTATTTTCAATATATTCTTATACATCACAACATATTACCTTGCGGAATCTCCTTCCTTATCCTTTTTTTTCCACCCATTATCTCTCATTCGTTGGACAATGTACTTTCTTTTCATCCTTGTTTCTTTCCTGTTCCTCTTTATTTTCTGGTCCTTTCTCTTAATTCCCCTTTTTCCCATTCTTATTCCCCTCCATTTCTCATTCCAGTTATTAAACTTTTCTCTCTCCCTCTTTTGATTTTTCTTTTGCCCTTCCTTTTTTCACTTTTTCCCTCTCCCTTTATCCATTTTCCAAATCATTCTCCCTTTTATCATCCCATCAGACCACAAATTTTTAATTCTAATTCCTCCCCCGCTTAAATAATTGTTGTTTATTTTGTCCTTCAGTGTTGGCTTCTTCTTTATAGAAACCCCCCCCCCAGTTTATTTTGTTCTTGTGTATGCTGAGCCACCATTTCTAATTTCTGTAGTACATAATTGCACATTTCAGTTTTTATCATGTCCCTTATATCTTGCAAATCCAATCTTGACTCTTGTAAATCCAATCTTATATCAACAAATAGTTTCTCCATTATATCTTCTCCTTTTTTCCTTTTCTTTTCTCTTCCTTAATAGTTAAAATCCTCTTCTTTAATAGATATATTCAATCCCAGAGTCCAGTATATTATTTCAGCCAATATCTTTTGAATTTATTTTCAACAATCCATACTCTTGAGTCTTTGTTCGGATGGTTCTATAACAATAATAAAGTTTCTTTTATTTTCTTTTAAGTTCCAAAATCCAAACTTTTGAGAGGACCAGACACTTTTTAAAACGTACTGAAGTTTTCCTGTACCATCAGGTGGCGCTCTTGAGTCTTTTTACCTTTAACTTTCTTTATTGAATATAATACTTTTATTAAGTTCACTAATTTCAGTCATTAGCTATTATTTCTTTTCTTTTCAACACACTCAATTTCACATTTAATTATGCCCTTTAAGTGCCCATAATTCAATAGTTATCCAGTTTAATTTCTAAACCTTTGTTGTGTTAAAGTGTTTTCCTTTAAATTTTCTCCTCCAAATTAATCCAATCCAAGATTTATAAGATCCCATTTCTTTCTCACTTTCTCTGGTCACTGCTTCCACACACTTCCCTCCAATATAGCCCTTTATTTTAATACCGGGGTACCTCAAAAGCGATGTCCTTTGCCTGGTTCGCTACTTCTCTGCTCCAGCACAAAACTTAGTTTCCTGGAGTGTTCTTTGTCTTTGGTAGCCATTTTAGGACCACCGCTGCAGCTTGCCTTTGGGAGGGATTTTCCTATCAGGGAGGGGAGTTGTTACTCCCCTCGACCCTCCAGTTGATTTCCCCCTTCTTCACCACCCCACCAGGGTGGGATCCTCCAGCAAGTGAGTTTGGACAAAACCGCGCATGATTGCGGATTCCGCTCCAACTCCAATGAGGAACAAACCAGAAGTCCACAACCTACACACTTTTGAGGAATGCAACAACACCTTGATGCCTGTATAAGAGGAAGGAGGCCTATAGGAGATGCTATGATGTTGACACAATACATCGACCCTTGCCTAGAAGACATCTGCTATAAACAAGTTGTGCTGAGTGTTTTTTTTTAAACAAAGGACTAATGCAGCAAATGAAAATTATTTTGTCCTAATTCTTGCTTCCATCCCCACCATCTCTTGAGAATGAAGCAATTTACCAGTGGAAATATAATTAATAACAAACTGTCCACCTGCATTGATAACTCTTTGTAGAAGCTCATACAACAATATCCTTTCAAAACTTTAACACAAAGTTAGAAGGGAATCTTAACAGGGCATGTACCCATTCTGTGATAATCTCTTTTGTGATACTAACCCCAAGAATGTGAACTAACTGCTTGGAAGATAAGTATGTATGCAGGTAGTTTCTTCATCTTGGTTGATAAAATCAGCACACACTGTAAATACTAGCTGTATGGATTTACATAATGTCTCTGTAGAAAAAAAAGGTATCATTTAGAGAGTTTGGAAAGAAATAATGTATGTGTGTGTATAAGATCTGAACCCAGATAATAGTTATTGAACCCAGTTTAAAGGGCTAGTGTTGACCTTAAAAATCCTAAAGAACGAAGCATTGGATTATTTTAAAGGCAGGTCTCCTGGTATGAACCCACCCCAACACATAAGATGAGAATGATCATAGCTTGTGATCCTTTTCATAATAGCATGCCGATAAGTGGTTGCACATGATTGTAGAATTCCATTTCTGCTATGCTCTCTCTCTAAATATTTTTAGAAAACACTAAAGATTTGTTCCAGACAACACTGCTTTTAATTTCCTGTAGTTGGCTTTTAAAATGTTTACCACTGTCCAGTCTGCTCGTGTATACTTTGTTTTGTTTTGTTTTTTCCTGTTTTTTGGTTCCTTAATTGTTTTCTCTTCATTTTTTTTTTTGGCTACATATTTTTAGGTTTGGGAATCAGTCCCTAACCTCCCAAAGGCAGGAAGTTTTCACCCAATCTACTGAGTTGATTTAAACTAAAAGAGAGATTTTGTAAGGAGAGACAGAGACTAGTTAACACTTGCTGCCCTGCACAATCTTCCTTCATAAATACCTCTATATGAGTTTTATAGAGCATGAATATGAAATTTATATATAAGACCTGGATCTCTACCTGTTTCCCTAGCACAAATGGATTCTTCTGCATCTAGGTCCATGGTAGCGAAGCTATGACACTGTGGGCATGTGCACCATTGCCCCAGCTCAGCTCCACCGTGCATGTGTGTGTGCCTCCTGTCAGTCAGCTGGTTTTCAGCCTCTTGCAGGCAGCTGGTTGCAGGCATCAGCTGGCAGGCACATGCTTGTGCATTTTGGGTTTTAGTGCTTTGGGCACCAACTCTCAGAAAAGGTTCACCATCACTAGTCTAGGTCAACTTTAAATTAAAAACCTTTCTATTGTTGTTAAAAATCAGTCATTATCAGTAAATGTTTCTGGTAGAAGCCAACATATCAGCAGATGGGCTGGGCTCTGTGTCTCTCTCTCCATCTTTACACCGCATATTGTTACCTGCTAAGAGCTTTTTTATTTTAATCTCGAAGACTCTGGGAGGTTGTGGAAATTGGAAGCAAACCCATACTTTTCCTCCTGTAGTACTTTTTATTGCATCTGGAAAATACTCTAGGTAAAATATCCAAGCAGGATATTTATCCAAAATAGAAAGGAGTTGATATTTTCCACTTTGTTCCAAGTGATTTGATCTGTGGTTGATATTTCCAGCTGTATGTATTCTGCAAAGAAGTTTCATGCAAGGTTGTAATCCAAGCTCTGTAGTAGTAAAATCTGTGGTTCAGTATTTCTCTGCTTACTTTACTTCTATTTACATTTGGCCTAGATTCCTGGAATATTGATTTCATCTTCACAGATGTAAAACAGGCAAATAAATTTTAATAAGGAATTTGTTTTTAAAAAAACCATTTAGGTGCTGATTATAAGATGCTGTAATACATGCACTTATCTATTCAGAATAGTCTCTTCATTTGTTCAATAATTATTATTTTTCCTAGCTTTCTGCTGCCAATTCATACTGCATTATTGTACTTCTTAAACAGTTTAAACCATTGCAAAATGACCTTAAGCTTGCTTTGTTTTGTTTTCTTACAGTGGAATCTTGTATGTGACAATGACTGGAAAGCTCCTCTAACTACATCTTTGTTCTTTGTGGGTGTGCTGCTTGGATCCTTTATATCTGGACAACTCTCAGACAAGTAAAGTACACATACTTAAAAATAGCATTGGGGTGTGTGTGGGTTTTAAACATATTTTTGTAATGCTGTTAAGAGGATGCAAAATCATACTTAATTTGATGGTTAATTCTAACTTTGAAAATATGAACTGAAATCAAACATTCATGGGAATATACCGTGTTTCCCGAAAATAAGACCTACCCCGAAAGTAAGACCTAGCACTATTTTCTAAACCTGCCCTAATATAAGACCTACCCCGAAAATAAGACCTAGTGTAAATCTCCAGTTCCAGGAAGACTTTTCAGGGAGCAACCGTGCACCCGCGAAACACCCCACACACACACACTCACACCCACTATTTGGCACCATAAATATATAAGACCTACCCCGAAAATAAGACCTAGTGTGTTTTTGGGAGCCAAAAAAAATATAAGACAGTGTCTTATTTTCAGGGAAACACGGTAGGTTAGTAGACAACCGAGCTATACATGCATCTTAGGTAGCATTCTACACACCTGTAAGTTTGAGATATTTGTACATCTATATGAGATATGTGTACCATGTGGGGGATAAATGCATGCATTTCAATATTGGTACTAGCAATTAAAATCAGATAAAAGCGATTGCTGTAAGCTATTGTCAGAAGTTTTTCACAATCTGCTTGTCACTTTTTATAAGGAAGCTGTGAGGATAAAAAAACATGAAACATTTCTGATGTTTTTTGTTCTGATTGAAGAAGAATCTTGGAATACTGGTTTTGGACAGATGACTAAATAAGAAATATATGCTTAACCTTTTCCCTGTTGCACATTTTCTTTTTTAAAAAATGTGCTCCTCTGGGACATTAGTACATTTGTTTCAATCTAATATATAGTTTTCCCTTTATGTATCTGATGGAGGGGACAATCAGTTTCGTGCAATTCTTAATACAAACCAAGCACAGTATATTATATGCTATTTATTTCTAAGTTCCAATCAGTCCTTTGTAAGACTGCCTAGCATAGAACAGTCTTTTGTAACCTAGTCTTATCAGAAGTGATGGACTACACTACAGCTTTCATCATTCCCATCTAGCATAGAGATGGGAGTTCCAGTGCAAAATGCTTCGGGACGTTAGATTAGCTTGACTGTTGGAAATGCTGGATGATTGAACCCTCCACATATGAAATATACTGCCACCATGTGTTCATCTCAATACATTACTGAGAAAGGCATGTCAGTTTTTATAAGTTAATGTTATTAACTTATAAAATACATGATGCTACTATACATGATGCTACTAACTGAGCATTTTGCTATTCTCGAGTTTCATTCACATTAGATAGAGAGTAGTACAGAATGCTCTCCAGTATATTTTGTAGTTCTCCAGAAATGTTTTTGTGTGTGTGTGCATGTGTGTGTGCGTTCATTGGTTGTTAAATTTGTGTTTCCATGTTTGTTTGAGTTTTTTTAGTTGGGGGAACATAATGGATAGAGTACCATTTAAATTTGCATCTCAATCTGCCATTACTAGACTCACATTAAGATCTATTTAGCAACTGGATTTAGGGTGCCCACGATTCTAACTGCAGGTTGTTTTCAACTTGGATTAGTTTTTCCCTTTATTTGGTTAGAAGAACTCCTCTGCCCACTGTATCCTTTTGTATTTGATCCAGATAACTTAGTTTAGAATAACCTCTAAACTAAGTTTGGGTAATTCAGGCATAGATAACATGGAAAGTTCTGTTGCTAAAGTAGAAATTTGTTCACATGATAATGTGCCTATATCTCTTTGAGATCTACTGTCTACTGAAAATAAAGGGGAGATTGGGGTGGACCTATTCGCTCTCCCTAAAACCAAACAACAATTATATTCTGATTTCATTTATAATCTTTTGGCTTGCTTGTTCTTCTTTCCCCAAAAGGTTTGGCAGAAAAGCTATTCTATTTGCAACCATGGGTGTGCAGACAGGTTTCAGCTTCCTCCAGATCTTCTCAATCAGCTGGGAAATGTTCACAGTGCTTTTTCTTATAGTTGGCATGGGGCAGATTTCAAATTACGTTGTGGCCTTCATATTAGGTAAGATTCTTTTCACTCTTATATTTATTTGCCTATTTCAATATGTCTGAGCAATCACATTTCACAAGAAACATACCCATGCTTAAAATATTCCCACATATAAAGTATCAAAACTATATTTAGGAAAAATAGCTAAATTAAAATAAAGGCTAAGAATTGGTAGAATCTGAGAAAGTCCAGAAGTTAAAGAGAATAAATTTGCCAAGTGAAAGAAAATACTTTCTGTCAATGTAGCTAGCTGATTCAGCGACTTAAATGACCCAATGCCACTGTATGGTTATATTGTTTTGAGGTTTAACATAGCTTAACAGACTAAAACAGAATTGGAAGGGATGTTGGAGATCTTCTAATCTAACCCCCTGCTCAGACAGGAAACTCTTTACCATTTTGGACAAATGGTTGTCCAATCTCTTCTTAAAAATTTCCAGTGTTGGAGCAGCCACAACTTCCAGAGGCAAGTTGTGGACTTGTCTGGACAAACATAGACTTTTCAAAAATTGATTTCAGATTGCTACAGTAGTAACTTTCACTAGCTATTCTGAAACCTTTGTTAATCACCAGAAGCCAGAACTTACGTAACAGGGAAAGCAGGGGGAATATTTGAGAAATGGGTGAGTAGGCTGTGGGACATCATAAATATGAACAAGGGGCATTTTTATCATAAACAGCAGGATTCTTCTGAATTCCTCCCTTAGCCATTTTCTCATTGTTTTTTTTCATGTACCCCCCCCCCTCCAAAGTCTTGAATAACGTGAACTGGGAACAGTTGACAGATACAGGGACTCCCATCTTCCAGCACTCAAAGTTAGGAAATTCATTCTTTACTAGTATGATATTGAAGACTGCCAATAGACTAATGGCACTTCTTAGAAAGCTTTGGTGGCCCAGCAAGGGGGGGAGGGGAATTGGCTTACGCAAGCTGAGCTGTGTGCGCCAGACCACTGCCCATGCAAGTTGTGCTGTGCACACACGTGCACCAGCCAGCCACTTACATGGTCCAAACAGGCTCCAGTAGTGAGCCACGGCCTGGTGGTTGGGCACCCCTGCCATAAGGTCTGAGGTAAAGTCTATCCCAACCTTCTTTTTATGCAGGCAGATCTACGTAGTATCATACTAAGCTCTATGCAGGTTACCAGATTCAAATTGTTGCCTTCCTGGAGCCTGATGGTAATTATTTGGCTTCAGGGTGACTTGTGAATTCAGAGTTATCTAAAAGTTTCATGTTCAGATACAATAGGGAATTAATTTCTTAGCTGGATCTAAAACATGCTCCTGAGAATTGAATTGACTCTCTTTACTATGGCATTATTTTCTTTAATGCTCTCAACCACCAGATGACTACCAAAGATTTCTCATGTTGAATGATGATACTTCGGAAAGGGTATTATTGGAAGTAAAGAATATTACTCTATCCCTATTTAAATGACAGTGTTCACAATGAAAGAATAAAGAGCAATGATATGTATTTTTTTGCTCTTTTGTATAGGAAAGGAAATCACCACCACATTGTGGAATAGAGAAAAATTATAGCCGAGTGCTGAAATTATTTCCTTATCAGATATACTTAATCCTCTAAATCAGTGGTCGCCAACCAGTGGGCCGGGGACCATTGATGGTCGCGAGAAAATTTTGGTGGTCCGCAGAAAAATATCACCCTCAAAGCACCTCCCAAAGCAATTAATCCAGGCTGCGCACAAGGCTTGAGTCGCTTGCATTGTGAACAACACGAGGTAGTGAGGGGAGGGGGGAAACTTGCCCCCCGGGCCTCGCCTGGCCACCGGGCTGCTTCTTTCCGCTTCTTCTGCTTTTGGCTGCACGCAAGGAAAGCAGCAAAAGCCTTTCTTTCTCTCCCCCAAACTCTCCCAGAATGAGTCTGCAAGGCATCCTGCTCCAAGAGGCTGTGCCAGTGCGACAAGTCTCACAAGGACTCATTTCTGCCGGAGTTTGGGGGAGAGAAAGAAAGACTTCTGCTGCTTTCTTTGCATGAAGCCAAAAGTCTCTCTCTCTCTCTTTCTCCCCCTGAGAATAGAGCTGGAGTTGGTATCCTGCGATCCCAAATAAAGAATGATCAATCAGTAGGAAAATGGGGTGGGGAATTTTCCTGCAGACTTTTTTGGGTATTTTTCTGGGGTCTCTGGTCCACGGGATTTAAAATTATGAGTTTGGTGGTCCCTGAGGTCCAAAAGGTTGGCGACCCCTGCTCTAATTTTAAGCCAAGTCATCAAAATAATGCATTTTCCCATTGCCATTAATAGAGATAAACAAGAGATAAACCTTGAATCACAGCAGGAGCAATTTTTTTTTAATCTACCAATTTGGTTATGAACTAATTAAGCTGCTACTTATTAAAATATAAACATTTTAGTAATTTATATTTAAATGTTAATAATTTATATATTAATATTTAACGATGGAATATTTTAAAAATATTGTTTGTCCTTTAAAACTAGTTTTCCCCTGGAAAATTTGAATGACACAATGTTTTTTAATCAACTTTTCCCTTCTTGTTTATGGATTTTTAAGCTATAAATATTTACCAAAATGTGTCAACCCTGTTCATGAAGTTCTACAGAATTATGTAACTGGTGGGAAGCCAGGGAGGAGGTGAGGGGAGGACAGAGAGAGGATAGTGAAGTCAATGGCTTACTATGCAGAATAAGTCTTCTATGAAGTAATCTGCAGGTGGCTACCAGATTGTGGTTGTTTACAAGCGATTACCCTCAGACTGGATTACTTGGAAGTGTTTGAGAAAAGTTTTTAATTCTAAACAATATTGACCTTATGAACTTGGTTATAGTTTTGCTAATTATTCATTTACACTTGCATTTTTTTTAAATTCTCTCTTGCATTTTAGAAACTTTGTCAGAAAATGTATTTAAATACATTAAACCCTTTGGGATGAATAAAGGCATAGAACATGCTTATCTGATACGTTTTGGATTTATAATATAGAAAGGGCAAATTGATGATTGTTTTTTTCTTCCAGTGCTGTAGCCAAATTTTATCTCCTTGAATTGTATGACACTATTTTTTTCACAGGAACAGATTGCAAAGAAAAGGAAATATGAACATTTCTAGAATACTTTCAGAAAAAAATGAATAAAAACATTAAAATGAATTTTAGCACCTTCTGAAAATATACATATTAACACACTTCATATTTGTTTAAGTAAAATGTTTATTCAGTTGTAGGTATTTGGAGGCATTTTTAAAGTGTTCTCAGTGAATTTAAATAAAATATATTTAAACTTTTTTTATTCTCTATCAAATAAACTGTGAAACAATACATTTCTCTTAATAATCCCTTGCATGGAATTTTCATCTGGTTTTTTTTATGACCTTAAATACCAAGCATCAGAATCAAGAATCAAGCACATGTGTGATATCCTCTTCTTTTCCCCAAATGGGAGAAAATTCATGCAGTAAATAGGATAAAATCCCAACCAAACAGCCCATCCTATTAACACTTTTCCCTACCATTCCTTATAATAATTAATCATATAATACTTTACAGTGCTTGCCTCAACATCTCTTGTATGCCTGCTGAGTTGTACACACACATGAGTCACTAGTAATTGCTATTCAATAGGGTGCAGCAATATTTATAGGAAGGTATATCTATAAACCAGTGGTGAAATGCTACCAGTTCGGCCCTCCCACCCACCCCTGTGCTTTTCTCTTCTTTATCCTCTCAGCTGATTGGCGCGGCAGAGCCTCAGCTGGTGTTTGGAAAGCTGCACACATGCGAAGTGTGTGATCACTGAACCGGTAGGGAAACTGGTAGAATCCCACCACTGCTATAAACAGATTGGTGATGCTGGAACAAGGGCAAGATCAGTATAAATAAGTCAGTCAAAACTAAGGAAGCTATGCCACTTTCAGAAGTCTGGAATCTTTAGTATACAGTAGAGGTCAGGTTGTGCAATTTTATTAGCGCATTCAATAGTAAATAATTATCTTTGGTTTCTTTTATTTGGAACAAATATAAATTTACGACTGTACTGGCACATAAACTTTATTATACCAATTTGTTTAACACTATACCATATCTGAAAAGTCTATTGTTCTGTAGTGTTTTTCCAAGAAATAGTTTCCAGAAATTAAGTTTGTACTCATTAATGTCAAATAATATGTTTCATAATGAGAATGAAAGAGAACATTCTTAAGACGTTCAATATCTTTTTATCATAGTTGAACAGAGGACAATTCTGTTTTTCCTGCTGCCCTGCCATATAGGAATGGTTTTCCATATGTGTGAGCAAAGTGTCCCAGTACAGTTTAGAAAAAACACTGTAAGGTTTTGAAAGGTTTCCTTTCAGTTTCATTGGAGAAGGAAAGGGAACCATGACACCAAGTGTGCTATTGTTTATTTGGCTTAAGTGCATTGCAGTAAATGATTATGTGAGGTTACGATTACTTTGATTTTCCCCCCAGTCCAGAACCACATTATTTCCTGATGGGTTAGATGTACAGTAAAATATGGGAAGCAATATCTATATTCCTGGAAATGCTTCATGAATATTAAATGGAATTCTAAAATATTTTTAAATACTATCCAGTGAATGTAATGTCTCACATATTCTGTGTGGTTGTTCATGCTTTCCGGTCCAACCATAGGGATTACGTTTGTTGATACTATAAATTATTAATTATTTCATTTTAATGTTTATGTAATATTCCCTAAACAACTGGCCCAAGTGAGCATAGTCATTGACTTAATATCTCTGAAATGATCTGATATGAACATTTTTATTACTCTTTTGAAGGAGTTAATTTCCTAAATATGGATGGATGGGTGGATGAATAGAGATAGATAGATAGATAGATAGATAGATAGATAGATAGATAGATAGAATGAAAAGATGTCAGTAAATCATTTAGGTCAGCTTGCTGAGATTATTATTTTGTATAGCTTGGTGTATAGATAAGGCTAAATAATTTAATCAGTCAACTTAAACAAGCTTTAAAGTACATAGAAATAAAAGTAATTTTTGAAAACAGCTAATTTTTTTCATTTTTTGCTAAAAAATTAAACAATTAAGAGTGAATGAAAATGGAGTTGTCCTATCCCTAATTTGTAGAATGCATCCTTAATTTTTTTTCAAAATAGATTTTGGCTTAGCACAATTTTAATAATGAGTTTGATCCCTCAGCGATTCTTAGCAGGGCAGGAGAAAGGCATGTAATGCCCTAAGTGTAGCTCACTAATGGTGTCCATTGGCCCTTCCATTGGTTAATTGGCTTAAGACACTTAATAAGTGCTGAAAACTGAAGTCAAATGTAGCAGTGGATGAGTTAAGGGCATGTTGGCTTGCATGGGGGATAAAACTCTGTGATGCCTTTCTTCCATTGGTATCTTAAGCCTATGCTTATTTTGCTCAGTGGTTAATCCAGGGTACTTTGGCCTTTTATGCAAGCAAATGCTTGAGTTGGATACTTTTTGTTGGTTTGTTTATTAGATATGTACCCAGCTTAATTTTGTACTACTTAAAGTGAGGCACATAATGCTCACTTCTTTATTTTCTTACAACAACATGGTTGGGCTGAGAGAAACTGACTGGGTCTAAGTCACTCAGCTAGCTTATATAGAGAGGACTAGAAGACCTGGTCTCCTGGTTTTTTAATCTAGCATTTTAACCATTACATTTAGCAGTAATATCAGACTGTGTAGTGATTGTCTAAAAAGATAAAGACTACAGTTGTGGGACTTTTCTTTCTGGCAGCCCCAGTCAGTATGATCAGTAGTCAGTAATTGCAAAAGTTGTAGTCTTAACAGTCTCCAGGAGACTACAGTTCCATACTCCAATGTAGAATTAAAATTGATGGTTATTGAAAGTGTAACCATGGACTAACTGAACCACTGACCTGCTCAAACTAAAGCAGTCTGAATACTCCCTTAGGCATATTAAAATGTATTTTCAGTAGTGACATGGCTATGTTTCAATAACCTCTCTTATTTCTCTTCAAAATATAACACATATATTGATCGACTAAATATATCAATAGATGCACAGTGTGTATTGATGTGTAATTTAACTTAAATTAAAGTTAAATTATGCATCAATGCCCATTATGCATCAGAATTTCCTGCTAATCTTCAACTTTAGGCTAAATTAGTGCCATGCCTCTCTTGAAAGCTGTAGGACATGGCTCCATTTAAAAGACTAATTATTTTTCAAGCTGCAAAATAACATATTTTGGGTAATTTTTTTAAAATAGAGTTAAATGCTAACCACACTCCTTGTTTTAAACAGGCACAGAAATTCTTGGCAAATCAGTTCGTATTATATTCTCTACGTTAGGAGTTTGCATATTTTTTGCAATTGGCTACATGTTGCTGCCACTATTTGCTTACTTCATCAGAGAATGGCGGATGCTGCTACTGGCTCTTACTGTCCCTGGGGTATGCTGCATTCCACTGTGGTGGTGAGTTTAACTGTTCTGAAAGTTGTTCAGCTTCAGAAATGTTCTCTCTGTAGCTGATAACCTTCACCCTATACTGTTATATAACCAGCGGGCATTTTATAGCCTTGAGTTGATATAGATATATTTTCCCACCTTTGGCATTTGATTGCAGAAAGCAGTGGATCGTTTTAAATGTTCTTTTAGATTATCTTTATTTTGAGTCTGATTTGACATTTACCCTGTGCGAGTCCTGGATTATGTTATTCTGACCTCCAACTTTTAAAAATTTCTTAAAAATCTAAGTCATTGTAAGATGAGTTCTCCTGCTCAAATTTTACCCTTCTCAGTTATCTTTAATTCCACTTTTTTCTGTTAAGGTATCAACAGAATTTTTTGATAATCGAAAACAGCGGACGTTTTTAACAGCAGCTGCAGAAAGCAATACTACTGTATGGCTAAATTTCTCTGAATTTTTGTAGGTAATGTGTATGCATTGAATGTTCAGTCCTGTTTATTCTTTAAGAACAATTCTAATAAATTAACTTCATGAAACTATTAAAACAAATTACTGCATCAAGAGAACCCACTTCCAATTGTTAGTGCCAAGAACTATTGAAGCTGTGAAATTATATACATTTTTTCTTGCTTGTAAAACATTCTGAAGGAGAACTATATTACCTTACGATAACTAAAACTTGGAAAGTGTATAAGATCTATTACAACTAACCTATTTTATTATAAAGCCTAAGCATCTCATAAACTGAGGTCCACTTGCAAAATTTTATGCTTTATAATAAAATTTATTAGACTTAAAAAGTAGTACTAGACTTCTGAGTTTTGTACAGCACTTGTAATCTTAAAGATCTGGGACTGCTGGCTATCTCCATCAACATTCAAATCTCAACAAATTTTGATTTGTTGGCCTGAAATAATGATTCAGTACTAGATTCTGGTATCGTATTACTGTCGGTATTTAATATGTCATTTTAAAGAATTTTTTTGTAATTTAAAAGATTGCTTGCAAATGTATAGTTCACTAAAACTTATATATCAGTTTTAGAGATTAAAATTATTGGGAAGTTACATGTTGTTACAACGTTCTTAAGGAATTTAAGAATATAATCCTTGTTTCTGCATAGGCATTACACAATTTTAACTCAAAGGAAATACTGTGGTTTCTAATTTATGAATATACAACTCCCACATTACTTGATATTAAAACAAACATCTATATGTTTTAGATCTCAATTTTTGTTTTCCAATGTGTCAGTCATTTCATTCAAATACTAGATTTGTTCTAAAATATATTAGAAGTGTATTTGGAGATTTATAATGTTTAAATGTCTCTGTGTTTTACACTGTTTTGCAGAAATAATGTTGCAAATTACTTTAATCAAAAACTTGATTAATTCCTACATGGGTTGTTTCACATAGCAATTGTTCTGTAGAGACGACTTCTCCTTTTTAAAAATTTCTTCCTGTACTTTATTGGCCTCTGTTGCTTAACTATCTTCACAGTTAGTTCTATGATCCAGGGACCACAGTTTTGTGAAGATTATCAATGGTATCACTAGAAAGCCACAAAAGTAGAAAAGTTTAGCTTTCTGTTCCAGTTTTGCATGCAGAGTGACAAAAAGAGAATCCAGCTAAAAAATTTTTTTTAATCTGAGACAGATGGGAAATATTTCTGTGCATCAGAATAAGAAAATTCTATTTCAGAATATAAATTTGCTGATAATGACAGGAGTTACTTTTTGATTACTATTTCAGAAAGTAGTTGTTGCCACTTTAGTATGCTTTGAATAATGTAAATAGAGATATTAATAGTGAATCTGGTTCTTGGATTGATAATTGAATTTTCTTCTTAAAATTTTCCATTAAAACTTACTGTAGCTTTACTGTAGATTGATAGCAAAACAATACAGAACTCCCTCCTGCATCCTATTGTTTGCTTCTGTCTAGCAATTTTTTGGATTGTTCTAGCCCAGCAATTGTCTGTTAACCCTAATATACTTTAATTCTACAAGTTACTTGGTCTGTAAAGATCCTAACCAGTAAATACCCTCTTTTTCCCAATAATATGCCAAAATATTATAGATATTTTGGTTATAAATATTGGTTTATAGATCAAGGAGACTATATTTTAGTGAAATCCCTTGTAAATATATTGTTCCTTCCTATGAGTAAGAAGCTGCATACAAAAGACATGTCAATAATATATCTCTACAAACAACCCTGTGGTTCATGAATATTAAAACATTTAGATGAAATAAGAGTTCTGTGTTTGTGCTCTCTTCTGGTTTGATCAATTAATGGATCAAAGGTTGAATCAAATAAAAAGATTCACATATTTTAAACGTAGATTAGAAGAATAGAGCCATACTACAAATTTCTGCATCTGACTACTGTTGAACAAAAAAAAAGCAGGTTCATAAAATAAAGTTTTTAAATTTCCTCAGTTCTAGCCTGTTTGAAAATTGATAGTATTAAATAAGATATATATATCCTAGCTACTATATATATAGTAGCTAAATAAATATGTCACATAATATATGTATTTAAAAACAATGCAATCCAAATTTTCTTACCATTCTTGAAGCAAAAAATTCAGTACTTTTATTGCATTTCTGTACACATACCTAGATGTAAGCCAGCTTGAACTTAGTGAACACATACGAATCCTCATACATAGGATATTGTGTTTTGTACTGCTTATTTCAGTAGGTTGTCTTAGGACTAGTGTACTTGTTTTATTAAGTTGCGAGGAGGGGCATTTAGACATAAACATTGACATATAAATTAAATAATTTTTTTAAAAAGATATGCTCCAGGACTTTAAATCCTTGCAGGAAATTCAGCCATTTTAAAAATAGTGAACAAAATCTGTGGCTTGAAATCAGATCCACAAGTGTGTTAGTGGACAATTAGATTTTCCATGTGTGACGGATGGATGTTTCATCTTTTAGAAAACCTCAGATCATAGATACATTTATAGTGTTTATAAGCATTATAATTTGTTGGTATCCCACTTAATATTAATTTGGTTTTGAATTATATTTAAAGATCTGGTACTTTGCAACGTTGTGTTTATGTTGTGTTGTAGTGGCAAAGCTGAGCTGGTAAGATGGAAGTCTGGAGGTCTCAAACTGGCCCTCCTGTCTTTTGGGCACTGCTTTGGTAACTCCTGCTGCCAACACGTGGTTTCCAGGGAACACCTTATTTGGTGTTATCTCCTTACTCCTATTTATGAGACAGAGGCTTCCCACAATCTGCTGACTTATTGGCAACTAAAAGGGTTTGAAAAAAAAATTCTATACTATAAGCCCTGGATGTGTGGTATAGTGACTTGAGGTTTCATCAACAACATCATCCAAAAAAGGACCAATTTTACCAGAGATGGGTCAGACTTTTTTTTTAAAGAAAAGTTTAAATGTAACAATTTTAAAATTATACCCAGATGCCTCAATTATACACGGTTCTAACATGCCTTCCAAATTATTAAGAAAAGAACTGTAAAATAAGATGCAAACCAGAACGCACAATGGCACTGGTTAACAACAAATACTATTGCTGTTCTTATCATTGCTAACAAATGGATTTTAGAGGCAAAACATTTATGGCCAGTCTGAATTATAAATGAATGAAAGTTGACATTGAACTTCCTATATTGTTATCCAACAAAACAAAGATATTTAAGAACCCATTAAACAAATCAAAGAATCATAATTTGCATACTTCTACAAAAATAGGGGTTTCTTGAAATTGCTGATCCTTTTGTTTCATTTTAACTGGAAATTCCTTTCTCTCTGAAAGCCCATTTTATTCAGAGGTTGTAAACTTCTTCTAGCTCACTCCTGTTCCTAGTCCTCCACATGCCTTCCTCCTCTTCTGTTCCTTTTTGAAGTTATTTTCTTTTGAAAATCCCTCAAAGTTTCTACAGATAGTCCTCGACTTACAACAGTTCATTTAGTGACTGTTCAAAGTTACAACGGCACTGAAAAATGTGATTATGACAGTTTTTCACACTTAAACCATTGCAGCATCCGCATGGTCACATGATGAAAATTTATTTATTTATTTATTTAATTGGACTTATATGCCGCCCCCTCTCTGCAAGGACTCGGGGCGGCTCACAATTAAAACACAAGAACAATAAATATTTAAAAAAGAATTAAATCTGGAAAGCCCAATCAATAAAACCATTAAAATTAATTAAAATAAATTAAAAAACCCCAGGAGGTCAGACTAGCCTGTTCAAACAACCAGGTCTTTAGATCGCAGCGGAAGGAGCGAAGATCAGGGGCCAAGCGAAGCTCCAAAGGAAGTTGATTCCACAAGGCGGGGGCCGCAACAGAGTAGGCCCTCCCCCAAGGCACCGCCAACCGACATTGTCCAGTCGACGGCACCCCGAGGAGTCCCGTCTGTGCGCACGCACAGGGCAATCGGTGTTTGATATTGGCAGGAGACGCTCCCGCAAGTAGCCCAGACCCAAATCGTAAAGGACTTTGAATGTCAAAACCAACACCTTGAATCTCACCCGGAGGGCAACCGGTAGCCAATGCAGCTCGCGCAGGAGGGGTGTAACATGGGAGTATCGGGAAGCTCCCATCACAACCCGCGCAGCCGCATTCTGCACCAGCTGAAACCTCCGGATGATATGCAAGGGCAGTCCTAGATAGAGAGTGTTGCAGTAGTCAAGTCGGGACACACAAGTGCATGAGTGATCGTGCGAAGGGCATCTCGGTCCAGATATGGGCGCAACTGGCAAACCAGTTGTACTTGGGCAAAACCTCCCCTGGTCACAGCCCCCACCTGCTCCTCCAAACTAAGCCGTGAATCCAGGAGGACTCCCAGGTTCTGAGCCCTGTCCACAGGGGCAACAACTCTCCCCTATGACCAAAGATGGAATCAATTGACTGGGCCGAGATGCCTGTATGCACAGCCACTCAGTCTTGGCCGGATTGAGCTGTAGTCCATTCCTGCCCATCCAGATCCGTACCACATCCAGACACTGGGTCATCACAGAGAGGGCATCAATTCAGATGCTTGGCAAATGGTTCATATTTATGACAGTTGCAGTGTTCCAATATCATGTGATCAGCTTCTGCAACCTTCTAACAAGCAAACTCAATGGGGAATCCAGATTCATGTAACAACCGTGTTATGAACTTAACAAATGCAATGATTCATTTAACAACTCTGGGAAGAAAAGTCATGAAATGGGGCAAACTCATTTAACAAATGTTTCACTTAACAACATAAGTTTTGAACTCAATTGTCATCATAACTCGAGGACTATCTGTATCTAGTTGAGGTAGGGATTGTGAGTTCTCTCCAAATCTGCTTCAAAAAAGGGAGGGCATCACTCCTTCATGAATATATTGATTATACATTTGTCAAGCACATAAATTGAAAATATTTTTCTTACTAATTTTTCAGTAAAACCAGAAGTCCCTATAAAATTTTGTTAATATTTCTTTTGAAAGAGTAATATTAATAATATAGTAGGCATTGAAATCTTTAGAGGCACTAGGTTATTAGATTTATAATCTATTTTTCTGGACATTTTAATAATTTCCTTTCCAAGAAAATACTCTTATGAAGAAATAAAAGAAACTATCATCAAGAAGACACACAGATTGATTGACCCTAAAGACAAGACCTTGCTAATCGAATTCTTCAGGTGAAATCAACACACAGCTCCTAATGTATCCATTTGCATAAAATAAATTGTGATATATTTAGGGTGGGTTTACATAACAGATTTTATTCAAATGAGTGAGATGTCACCTGTTATTTTAATATACCAAATTTTCCTTGAAGCTTTGAATACTCACTGCAGAGAATTAGTATTACAGTTTTTTATACATATATTTCAATTTTCTCCAAATTATAGAAAGCAGATAGATAGGTGTACAATGTATCTGAATCATTTGTGGAATTATTAATCAAGAAAAAAATAGGCTTTAATGAAGAACATTGTATTAACATATGTTAGCTCCTGTTTAGCATTATATAGGTCCCAGGTGTCTTACAGTCTAAGCTACTATCATGTCAGAGATACACTGTATTATTCTCACTTCCAGGGAAATACATTTATTATAAACACATTCATAGTCCACCTACCCAGTTCAGTGGATTATAAACATGTTAACATAAGTTGTTCTATTAGAATTAGCAAGTATGCACTCAAATGTTTGTATGTTTATATCAAATGTGAAGTCTTTTTAAACAAAAAGAGTTGCCTTGAAATGAGAAAAATGTACCATCTACATATTCTTATGTTTTTCCGAATTTAGCTCCCCAATCATTAAAGGAAGCACAATGCAGTGAGTTAGTTAATTGCTCTCCCTGACACATTCCTTTCTATGCTTCCTATATACAAGTGGACCAGACCTTTGGCTTCTCATATCACAATTAAGTGAAAACCCTTTCAGTCACCGTGATGGCATCAATTTATGAAAAAAAAGCAATGAGATAATTTGGACTTGTTACAGGTTTATTCCTGAATCTCCTCGGTGGCTGATCTCTCAAGGAAGATTCAAAGAAGCTGAAGCGATTATTCGGAAGGCGGCAAAAATGAACAGGATTTCAGCTCCAACAATAATTTTAGATCCAGTAGACGTAAGTATTAGGAGTTGGTATAGTGGTTAAGGTACCTGGCTAGAAACCATAAATTCTAGTCCCACCTTAGGCATAAAGCCCCAGCCCAGTCACTCACTCTCTGCCCTAGAAAGCAGGCAAGGACAAACCATTTGTCCAGGCAGTCACCAGTCGTCAACAATTACTTGAAGCCACAGACTCAGAAAATTGTATATTTATATTTTTGTTGTTCTTGCTGTAGCCCACTGTTATAATAGTGACTGAGCTGTGGGACTTCGGACCAGTCACCATCTTGGAAAATAGAAGGACATATTATGTATGATCACAGCTTTAAGTTACTTATAAAGTAATAAAAGTGGGATAAAAAACTAATCAGTTAGAGAGGCAGAAAAAAGGCAAATAGATAAATAGCAGGTCTCAGTTGTACCACTGGTCATGTTAAAAACATAACTCTTAAGGTAGAGTAAGTGATAGTTTGCATGCACTAGTACTGAGTCAATTATTACTTATGAACAGTAAGAACCATTTAGTGATTCATATATGGCAAGGTCTTCAAAAACATCAACAATTTTTCCAGGTGAGCTTCATTATAAACCCAGTTATATGTGCAATAAAACACCACTATATCCTTGAAGAGAACAAGAGCAGATAGTTTGTCTGAAAATAAATTTAAAAAGTATAAAAATCTAGCTAGCTCAGTAACATAGCCAAGATCAACAAACCTTCCTGATTCTAAATATAATGTTGGCTCTCGTGTTTTCTGCCTATGTTCCACTTTTATCCGCCACAGCAGGCATTTTAATATATTTCAGAGGCGGTTTGGAGCCTGTTCCACTTCTGTTATTCTACTTCTCAGCTATAGTTCTATTCTCGCTCAAATGTTGTGGTTTAATCACATTGGCAGGGTTTATCATTCAGCCATAAATTGCTATAGATTGTGTTTCTGGCTTGGATAAGCATGCTGCCCATTGTTTTGAAGTTTCAGGTTGGCTTTATACCGGGTTTTTTTGTTTTCCAGGGAGGGGGAAAATCACATCCCTCCCCTTGTGAGCTGCAGACAAATAATGAATCACACATATCTGAACTTGATTGGGTCACCGACATAATTGTGAAATGGACTTTGGACAAAATGTATTTTCCCTCCTTCCCAAACATTTAACAATAGAAAAGGTCAAGAAAATGTGCAGTCCACCTAGTGTAGCTCATTTTCATCTTAAGTCTTGAGAATAAAGGCTGTTACATATGTATACTACTAGTTTATTCCCTTGTATCATTTTTTTTAAAAAGGCTCTGGCCACATGGTATGACTCAGTTTATTTTTAAAAAACAAACTTGGGAAGAGTAATGAGTTTTAGAGTTAAATGGAACAAAGTTGATCAACCAGCTCCAGTGTAATTATTTACCAGCTAATGTATGAAGTTGTTGTTTTCTCTCCCAATTAGATATACTTGGTTGTGGGTGGCAATAAAGCAGAAAATGATGCTAAGAGAAAGTCAAGATAGGCAATGCATTGGTTGGCTGTTGTGTGTTTCTTTGTGGTTCAGTTTGAAAGAGGTTTTAACTCCATTTTACTTTGATATGCCTCTTCTCCCAACCCAACCCAACTCAATTTATTTATTTATTTATATTTGAACTTGTATGCTGCCCCATCTCCGAAGACTCGGGGCAGCTCACAGCTAAAACACAGAACAATCAAGACTGTTAAAATAAAGATTATAGAGGAAAACAGAAATGAACTTCTGTGGAAGGCCACAAACTCAGTTTTTATAGTTACGGAAAACTCTTGGTTTTATACTCAGAAGTTCTCTAATTTTACCAGAGACATGCAAAAAACAAAGTTTTTTTTTAATTATAATTTAGGGACACACTTCACTGGCACACCCAAACCAAATTCCAGAACGGAAAATCCCCGAGAATGTCTAATTCTGCTCTAAAAATGAAATCAAATAGCTGTACCACATTACTATAGTATCTAGTCATCTCTACTTGTTAATTGCTCTGGTTTCACAGACAACACTACCTGTCTTTTCTAAGGAGCTAATCACTTGCAGTTGCAGTCATTAATGAAGAAAATAAGCTAATCTGTCAGGTGTTTTTTTAAAATTTGTTATGAGCTTATCTTAAAGGCAAAAGTTTTCCCTGGACAGTTTACAAACATATCTCTGACATAGGAAGCTACAGTAGTCCTTATGACTACAATTGGGAGTGGAACTTCCATTGTTAAGTGCAGTGGTCATTAAATGAGTCGTGCCCAATTTTATGACTTTTTTGCTATTAAGTGAATCAACATGGTCATTAAGTGAATCACCTGGCTATTACGCAAATTCAGCTTTCCCCGTTGACTTTGCTTGTTGGAAGCCAACTGGGAAGGTTGCTGAATACCCCTAAAAACATGCTGGTTGCCAAACTCTCAAATTTGGATCAGATGACCATGGAGATCCTGCAACAGTCATAAGTGTGAGGACTAGTCATAAATGCAAGAACCAGATCTTTTTCAGCACCATAATTTTGAATGGTCATAAGTCTAGGGCTACAGTAGCTGTACCTCCTAAGGAAACTATCCATGAAACTGGGAAGCACATCCAAGTGTTGAGTATTTTATTCCATATCTGGCTGTTTTTTATTATGGATCTCTTGTTGCTTGAGTATGTGTCATGTGTTCATCAATAAACATAATTCATTAGATCTCTATTCCCAACAATCCTTGTTAATTGATTGTTACTAATTTAGGCTAATTCTCAGATACAAGACTGTTTTTCATACAATAAAGAATTCTGTAAAATAATTCACTTTTGAACTGATCTCCAAAACAGGTTAAAATCTGTGCAGAATGAGAATGAAAATACACAAAATAGTCAAAAAGAAAGCAATCAATAAGTCAGTCCATCTTCTTTAAACCAACGGCTTGGTTTTCCTTTTCTTTGCCTTGTATGCTATCCAGGACATTTATGTTTGTTTACTTGCTTGGTTTTGGAATGTTCCCTTTTTCCTTTCTTTTCCTCCTAAGGTAGAAGATTTGAAAGCCAAGCAACATCAGGGTGTGTTTTTGGACTTGTTCAGATCACGAAACATTGCAATTATGACTTTTATGTCTCTTCTTTTATGGTAAGGTTCCAACAGCAGGCTCATCTAATGCAGAGGCCCATTAAATGCAGAGACCCGATGATCTGTTTTTTATTCGGGGCAAGTTAGGCTGTTTGGGACACTCCAACCCTTATTTATCCAATGAGATTTTATTTTATATTTTTAATTGATCGATTTATGTTGCTGCTCTGCTTGGTGTATTCAGCTGCCCTTAACATGTCAATTGCCATTAAAATGTGATGTAGATTAGAAAATTGTAAATGCTTTTATAAATAATCTTCTACGCCTAGAGGACCTTTAGATTGTTTGCTGATATGTGTAAGTATGGAGGGATTTTGGAATTGTGAGCAGTGGAGTTCATGCAGTCAGAAGCCCTTCAGTAACTAAACTGCCTCAGAACACTTTTGTCTACTTCTTTACCTTAACATTTTAACCAGACAAAGCTATTGACTAACCAACAGGATTAGATATAACACCAGACTAAACAATATCACACTATTATTGTTTCCAGCCCTGCAGATCAGATAGAAAAATAATAATAAAAAACAATTCAACTGAACAATGAAAAGTCAAAGAAAAAAAGGAAACAATTTACGCTTAAGCACCAGAGATGTCTTAGTCCAATCAATTCTTTGCACAGTTTTTTAAAAATCATTTTATATTATTGAAAATACTGAACTTTATCAGTAAAGGGTAAAATACAAGAAATGAAGCCTGCTTATTTAAATAGCCATTTGGACATTAGTTTTTAAAAGCTACTATTAATGCAAGCACTTTTGGCATCAGATAATAATGAATGTTGTCACTGTACTATAGGTTACCAGGAGATTCAGATACAAGCTATTGCGTAGGCACCATTTATTGTATAACACTTTCCGCAATCGTATACATTTTCTGAACAGAAGGAATCAATATTTAGACTCAGTTCAGTTAAATCTTTAGCATCAAGAGCTGTGGTGGAGCAATGGTTAGAATGTAGTACTGCAGGCTACTTCTGCTGATCACTGGCTGCCAGCAGTTTGACAGTTCAAATCTCACTAGGCTCAAGGTTGACTCAGCCTTCCATCCTTCTGAGGTCGGTAAAATGAGGACCCAGATTGTTGGGGGAAATATGCTGACTCTAAACCATTTAGGGCTGTAAAGCACTGTGAAGTGGTATATAAGGCTAAGTGCTATTGCTATCTCATATACTATCTCATATACTAAGTGCTATCTCATATACCTCAGGATTCTCATAATTGAGAATCCTGAGGAGCTTCTTGTCTTCCCATATGAGCAATCAGAATGTAAAATTATATGGCTTGCCTCTAACAGGTATATTCCATAAAGCAGCACTTAAGGATACCTTGGGGTGAATAGTCAGCTTTTCCCTGTTGTCATTAGAAGGACTAGGTTGTATTTCATCCAGGGACATTATGAATTTAGCCCCATTTGATTAAGATAACATGTTTACATAAATTGTTGAAAAACAGTAAAGCAGTATCAAAACATAAGTGTCCAGGGGGTTGTATGTTTAATTTCCCAATGCATATTTTATGCCATTCCAATTCAAAAAAGTGCCATCTGAAATAGTAAAATAGGAAATAAGTCTGTTCTGCTATTGGGCTGATTGTGCCAGATTGTGGCTATTTATATTTGCTGATTTCTCTTTTATCTCAGGATGTTTACATCTATTGGCTATTTTGGCCTGTCACTCAGCACGCCCAATCTGCATGGAGATGCCTACTTCAATTGTTTTCTATCAGCAGTCATTGAGGTCCCAGCCTATGTGATTGCTTGGCTCCTCCTGCGGGTCTTACCTCGACGCTATACAATAGCTGGCACCCTCTTCTTGGGAGGAGGAGTTATTTTGTTCATGCAGTTAGTACCTCCAGGTAAGATGTGTCTGTGTGTATTATTTCATTTCATTTGTGTTGTAGTAATTGTCAAAACTGTATGTGGAAATGGAACAAGTGTTAAAGAATTATTTTTTACACCTATATCACATGGATTCTCAATTTTCTATTCCAGGAAAATTCGTTAAGATTATGTATATTTAGAGATCTGCATTCACAGAACATTGTAGGAATGTTTATCAGTTTATTTTTGTGACCTTTGTGTACTACACATTTACAAAATACACTGCAATATTTTTTTTAGTTTTTAGAAAATGTCCAAATGGTAGAGAGAATTTGGTGGAAAGCCAAACACGGTTGCTCAGCTTTTGGATACTGTTATTTCTTACTGGCCTTTGTTGGATTTAAGGCTGGGCGAAATAATAAATATATAATTGACTTTTAATAATTACATTTGAATCTCTAAATGCAAAAGTTCTTAAACTTTGCAATTCTGCAGCTGTCCACTAAGGGCCAATACAATCCAGTTCTGGTAGCAGTAACATTCTTCTATTTTATATGTATTTATGTAAATATGTGTATATATAAAACTTTGTATTGTTTTATCAATGTATAAAATACAATGAGAAATAAAAATAGGAAATCAAGGGAAGGAAAAAAGGGGGACAGAAAATATGAGGTATAAGGGAAGAAAGAAAAAGGCATTGACTTCTGACTCTTTTTAGCACAGTACAAGAAAACATTACAAATATTACTACATGGTAGCAATAACATTCTAACATCATTCCCATTTTCCCCATGAAAGATCCCTTTAATTACTCATGACTCCCCAAGTGATTTCAACTCATGTTTGAGATGTCTCAGTAATACTCTAGCAGTACCTTTGGTTATTCTGCAGCTGCCATACTAGCAGTTTTCTACTTATAACCAATGGTGGGATTCAGCCCGTTCACACCACTTTGGGAGAACCGGTTGTTAACTTTCTGAGCAGTTTGGTGAACTGGTTGTTGGAAGAAATCATTAGGGCAGAGAACTGGTTGTTAAATTATTTGAATCCCACCACTGCTTATAACCATTCTGTAACACTCTTCTACACTCACTTTTGTTCAGAATGCCAGGTTCTCAACAATTCACATTGGCACCAGGATGCCTGTTTTTTCTGATCCTTCTTTAATTCTTGCTTCGTATATTCAATAGTATTTTCAGATCCAGTGTTGATTTTTTTGCATTGCCATTGGCCGTGACTTTCTTGGTCTTCTGGAAGGCTATGAAAATCTGACTTTTCCTCCAGGTGTTGGGCCAGGATAATAAATAAACCCAACATAGGTATGGTTGTGTAACTAAGTTTATTCTATGGTACTTTGGTTAATGTTTTGTAATTATTTTACCTTGTTTGCTATTGTTAATTAGCCAGAGTTATTTTTTTTATGCTGGAGCAACTATACACATTTTCTAAGTAAATAAATAAAAATAAATTTTACAGCATCATATTGTAGATACCTACTTTCATGTAGCCTCAGTCTGGACAGTATCTCTTAACCAAGTGTCTTCTCCTTTATATCTATCTGACTATACTTTGGATTTAAAAGATTCTTTCTTTGCATGCCTATAATTTTCATTTTCAGGCCCAACAAGCCATTCCTTCAGAGAAGAAGCAATATTAAAGAAACAAATCAAATTGAGCAATATTATGGTCACAGGCCAGCAATATTGTGCAGTTATTTTGCATGGCTTCTACTTCAGATTTTATGGTGTATAAAATCCCTTTACCTTTTGAAGACTGATCTTTGAATCTGTGATAGATTTAACAGATTCCAGTGTCCTCAATTACTAAATGTACTGTAGATGAGTGGCAAAAAATGGGCTAGCAAGACTACCAGTGAGTTATATGCTCTCAGACCATCATGCCTGCAGTTTCACATAACTGCAGTTGTGCTTTTCACCTGGGTAGCATCTTTATGAAGCAGTATTGTTTGGATAGCTATATTGTATGACCAATGCCTGCATTAACTAGGTAATTTTTGCCAGCAGTGATTTTTCTCCCTAGCCTCTGATAGCTTGCTAGTACCCTTTTTGTGTTATGTAGCCATGAAGACGTAAGATGGTTTGGTTATTTGTGATTGATCAAGTTATCTTTCACTCTTCCACGGTCACCTTTGCATGCATATCCACTTCTGTTCTGGAGAAGTCTGTATTAGTATCACGATCCTCAGAGATTTTGTATTGGTTTCTGAGAATTCATAGCATGATACGAATTGGGCCTTAAAAGCATATCTAAGGAGATTTCCAGCTTTATATGGCAGGTGGACCAAAGCAGTCATAGAATGGATCCCACTTGATAAAAAAGCATCCGCAGAAAAGGCTTTCATCCTGCAGTGCATAGACGATGGCTGGAATGATGGTGATGATGATGAATTCAGATGAAAGTAGGATTTGTGCAAAGTTGATTAATAAAAGAAGCGCTGAAGTTTTGTTTCTTCCTTAACTTCTTCCCGCAGATCTCCACATTCTGTCTCTCATCTTAGTGATGCTGGGGAAATTTGGGATCACGTCAGCCTTCTCCATGCTTTATGTGTACACTGCAGAACTCTACCCAACGGTAGTAAGAAACATGGCGGTGGGTTCTACTTCCATGTCATCCCGAGTGGGCAGCATTATTGCACCATACTTCGTTTTCCTGGGTAAGAAATGTATCATTTTAAATGGGCTCAAAATAAAAGGCTCCCTAGTTTAGCTTTGAGACTCAGTAAACTTCTCTGTGGTTTCATTAGTTCCGTGTTTATTTTGTAGGCTTAACTCACATTGTCTTTCAAAAGACCTAGACATTCAGTGCAAGCCATCGTTATTCTTCTAGAAGCACTTGATTCCTAGTTCTTTTCCAATGGTGGATTATAATTCATGGCCAATAATTATTACCAGTAGTAGAGGACTATTTGGGGATAGTGGTTACAGGTACCAGGATAAGAAAGGAGGAGTTCTAGTCCTTCCTTAGGCACAAAGCAGCCTGGTGACCTTAGGCCAGTAACTCTTTCAGCCCTAGAAAGCAGGCAATGGCAAGCCCTTTCTAAAATATTGTCAAGGAATCAACACTGATTTAAAGGCACAACAAAAAACAATTCTTAATAAAATTACCAAGAAATAATTTGTTGCATGATATGCAATACTGAAACATGGATTTCAAACGTATAGACATTAATTGCCAATCATTCATAAATCTTACCTAATATATCACACTCTAAATGTCTGACTTCTTTAAATCATACCTTCTATCTAATACCAAGATAATATGCAGCAAAAAAATCAATTAAAACATATCATAAATTGTAATTCAAAGGAGCAAAACCTGCACAGTAAAATCACATGACAAAAATAGCAAAACACTGTGCAAAATAATATAATTTTAAAGTAAAGATCATGAAAGTTTGCTGTTAAGGTTAAAAGGAATACATCCAGATAAAATCCAGGAGGAAAGGGCAGGAATCAAATAGATAAAGGGATTATTAATTTATGTTGTAACATTATGTAATTAACCTATTTTTATGTTTTTACCAGGTGCCTATGGTAAATTTCTGCCTTACATCCTCATGGGCAGCCTAACATTATTGATAGGGATTCTTACCCTCTTCTTCCCAGAAAGTTATGGGAAACCCCTGCCTGAGACATTTGATGAGATGCAGCAAATTAAAGGGTAACTTGATTTTACTGGAATAGAATTCCTTACTGTATTTAATATAAAGGCATTGTGTATGGAAACAGATATGGAAAAAGCAACAGCAATTCATTCAAAAGATGTAGAGTTTTCAACCTTAAATTGGTATGCTAAAGAATGCCAATGGACAGACAGTAACTGATTCAGAGGGATCAAGCAAAAATGGAAGGTTAAAATTCTGAATGTTATGCTAATGACCAAGATACTTTAAAAAGAATTTTCTATTTATAAGAAATGCTTCTGCCAAAAGATAATTTTGATCAGCATTCTGATCATTATGAAATCAAAAGATTATAGGAACTGATGGAATATCTATATAAATATTGGAAACAACAGGAGAAGAATCAGTCAACATTCTAATCAAACTATGCCACCCAATTTGGAAATTGACACACTGGTCCAACAGATGGGAAGAGGTCATTACCAATAACAAGAAAAGGAAGCTTAACAGAGTTTACAAACTATTGCAAAAATATCCTTGATTTCACATATTACCAAACTGTGTTAAGGATTGTACCATTATAGCCCAACTTGGAAAGAGAAATACCAGATGTTCAAGCTGCTTTTAGAGACATTATTATTACTTATGCAATTGGATAATTGAAAATGCCAAAGAATACCAAAAAGAAGTCAATAAGTGCTTCATTGATTATAGAAAGCCTTTTGATTGTACAACTACATCAAGCTATAGAATGTTCTTAGGAAAATGGGAATTTCAGAACATTTAGAGTCACTGAAGTTGTTGGGTAGGCAGTCAAATGAATCTATTGCAATATATAAACTCATTGTCCTCATAAGAAACCTACACACAGGAAAGAAAACCAGGCTGTATGGAACATGATGGAACAAAATAAGGAGAGAATATACTCTCTCCTTATTTATTCAAACTTACATGGAATATATTTTGAGAGTCGGATGGAAGAAGATTAATGTGATTTTAAAACTGGAGGAAGATATATCAACCTGTGCTGATGACAGGACTGTGATGAATGAAAATCAAATTATTGTTAAGCTCCAATAATGAAAATAAAGATGCATAATGAAAAAATGGGTCTGTGATTAAATATAAAGCGGATAAAACTAATGACAACAGATACCATAGAATAGAATTAACAAGCCACTGAAGTGATTGAAGCCATTGAAGTGACAGCTTCTTCCTTTTAAAATCAACTAGCAATAGCAAGGGAACCAACAGTTGAAAAATACAACAGAGGCCAGCACTTGATAGGAATAGAAAAGTATCTTGGAGAAAATATACAGATGTCATGATATGTATATATTGAAAAAGTTTAGAAATGTGTACACAATAGTTTTTTCCCCCTGTGATGCCATATGGAGCAAAAGTTTTGCTGTGAAGGAGCAGTATATAAAGAACTTTGATAATTTTGAATTTTTGAGTTTGGGAAGATTCCTGAGGATATCATGGATAACAAAGAAAATGTTACCATACAGATAGACCTTGACTTAATAATCATTCATTCAGTGACCGCTTGAAATTATGGTGTTGAATGAAAGGATTTATGACCTGTGCCTGAATTTATGGCTGTTGAATGCTCCGATAGTCACATGATTAGAAGTCAGGCACTTGCCTGTCTGTATGACCATGGGGTGCTGCAGCTTTCCTATTCCCACCCCTCACCCCAGTTTATGACCTTTTGGCTGCCCTGCATTCATTGGCAGTAGTTCAGTGGCTGGGCCTGAAGTAGAGGATTGAGGCTTTCAGCAGTGTCAGCCAGCTGCCACAACCCCTATGCCTGGACTTTTCATGGTATTTGGAGAAGGAATTACATGCCAGACTTTACAGAATGAGGCTTCCATTTTAGCACCCCATTCTTGTAAGGCCAGGTTCGCCAAAGTATGTTTTTCATTCAGTTTAATGGAAATATTTTCTACTACTTGTCTTTGGGACTGTTAATCAGAGCCACTCCTTCCTTAATAGTTCACATTTATGCCAAAAGATATTTTTATAAGACAGCATTTGGAAAGTAAGAAAAGTAATTGTTTGCTGCCATCATTTCTAATGTACATTATTTTTTATTTGTTTTTAGGTTAAGCAAAAGAAAACATCACTACAAGGTAGAGAATTCAGAGCAAAATGAATATGTCAAGAATATGACATCGTTTTGATCATATCAATTGAATGGAGGAATTTGTGGTTTAACTGTATTTCTAAAGATATATGAAAGTCAATAACACTATTAGACTTTTCCTAATGATCCTGCGGTTCTCAAAACACTGATGTACCAAATATGTGGAATTGTGTTAAATTGCTGTGTTGGCACAAGTTACTTTTATCAGTAACTATTTCTATTCTTTGTTTTGGGATTTGTATTTTTGTGAGGTCTTGAATATTTTCATCTCTTCTTGAGGTGCTGGTATTATTTTATTGTTATATGTGTATTTATACTTTATATAACATTTTAGTTATGTGTTTCTTGAACTCCAAACATCATTTTTAAGTATTTTAAAGTGTGGATTAAGATCTATAATGTTATGCTTTAGAAAATAAATGGTAGAATTTTTTGTGGATAAGGCTGTATTTTCTAAGGCTCGCTTGAAAAATCTTTAAAGGAAAAAATTGACTATAATAAAATGTAACTTTAAACTTTAAAAAGATATTTTTAAAAGTGAAGCACGTGTTTTGAAATTAATTTACATATTAGAAATAAATTATAACTATATTTTCCTCTGTCAACCAGAAAATAGCTCTGAAAATCCAAAATTTAAAATTAACTATCATTGACTCCTACCTTTTAGGAAATTTACCTGTCAAAGAAAGAGCAATGCACACAATATGTAGGCAGGGTTTCTCCACACTTTGCATTTTAGTTATTTATATGATTAATTCATTCACTGGGCCCAAATACAGCTCTTTATTTTCTTCAGTGAGAAATATAAATCAGGTGTTAAGTTGGATGTAAGTCAGCCTGCAGAAGAAACTATTTTATGAAACTGAATTTTAAAAACATTTTAGGTGTTAAAGTAAGTATTAAAAATGACGGCTTGCATGAGCTTGTCAGCAAATCCAATGCTGAGAAAGTCATATGATAAGATAGTGATTAAAATCAAGTATTCAGACAGTTGGGTCTTTATGTATAGATCGCAATTTGTTGCCCATTTAACACTGAAATTCTTTTATCTTTTGTCAGCAAAATCATATGCCTACATCTATTTCTTGTTTGTAAAGCTTAAAATGGCATTCTATGAAAATGTAAACTTCTGCAATTCAGATTTTGCCTGCGTCATGGGAGGAAACTGGCTTTCCTGCTTTTACTGCCGAAGTACCATTCCTAGTAATATATTAATCAGATTTAATTCATTAAAAAGTATGTAACCCACTAATGTCAGAATCATAATAGCAAAACTGCACTGTATGCTGTTTTTACACCATTAATCTGAACACAGCATGCTTTGTTATAATAATACTAGTCCAGAATAATTTGTTTTATGACCTTAGACCAATTTTCTCCAATGTGATGATCCCAAGATAATGCTGACTATTGATGAGAATGATGGAGTTTATATTGTAATACATCTGATGGACAAGACTATCTTGGACATTATCTGTAATAGTTCTGTGAAGGTTGCTTTAAATTTTACTTAACAAAAGTTTTAAATATGGCAAAGAAAGTCTTTATAAAAGCAGCTTTTTCTAACCACTCCTTTGAAACTAAAAACTAATAACTGCTATGGAGCATCTGTATCTACCTTGAAAAAGAATGGCAAAAGACCAAAGCAGCATTTAAATCAACCCCTGACTTTCAAGTGACAAATTTAGGACTAGTACCTTTTGTTCCTTGTAGGAGAACACTTTTGCCTTATGAATCTGTGCAGTGATGTTAACACATTAATGTATGCTATGTTTATTTCTTTTTCAGTTCTTTTATGGTTCTGTACATAGTCTTTAACATGACTCTTCTAACATTCAAGTTATTTGTAAGATTGTCAGGTTCTGAATCACAAGCTATAACTGTGGATCTACAGTGTTTTCTCAGGTTTTTACCTATGACAAACAGGCAGGATTCTGAAACACCATTTAAAAAAAAGAAGTTCATGCTAATAACTTTCTCAACAAAAATCTGTCAGATAAAATTGTTTAATAATGTATTGTAATCTGGCAATATGTATAAACATATTATGTATAAATATTTTAAACAAAATAATAGATTCCTATACAGTTTTACCTTGTTGTAATTGTAACTGTTTCTAAAAATATTTGTGGTACTTTTTTGGAGAATCTAGTTTTGCTAGTTTTTTCATGGTTTAAAGAGTCTTTTGATTTTTAGTTCAACACTGTCCAGTTTGGAAAGCTGCACTTTCTAGAAGATTGTGAGTTTGTTTTTAATTTTTGGAGGAATCACTTCTCTAAAGATTATTACAGTATTACCTGACCTAGTGCAAGTTGTAAAGACATTTTAACCTCCTGATATATCCTTAATTTCTTATAATTTAGCTGCTTTCATCTAATGAGGTCCAATTTAGTAGTTGAAGAAAGCCTGCTGAAGAAAGCAACAATTGTATTTCTTTTTGCTTTTCATTGTTAGGTAGTTGAAGATTTATAACTTCCAGGCATGGAATTTTGACATGTTAAGTTCTGCAGTATTGATCCTATAATTACTGCATCAAAATATTTTTCAGTATAATGTACATTCTTTGACAATATAGACTTTTCTCAGGGATTTTTCAGATAATGATTGCAATCTTCCAAAAACAGGAAATGGAAGGAGGACCATTTGGAATGGAAGAAGGCAACTCATTGTCACATTTTAGTCCTTCCTTTTTTTCTGTAAAACAATTGTGGTGCTAGCCAAAGTTTTAATTATGTCTCCTGGTAGGCAGTCTGCAGAATTTTGTTTCATTCAGTGAAACATATTTACCAGTCATGCAAATAAGGAATCAATACTTCAATATAGCTCCATTTTTTGCTACTGCCTTGAAAGACATTAACAAGGAAGGAATCTGGCTCTTATTAGGTTGCAATAAAAGGCTACAAGTTATAAATCAAGCTGAACAAATTCCATTTAGTTGTTAATTTTGTAAAGTGCCTTGTTATGTTTGGTGTTCCTTATTTTAAAAAAGACAAGTTTCTTGGTTAACCAAAGTATGAGTTATCTATTCATATATCTCCTCTAACAGCTCTTTTAGACGTGTTTTGCATTGCACTTACACTGTAACTAATAATGTACTGAATATTGAATGGAATCAGGTTCTCCAGCTGAAAGAACTGGTTTTGTGATTAGGAGGAGGAAGGAAGTGCAATGGTCTTTTCTATTGGAGGATCCTCAGAGTAGATTGAGACAAAGTGTAAGGCAGAGAGGAACTTCTATCTTACAAATTTATGTTCTATGTTGGATTATTCACTGCTCATTTGGATTGTGCCGATTTGTATAAAGTTTATGGAATCTGTCATGTATCACCCTGTAATAGTATCTCTTTTATTTTCTTCATTGCGAGTAAAAACATAAACAAAACCTTCAAAACTTATGCTGAGTTTTCTGTGCTTGAAGAGTAAAAAAGGGAAATTCTATATGCATAGTAATTTAAAAAATACATTTCCTTCAGATACTGACGACATTGTCCTTATTTAGTACAAAGAACAAACCAATAAGAAACATGAATATATAGTATAAGAGATGTTGGGGAACCAATGAAACAGCCTGAGAGTTGATGCTGATTTAGTAGTAAGTAATACAGATATATCAATATATGAAAGAATCACTTTAGGACCATTATGAGGGCACTACAATACTGCATTATAATTTCAAACTTGGGACAGATTATCTTAACGCAAATAATAAGAAAATAAAGCAGCCATTATATCCCAAAGCAGACAAAATATTTTGAACAATTATCAAAGCTGTTAAATATTTTTGGTTCACTTTTCAAGATCAAAAGAATGCATGCATGTATATCAGTCTGTTGTTATCATGTGATAAATGTGGCAATTTATCGTGACATTCCGGAAAAACTGGATTAGTCTGCTGCACCACAAAAAGATTAAAGAAACCTGCATTTTAAATATATATTCTTGCTTTGAATAAAAAAAGGTGGACAAATAATTGAAAATAAATTATTCACATTTTCTTAATTTCTAAAAGTCTTCTCAAAGTTAATATTTCAAAAATATCTTCCACTTGGAAAGTTATACTTTTGAATTACAGTTTTGAATTACAATTATGAGGTCCCCTTGGTGATCTCAAAATGATAAGCAAGTTTGGATCTAATTAGTTTTAGGTTAAGATACCACTTTGAAATTTCAACATGGGTGGAAATTTTCTCGATTTCTGCAAACGTTTTACGTTTCTACTTATATACCAAGACAACATATTTTGAACACATTCCTCTAAAGTTTTATTAAACAATTCAAATCTTTCTCCTTCAGGTTATTTAGATGTAAGTTTAATGTTTGTTTAGAAATACATCTGCAGCCTCAGGTCTTCTGAATGATATCTTGCTAAGTGAAGTAGATGTGTACTGACAAGTTCATCTGTTTCCTGTCCAAGCAAACATGCAATAAGTAATCGTTCTCCATTTAATAGGGAAACACTATAAAGCCTTTACAAAGACTTCATTTGCAGCCTCTGTCATTATTCAGGAGCTGTAGAAGAAATAAAACAAGACAATGATAACCATATCTATATTGTTTCAAGGAAACACAAGGTCATCTCCATAAAGTCATCAAGAGCTGAGCTCAACTTGAGAGAGGCTTTACCTTTTACCCTATGAGCATTCTCCTTCATGGGCAGAAACACATATTTGAGGTTAGTGATAAATGGCTTCTGAATTGGTGAATGTTTTTTTTAATGTAATTACATGCCATGGCATGTTCCCTTCCTGGAGTATTTTCACAGAAAAAAATCTGTACAGGCTTGAAGAAGCCTCAAGTATTGGTCTTTGTATAGGTTTGTATGAAGCCTCAAGTATTCATCAGGTGGTCAACTCCAAGATAGCAAGCAAGAGTTAAATTTAACTGGAGTATAGTAATATATTTCATTGCTTAATGCAATAAATTTTGAGTCCCTCCTGTATATAATTGGCACACACACACACAATATATATAACCGATACAGTGGTGAGATTCAAATTTTTTTACTACCGGTTCTGTGGCCATGGCTTGGTGGGCGTGGTGTGGCTTGGTGGGCGTGGTAAGGGAAGGATACTGCAAAATCTCCATTCCCTCCCCACCCCACTAACCTGCTTTCCAGCTCCGTTCTGTGCACCACAAGAAGACCCAGCTGATCAACTGGGACTCGGGAGGCAGAGAATAGATGGGGGCAGGGGCAGTCAGAGGTGGTATTTGCCTGTTCTCCGAACTACTCAAAATTTCCGCTACTGGTTCTCCAGAACTGGTCAGAAACTGCTGAATACCACCTCTGAACTGATAGATGTAAAGGTGACAACAGTACAATTGGCTAGATGAATGGAACAGTCTGATGTTACATAGTAAAATATGGTTGCATACATATATTTTGAATGCATATTTATATATTGGCAGGGAGATAATCTGAAATATTACTGTCGGTCTTGGAAAAGTGACTTTGGGCCAGTCACTCACTCTCAATCCAACCCTCCTCACAGGATTGTTGTGGGGAAAATCGAAGAAGCTGTGTTGGATATGTTCAGTGCCTTGAGTTATTTGTAAAAATAAAGCAATATAAGTAAGTAAAAAAAAGAACTATTCAACCAATGTATGATCCTCTTTTCTGATTTATTTTTAATTAAAATATCTACAGAAGACTTGAGTTTTAATATAAGACTAGTAAGAGTTCTTTTTACCTTTTTTTTAAAAAAAACTTCCTTATCCTTTCCCAGCCACTTTTTGCTTTACAGATAAGCACAAATATGTACCATATTTTTCGCACTATAAGACACATTTTCCCTCCCTCAAAAAAGTGGGTGGAAATGTCTGCATCTTATAGAGTGAATGTTGCTAAAGCCCCACCTACCCACCAGCCCCCACCCTTCGGCCTCTGCCTCCCAGCAATTTGCCTCCTTGCAGCAAGCAGGGTTCCATGCATCCTACTTTCAGTCTCCGCGCATCCTGTTTTCGGCCTCAGCGTGCCCCATTTTTGGCCTCCATGTGTCCTGTTTTCGGCCTGTTCCAGGCGGTGGCGATCCCTGCCACCTAGAATGGGCCAAAAACAGGGCACGCAGAGGCCAAAAACAAGGCGTGCGGAGGCCAAAAACAGGATGCACAGAGACCAAAAATGGGGTGTGCAGCAGTGGCAATGGGTGGCGGTGATCCCCACAGCCTGGAACAGTTGATCGACAGTATTCTGGGAGGCCGATCCAACTGCCAATTAGCTGCTTGTGCTAAATCAGGCTGTACTGAAGCTGACCAGGCTGTTTGCCGTAAGGAGGCAAATTGCTGGGAGGCAGATTTTTTTTTCTTGTTTTCCTCCCTAAGTGCGTCTTATAGCCTGGAGCATCTTACAGACCAAAAAATACGATAATTATTTTTGTCTACATCATTACCTGCCTCAAGTTTTATGCCTCATACTCAGTTACACTCACAATATAACTTGGTTTTGATTTTCCATGTTAATTTATCAAACCACTGTACTTTGCAAAACATGATGTAAAGCTTTGTATATTGTTCTTGAGCAGAGGATTATATTTTGAGGTAGAAATTAAGGTTTTATCCCATTAAATTTCTGCTTGGTAAAACTCAAGGTTCAAGGAAAATGAACATCCAATATAGGAAAAGTCTCCTTCAGCAGGATCCACAGATTTTTGCTGCTTTTGCTAAGAATGAAAAATTCAACAGTTGCAGAAATGCAACTTTGGGCTGTACATACATGTGAAGCTATAGAAAAAGGCTTGGAAAAGGGATAGGGCTTAAGTGATGAAGCTGCCATGTTGCTCATATCATTCTCATTACCTTTGTTCCACTAAAAATACACCCAGTCTACCTCATGCTTGATTTCTCATAAATTCATGAACACGTCTACATAAGCTTTTCTGGCATAGCATCAGAGTGATTTCCCTTTGTCTTCTATAAGGTTTTTTTGACATCCCATTCATGGATAACAAGACCTACCTAATTTAACTTCTGAATTCAGGCCAAGTCAGAAAACAGCTCCAAAGCAAAAGAAATAGCACACATTTTCAGTTACCTAGAATGTTGTTCTCATCTGGATTCCTGATTATTGCCATGTATCACACACACCTATATTGTGCATACTTAACCTTTGGTCAAGTAACTAACACAAACATCTTTAAAAACTTTTGCTAGATATATGGTACTCCAAGATTTGACTTCCATAAAACCAACTTTGGTTTTATAGAAACTCCTTAGTGACATTCATTCAGTTAGTACCTGTATTTACAATTATTTCACCTTGTTTTAAAAATGTGCCACCCTATTATTTGCCTATTACGTAGCAGAATCTGCGGTTATATATACTTTTATTGTTGGATTTTATGTTCTACTAGATTTATATAATCCACCAGGAATCCTAATGGAGTTGAGAATACAGGTGGTCCTCAACTTACAGCAGTTCATTTAGTGACCATTCAGTTTATAACAACACTGAAAAAGTGACTTTTTCACACTTACTATTGCAACATCCCCATGGTCACATGATTAAAATTCAGACATTTGGCAACTGGTGATTATTCATGATGGTTGCAGTGTTCCATGGTCATGTTATTCCCTTTTGTGACCTTTTGACAAGCGAAGTCAAGGGGGAAACCAGGCTGACTTAACAATCATGTTACTAACTTAACAACTAAAATAATTAGGTTGAGAAAGGCTGCCATATGAATTCCATATGACAACTGATAATTTAAGTATGATTTGGTGAACATAATATGGTGATCATAGTGCAAAGTCATAAGGTATTCATTTATATTTATGGGATGCCAGAAACAATAAACAAAATAAACATCATGGCTTCATGCTAAGTAAGTCTACAGATAAAACAAATAAAATGGAATAGTTTGTGGGACTGTGCAAATAAGGAAACTGGGTAACTAACTTCTGTACTGTTCTTAGAAATCCAGGATTAAACAGTAGAGGCAGAGAAACAGATGAGGCAAAGCTGGTTCACCAGATCTATTATTACTAGTTTTGTACATGTTAAGCAAATACGGCTGCCTTTGCCCTAAATAATGTGTTTAAGTAATACATTTCAAGCCAGGCTGCCTGTCACACTCCCTTGAGCTGCTCCTGTCCGCATGTCCGTTGTTTTACACAATCTCCTGTCAGAGTAAAGGCGGACATGCTTAAAAAAACCCGTTTAAAAAGTTGAGAAGGGGCGCGGTGATTACTTTTCTTCCGCGCGGGAACTTGCAGAGAGACGCGTCCCCGGTTTCGTCGGCGGCGGGCCGAGCGCAGCGCTCCAGCCCTTTGTGTACAAACCACACCCACAACCAGCCTCCTGAACCGGCCCCTGCTTCTTGCCATTTACTGCCGGCGGCCGGCTAGCTTTTCTTTCGCCCTTCCTTCCTTTGGCCCGAGCCAGCAGGAGCTGCTGCATGTGCTGACGAGAGCGGCGTCTCGCGACGCGGCCGTTCCTTGGCAGCCGTTCTGCCAGTCGCCAGTTATGTTCGACTACGACGAGGCCACCGCCTTTCTGGGCGAATGGGGCCCCTTCCAGCGCCTCATCTTCTTCCTGCTCAGCGCCAGCATCATCCCCAACGGTTACACGGGGCTGTCCGCTGTCTTCTTGGCCGCCACCCCCGAGCACTGGTGCCGGGTGCCCCTAACGCCAACTTGAGCGCAGCTTTTTGCACCCTCTGCGGCTGATCTTGACACGATTGTAAGTCTGACCACGGTAGTTTTGGGCCAACTTCCTATTAGTTTAGTTTAGATTACTTTATTGTCATTGCACCTCGTACAACGAAATCAAACACCATCTTCAGTGCACATCATGACCATGAAAATAAACACAAACACACATCCTTCACCCTTCACACATTGAACCTGAAACCCCCGACACCACACCAACACTGCACTATACAGCAGAATTCAAAAGAGCTACTGCCCTGAGATAGAAGCTGCTTTTCAGCCTATTTGTCCTTGTTTTTATTATTCTGTACCTTCTGCCAGATGGTAATAGTTCAAAAACAGGGTTCCCAGGATGAGATGGATCTTTGATGGATCTTATCCTCAGGCTGAGGTATACTAGCTTAATATCTCTTCTCCACTCCCCCCCTTGCATAAACTTATAGAATGCAGTAAAGGATTCTCAGATATCTAAAATTTTCCAATAAAATTTACAAATTCTAAACATTCTACTTTCCCTTGGAATTTATCATTACTTGTCTCAAATATCATTCTTAACAAGTTAAGCTAATTCCATTGCATAGTGTTAATGCACCCATTGCCTCTCAGTTGTTGTTGCCTGTTATTTTTCCTCTTCTATACCTAAGGTATAAATCTCATACTACTTGAGGCATGGAATAGAGGCTGGGAAGGTTTTGCCTCATCTTTAATGTCTTCCCAGTTTTTTCCCATAAGGCAGCTTAAAAAACTATTTTCATAGAGTTGTGAATTTTACAGAGGGAGAAAAAGTACATTACACAGTTATAATCAATCCTGTGAGCTGTAGAATAATGGAAATACCATATTTCTCATCTTGGCTTCCCTGTGATTTCTGTATCTACATTACATTGTATAATACATTAAGCAGCATACACATGTATTAAGATACCTTGCTTTTTATTTGTCAAAGAGAAACAAGTTATAATTCAATTGCAACTGTTGTATGTTTGCAATAAATATTGAGCTTAAAAGTAATTGTTATACTTCTGACAAAACAAATTATGCAGATTTATGGAAGAAGACTATAAGTAGTTTAGGATAATTGCCTGGAACTTCAAGGTAACTAAGGTCAAGATTACACAAACATACACCTTGTTCCTTGATGGGTGTTTGGAGATGAAGGCTACTAGATAAATACTAGATTTCAGTTCATTTAGTAACTTTCCAATTATTAGTAGAGTAACTGATTACTCATAGTTAATTTTAAAGAAAATAGTAAATCAGCGATAGTGAAAATATAGTTCTTTGTCCCATATACATAATCCTTCTGAATAGATTTTCACTGGTAATGATCCAGTTCTATTTTATGCATTTATAGTGTTTTTGTACTCTATTTTACCAGTTCCCTAGGTGGCCTTCAAAGTGCGTCCAGTCACCCAAGATCTAAAATATAATATCTGACTAGAAGACCAGCAATAATAGTTATCAAGACCTAAAAAGTATTAAATCATATTTTTAAAACTTTAAATCATTTTTAAGTTGCTCTTGAACAGACCAGAATTGAAGGGGATGTCACCACTGAAAAAGACCACTTATTAGGCAGCCATCCATATCATTCAGTAAGAGATGAATAAACTTCTTTAAATATGAGCTTAAGTTCCAGATAAATACATTGAGGTATGGGGGAGATCATCCTTTATTTCCAATCATTGATTTTATTCATTGAGTAGTAAAAGGCTTCAGCTGGTGCAAAATGCAGCCGCGCGGGTTGTGATGGGAGTGTCCCGATACTCCCATGTTACACCCCTCCTGTGTGAGCTGCACTGGCTGCCGGTTGCCCTCTGAGTGAGATTCAAGGTGCTAGTAATCATCTATAAAGCCCTTCATGGCTTAGGTACTTGCGGGAGCACCTGCTGCCAGCAACGATTTCCCATCGCCCTGTACGCTCCCACAGACAGGGTCTCTCTGAGCCAGTCAGTGCTGGCTCAGGAGGAGAGCCTTCTCTGTGGGTGCGCCCACCTTCTGGAACCAACTACCCATGGAGCTTTGGGTGGCTCCTGACTTTCGATCCTTCTGTCGTGACCTGAAGACTTTGCTTTTTCGATCAGCCAACCTGGACTGAAGGGGATTTTAATTGTTTTAATCTGTTCATTGGCTTTTGATGTTTTAAGGTTTATAATTGGGGTTCTTCGATTTAATAATTTTTTAAATGTATTTCTGTTTTAGGTCTTGGTGTATTTGGGTCTTGTCCCGTGTAAGATTGAGAATACCTTGGCAACGTTTCGACAAAATCTCATCCGTCATCTTCAGGCTGGTGTCTTCAGCTTCGTTCTTCTGGGAGAAGACAAGAAGAAGAACGAAGCTGAAGACACCAGCCTGAAGATGACGGATGAGATTTCGTCAAAACGTTGCCAAGGTATTCTCAATCTTACACGGGACAAGACCCGAATACACCAAGACCTACATACCTTTACCCGTGAAAATCTATGAATATATATATATATATATATATATATATATATATATAAATAATCTGCTTTAGGCAAATATGTGCACTAGAAGGACTCACCTTCCTGTTGGAATCTAGCTCAGGAAGTTACGTTGTAGAATTTGCCTCACAATTCAGAGTAACTTGTTTTGTTTGATTTGTTTATAAGATTGTTTTAGCCTGAGCTGCTCATTGGTTTGATGTTATATCTGTTTTTATGGATTTTCCAGTTTTGTATATTGCCCAGAGTCCATTGGAGTTGGGCAGCTAATAAATTGAAATAAATAAAAAAAACATCACAATCATCTCCTCCAAGCAAAATCACTCTGTCCTTTCCATTAAGTACTTGCAGAGATGCCCTTACATCAGGGGTAAGAGGGGCCAGAGCCTAGAATATCTTCTCAAGGGTAGCCCCAAATTTGCAATCAGTTTCTTCCTCAGATCCGTAGGATGATTGCCTAAGATGCAGACCATTTTTAATTTTTATTGCATTTGGCTTTTTTTTTCTAGTATGTTCAGTTATATTTTCAATTGTTGTATTTTCATTGGCTTAATGAATTTGAATGTAATACACAGCATACAAGTTTGGGAATGAAATGAATTCACTTGCACGGACGACTGCTGAGAAGAAATTACTTTGGAGAGATGAAATTCAATAACTATTGTTATTGAAGTACAGTATTTTTAAAATTAACCTGATAATACCAGTCATTTAATTATGGTGTTTGTATCTTTTTGTAAACATATTTTAGACAAATTCCAATTCAAAAACAAAAGCCACCAGCTTTTTCACCTATAGAAACTCACAATATTAACGGTTACATTCAACATCTGGCCCACATTTTTGAAGCCTTTTTTCTGTTTAAAATTTCAGATAATGTTCAAACAAGCCTTGATCCATAAATTCTCCAGGAAACTGCACAGATTGAATACTTAATAGAATTGCCACAACTCCTCTCTGAATGTATGTTTAAATCTGAGACATAGATTTTGCATATTCCTTTATCAAAATAATTCTTTTAGACTGTAATCCCATTTATGGCTACCAAATAGTAAGCTCAACTTTTAGTCTACATGAGCTCCTAAATTACAGAGAGCCAGTTTAGTGTAGTGATTAAGATGTTGGCCCAGAAACTAGAAGACTGTGGAAATTCTAATACTGCCTAAAGCATGAAAGCCAGGTGTGTGACTTTGGTCCTGTCACTCTCAGCCTAACCCACTTCACAGAGTTGTTGTGGGAGGAAAGAGTATTAGATATGTTTACAGTTACTTATTAAGTGATATGGATGAGATAAAAATCTACTAAATATTATGTATTAGGGCAATGAGAAGCTCTGTTGTGCACAGATGAATGTAATGCCTGTTTGCTGCCCTTTAAAGAGCTGTATCTTTTGCCAGAATCATGTGGCAGCTACAGAGAGAAAGAATTCAGCTCATTAAAGAATTACAAACAAGTGCTATGTTTGTACACTGTTTTTTCTGAATTAGTTCCAAAATGCTCCACTGTCCCATTAGGTGTTGCATTAGACATATATGATGTGTCACCCTATTTATTTTTATAGGTCAGATGTTGGGTATCTCAGCTTTATTGAATACTAGACAACCCATGACTAGCTGGGTCATTATTTCAGGGACACTTCCATACCTAAACAGAGAAACAGAATAACCATGGGCAGGCAAAAAAGCAGTAGGAGCAGAGGAACTTCTAACTTACTGCCAGCTTCCTCTTTGACTTTTCTTGTAGGAAGGTGGCAGGGAGTATTGGAAATGAAGATCACATGACTGCAGCACTGTAGCAGGGACAACTTTGCCAAATTTCAATCCAATAGGAGTCATGAATCCCAAATTTTGGACACATTCTGTGTTAGACCATTCGAGGGATATTGATTAAAAAATTGCTTCCCTATGACACACCATTTCACGAATTGAAGGTTTGCAAATAATCAAATGGATACAAACGTTTTAGTAGTATATAGATGATGGGCTGAGATATGAATGAGTCACAATTTCAATAACTAGTAGGTGGGATTTGATAATTGTGTGTGTGTGTGTTTGTTAATGTTTCTATGTATAGCATGCTTCTTTACATGGTCCTGACTTCAGACAAAAAGATAAAAAGAGAAGCAATGATAAAATACAGTAAAGCAATAATGAATACTACTAATTAATCCTCAGTGGTTTAGATTAAAAGATTGAAAAACAATAGATTCAGAGATAAGAGTATCGTCACCAGTCACAAGTTTGGCAGAAGCTTATTTGCCCCTTGTCTGACTCTCTAAAAATCTGTTATAATTGATGTTTCATTGGCAAAGTTTTATTGACTCTATCCACTTTTAAAATATAACCTGTTACGTTCCTGGAGAAGTTGTGTAAGTTGTATATATAACATTTCACCCACTTTTTCAATTCTAGTCTTACATTTGTTTAACTTTTAATCTGTTGATTCATTCTTGCCAATTTGTTTCCAGCTGAGTGCATGTTTTAGCTTTTCTTGTCATTTTTATCAGAGAGTGATCTCGCCTTGAGAACAAGCCTTTCATGACCTCTACACTGTTCTAAGCCACTCTTTGCTTAACCATAGTGCCACAATAAACCACAATACCTTGGTTCACACAATATAGACAATTATCCTGACCACATCTCATTACTCCTTACTTTCTTATATGAACCTGGAATTTTGATTTGTAAACTGGTTTATGGTTTAGCATGTTCTGTGTCCAATTGTGGTTTATTCAGTAAACTATCATTAAACTATCAAAACATGACTTGGATGAATCTACAAATCAGGGCAATGTTCTAAACCTGCTCATACTCTTCACCCTTCAATTTCTAAAGACTAAATACTATTTGGGGGGATTGCAGTTCTGTAACAAACTGCATCTGTATCTCTTAAAACTTTATGTTTCAAAAGTACAAAATATTATAGAAATAAATGTGATTTTTGTGAGAAAAGCAGTTGTAATCCCTTCTCATTATGTATTCAATACAAGTTTCTTAGGTACCAAATTAAAACAAGTTACATTCCTGATATTAATTTTGCATTTAAATGTAAGGTCACCAATTTCCTAGTCATTTTAGCTATATCTCCAATATATTATGAAATTAATAGTCCTACCCTTGAATTAAGAAACATTGCTTAACTTCCAATAAGTTCCTCTAACAGTTGCTGTATTAATTACTGCCTCACAAGCATCGATCCAATCATGGTAAACATCCATTGGTTCTGAAGGATAAGTGATAGGAATCTAAAATTCTTCCAGATATATAGTATTAGGATGTCACCCCAGTTTTCCAAGCTCTTTCCATCTTAACATCACAGGATTTAGAGAAAGGATATGTAAATTGGATCTCAGGGTTCCAATCATCTTGTGTTGAGGCTTCCATTTAGATTCCCTACAACCCATCTTTGCCTAGTCAGAGAACTCCTCCAAGCCTTATTTACGATGGAGACCAGCATATATTCTTATTTTACCTCTTATCTAAAAACAAATTTGTAAGGAGACTCTGAAAAATCCTCATCAGCAAAAGTCCTGATCAAGAATAATCCATTAAGTTGGCAGAAATAGCATATAAAATGTCCCAAAGGTGATTGCTTTTCAGTTTCTAGTTGTCTTTTGTCAGGAATTTTTTCATATGTTTATTCCATCTCTTTTGTAAGACGAAGATAAGAAAGTTATCCAAATCATTCTTCCGGTTTATTGTTTGCATTTCTCTTTTAATTATTAAGATGTTAGCTGGTTTCATTTTAAATCTAAATGGGAACCTTTGGGTTCCCTCTAGTGTCCAAATATCAAAGTCCCATTTTATCATCTTTTTCCTTAATCCACAATCTTTTCCCAGGAAATATTCTCCTAATTAATTTCAAAATCTTCAAATCCATCTGGCTCGTTAATCTATTTATAACTTTTCAGATCAACATTCTAATCCACTTTTGCTGTTTATTCCAAAATATTTTTTAAAGTCCTTGCATGAAACTTGCTTTCATCAAGGATTGAAGGAGATTCACCCCTGTAATGAAATTTGCCTTTCCAAGAGTTCTTTATATTATATTATTGTATTGTATTGTAATTATATTATGTTCTGTTCTGTTAGGTTCAGTTAGGTTGGGTTAGGTTAGATTCGGTTAGGTTAGATAATTATGTTATGTTATGTTATATATTCCTATTCTATTCTACTTTATTCTACTCTATTCTAATTGTATTATATTATATTATATTAATTATGTATTATGTTATGTTATATTATTATATACACACAAACACAGTTAACAAGCAATTTCCCGAAGTGATTAAGAACAGAAGTATGAGAACCCAGTGTCTTTTTGATGGCTTCAATCCTTGAAGATCCCTCATCTCCCAGTGCTCTAAAACCTCAACTGTCTTCTTGTCTTCTCCCACAGAACCATTGTATGGAGCACCTCTCCTTTATCAGGAGGAATTCTAAGGAACTGATCCATTCACTGACTTCTCATTGTGCTGTAGATGTTCGGCTCCATTCTCAGCAGAATTGTCTTCAGATATTGTAATACATCTCCCTCATTATCTGGCATTCTTCTGAAGTGATCTGAAGTCTGTTTAGGATTTAGAAATGTAACATAAAGACAATCTCAAGGTTGAAAAAGCCTTCAATCTATGGAGTTACAATTGTTCAAAGAAATCCATGTAAGCATAGTTTGGGAATTAAGAGACTTTCTAAGTAATTCATGGGCTAGATTCACTGATATACTTAGAATAATATGTAAACTTCTCAGTGGAATGAAGCTGTTAATATTTTCCTAACAGAGATCTACTTCATACTTTCTATTAATGAACAACTAATGTGTTAGTTATCTTCATATAGCCTGTATTTATTTAGCTTCTAATTTTTAAGTATTTCAAAACCTAGGGCTTATTCAAGAAAATAAATGCTATATATTTAGTTAAGAATCCTGATGATTCTACCTGGATTTTGTTACCTCATTTTTTCCTAATAATACTAATCCAGAATTCTTAAAATAATATTCTAATCTACACATTTTCAAAATGACTTTCTCAGATTAATTATTGGCATTATTGGTAGTCTTTATATTAACAAACACAAAGATACACATTTTTTAAATAATGCCATTGCTCAGAGATTACACACATTCTTTGTAAATCTAAATTCTAATTCCTGTGAGATGCCAAGCAAGGACATAAAAAAGAGCAACCATCAGCAAGCATGTTACCTTTTGCTCCACGGAGTTGTAATTCTTAAAGCAGACAACTGGCTTAGGTTTGTTTTTTAAAAAAGTACCTCATCTTGTCAATTGAACTTAAAAGCAAACTTCTCAGTTTGAACAGTTGTGTGAGTACAATAACAATATTTTGTCTTTGTAAACTGCCTTTGACTATTCTGATTCTGGCCTTTTGATTTTCACATTCTTGTTCCAATACTCAACCATAGGCGGTCCCAAATATTTTGTTTTATAAAAGTTTTATTGGGTTTTTACAAAGCATAACAAATAAAACATCTTTTTTTGAGAACAGCATGATTCCAGGTTATCACATCTCCAGACATAATCTCAATTACATATTCATCTTATATATTCAGTTTCATATCTTATCACCATTTTATCAATTTCTCAATAATTTTTTTTCCTCCCTTACTTTCCTTAACCTTCTTTTATAATTATCTCATTTCTCATTTTTAGAGTTTTAGAGTTTTAATTCTGGGATTTTAGTGTTAATTCCATTTGTTTAATCTGGTTTTATCTAATTTATTGTCTTATATTTTTACTTTTATCATATAAGTCAATTAATAAATAAATAAATAAATAAATTTCTTTCTAATTCAATTACATTTCTTTTCCTAAATTTCTATATCTTTCTATTCATTATACTTGTACTTTTGTCTGTCCTGTTTACAATTTCATATATTTTTTTCCATCATCATCCCAAAAGAGAGAGGGAAAAAGATACTTCCCTCCCCTTCCAGGCATTAAAAAACAAGATTCCCCCTATAATTGCCAAATAGAGTGTGGCACCTTTAAATCTTATAATTATTGTCATTTCAAATCTCATTAAACATTTAATTTATACATTATACAATTATAACATTCAGTTTCTATCTATTTTATATCATATAGCTCTCATCAACTGAATTCCGCTTGCTACTTTCCCTTGGAAATACACAGAAGGTTCTGAAAAATAGAGAACAATATATATAAAAATAGTAAACAAAATAGTTATTCTATTCAAATTCATCCTAACAACTGGTATTGATTTCATTATAAATCTTCACATTTCTTTTCAATTATGTTTTATAAGTCTTTAAGAACAATTAAAATATTTCCATTCCTTCTTCTTATTTCAGCTTCTTTTACCTTTATTCCCTTTCTCTCGTTATTACATTTAATTATTAGTAAGCATACCATTACATAACAATACCAGTTTTATCTTATAATTTAATCACCTGTTCCATTTCTAGCTCATTACTATTTCTGCTATAGCAACACTATCTTTTGTACCCTTGCAGAATTCTCACTTTTAATTTGATTTAACCATTATCTGTGTCTTTTAAATAAGCTAATACTTTTAATCCTTGTACATTTCCCCTGTTTCTTTATTTCCTGTTTTTGTCCCTTATAACTTCTTTTCCTTTATATCTTTCTCCCCTTTTTCTCACCCCCCTTTTTGTCCCCCCCTCTCTCTAATTCACCCTTCTGTGATTCTTTCTGCTTCTCCTTACTGTTGTGTTTATTTTTCAAACTATTCTTTTTTTAGTTGTTTCCTCAAATCTTAAATTTTTAACTCCTTTCCCCCCTTTTTTCCATTTTACCCCACATTGCATTATTTGATCATTAAAGATGGCTTCTTCTTTGTCCAGCCCTTCTTCTTGCTCTTCAAGCGTTTCTCATTGTTTTTCATAGTTCAAAATCTCCATTTCTAAGAATTGAAATACAAAGCCAAAAGATCCTCCTCCCTCTTGTGCCTCTTCTTTCACTTTTTTAAATTCCATTTTTAATTTCTCAAGGAGTACTGCCATTTTAAACACTTTTAAACAACCACCCGATTGACTTTAATTAAAAATCCAACACCCAAAATTCTAAAAATCACCAAGTAATCCAAAACTGACTTCTTGCTTCTTTCTTCAACTTTCCTTTCAGGGGTTCTGTTATCTTTTAATAAAGTTTCAGTTACAATGTATCCTTTGGAAGTGGTTTTAAAGCTTCACTGTTAATCCCTTTTATTTCCAGGTGGCACTCTCTGATTCTTTGCAAGTTCCACCCTTTTTCCTCCACTCTTCTCCTTTTAAGGACTTTAGAGTATCCAGCAAATCTTTATTATCCTTTTGACACTTTAATTTCAGCTTAAAGTTGCCTGTTAGTGTCAAAATAAATTATCACAAATTTCTTACTTAGATTTCTTCTTTTTAACTTTCAAAGCTGATTGTAACTGTTAATATAAGAAAGAGAAAGAAGGATTTTTTCCCCTCCTTTTCTCTCTTCTCCGCCGCTTTAAAAATCTTCTTTTAGGGATAACACTTAATACTTTTAATTCCAGGGTACCTTGCTTAGATGTTGTCTCTGCTTAGCCTGGTCTGTCAAGCTCTCCCTTTTGTCTTCCTCCTGCTCAATCTTGTCTGGTCGGGTTCTTCTTTGAGGTGGCCATTTCTGACCACTGCTGCAACCGCCTTCAGGAAAGGGAGTAATGGCCAGCTGAGGAGGAGAGATGCGGCTCACCTCAACTCAGCTAGCAGTCTCCCCACTCTTCGCCACCTCTACAGGGTGGCTTCAGCCCCGAATCCAAAGGATCGGGGTGCTCCGGCGGCGAGTATGGATTGAAACCATGCACGATTGCGGATTTCAGTCCGTTGCCGAAGAAGCCCAAACCGGAAGCTTCAGGCGGTCCCAAATGTTTTTGTTGATTCCAATTAACCTGTGATTTGTCTAGCTCATCTTACTAGCTCTTATCCTGTGGAGACTAACTCTAGCTGGATTATTAAAATATATTGGTCATTTCCCCACTAATAGCATATTGCAGTGCATTTCTAGATTTATACTAAAGCAACAATATTCAGACAGGTTTTATATTACTTAAAGTAAGATAAAAGCTACAATATATCAATAAAAGTAACTTTGAATGGCACTAAATGAACTGTTGTAAGTCAGGGACTACCTGTACCAGGATTAAGATGTTTATATTTATTTCATTTCTTTGACCTGTCTTACTTATTAACATATTCCACCGGATTCTTGGTTTTTTCCCCCCTCTTTTCTGATGTTTAAATTATTTTTTTAATTTTCTCAGAAAATTCCAGACAGGGGGTAGATAGAAAATATAGTTATGAGATTCTTTGAAGCTGTTGGATAAACAAGAAAAATAATGTTGAATACTAAAATCTCCAGTTGACCACTGTTTTCATTTCTCAGTTTGCTCCAAAAGTGTTTGAAAGCAGTTTACAATCATTCTGCAGTTCAGAATTCCTGAAAACAGATGAAAAATAGTCTAAAAGCTTTACAACCAAAATCCCACACCTCTACACAAAAGGGTAAGAAAGGGAGAAAAGTTGAAAACCTCTGCAGCTGCTTTTCAACAGCTGTTTTTGGGATGAGAGGAGAAAACTTCCAAGATGGCACCGCCGAAGGTTGCCTCAGTGAAATGCTCTCTAATGGTTTCTTTACTTTTTGTTATTCTCTGCAATTCACTATGGATTTCATACTCACAAGACCATCTGCTAAGAATTAAGCAATGTTTCTTTAAGGAGCAGCTTTCTGTGTCCTCACCCCCTCCCCTTTACAAATGTGGAGGAGATTCTAACACAAGAAGAAGCAATTTCCCTGGAGAAATGGATTACAACAAACAAATGGAAAAAGAGGTAGCAGAGAAAGAGATGAGGTAAAAGAGCAGGAATTTTGAATAGGCTGAGGAATAAGGGCTAAGGGGGGAACCCCCTCTCCCTTCAACCTTTCTGACTAATTTATGTTCATTTGCTAATAAAGATGGATGAAATACTCCTTTTAAATAGATGCAATTCTGATTTTTACAACTCAGCAGCTCTCTGCTTCACTGAAACCTGGCTAAATGAAGAAATAGATGACAACAGCATGCATATCCCAGTGTTTCAGATAATAAGCTGACAGGATTGCAGAGTCATCAGGCAAAAAGAAGGGAGGACTCTTATGTTTATATATCAACAACAGCTGGTCTCAGGATATAACTATCAATTGTAAACCATTTTATTCTCCATATGAGTTCTCCTCATTTCTCCAGCTGTGTATGTTCCCCCACAAGCTTGTGTAAACAAGGCATTATGAACTCTAGCTGACCAGATTATGGAGGCTGAAGCCAAATACCCAGATTCTCTTCCCATTAGAGACTTTAACAAAGGCAACTTAAGGAAAGAGCTTCCAAAGTATTTTCAGCATGTCAATTTCTCACTAAAGGCAAGAATACTTTAGACCATTGCTACACAACACTAAAAGATGCTTATCAATCTTTACCATGTGCAGCTTTGGGATACTCTGATCACTGCATGATTCACCTTGTACCTGCTTACAGCCAAAGGCTTAAAGCCACAAAACCAACAATTAAATCAGTGAAGACTTGGACTGAGAAGGCAGAGCTAAAGCTACAGGCTTGCTTTGATTGCACTTATTCATTATTTATTTATTTATTTATTTATTTTATTGGATTTATAGGCCGCCCTCTCTCCCGAGGGACTCAGGGCAGCTTACAATAAAAAAACAAGAATACAAATGTTAAAATAGAATTAAACTAACTAAGCCCAATAAAATTGGAATGTTTTTGAAGATACCTCTGCAGACTTAGATGAACTCACAAATACTGTAACATCATATGTCAGCTTCTGTGAAGACCTATGTGTACCAAGCAGGAACTTGAGAATATAAAGTGACAATAAACCTTGGTTCACAGCTAAACTTAAGCAGCTACGTGGCTTTAAAGAGGAAACTACAGAAAAGGTGATAGAATGCTGAACAGTCAGGCCAGAAATGTATTAACAAGGGAGATCAGAGCAGCAAAAAAAAGCTACTCTGAAAAGTTAAGGAATCAGTTCTCAACAAATGAACCAGCAAACATGTGGAAAACTCTCAAAAGTATCACTGACTACAGCAAACCTCCTTTTCAGGCAGAAGGAAATAAACAACTGGCAGATAACCTGAATGTGTTCTACTGCAGGTTTGAAAGGAAACTACAGCCACCTATCTCCACAACCCCCATCTCAGATACACCAACAACAGCCAAACCTCCCACAACTGACTCCACCCCTTTGGGTTCACAATCCCTGGTGATCACAGAAAAATAAGTGCAAGATCTATTTCACAGACAAAAGCCAGGAAAAGCACCAGGCCCAGACAAGATAACTCCTTGCTTAAAAGTCTGTGCTGACCAATTGGCCCCCATCTTCACCTGAATCTTCAATAAATCATTAGAGATGTGCTACAATATCTTGAATCTCCAAAGACCTACGCAAGGATCCTCTTTGTAGACTTTAGTTCAGCATTCAATACCATCATTCCAGACATTCTTCTAACTAAACTAAGCCAGCTAGCAGTACCTGAACACACTTGTAAGTGGATCATAAGCTTCCTAACAGACAGGAAGCAGCAGGTGAAGCTAGGCAGAATCACATCAGATACCTGTACAATTAGCACAAAGGGCCCCCAAGGCTGTGTGCTCTCTCCACTTCTCCCTATACACCAATGACTGCATCTCAAACGATCTATCTGTTAAACTTCTGAAGTTTGCAGATGATACAACAGTGATTGGTCTCATTCGAGTCAATGATGAATCCGCATAGAGATGGGAGATTGAACTGTATGGTGCGACCAGAACAATCTGGAACTGAACACACTCAAAACCGTAGAAATGGTGGTAGACTTTAGGAGAAACCCTCCCATACTACCACCTCTTACAATACTAGACAACACAGTATCAACAGTGGAGACCTTCAAATGTCTAGGTTGTATCATATCTCAAGACCTAAAATGGACACCTAACATCAAAAAGTCATCAAAAAAGCACAACAAAAATTTTCTTTCTGGGTCAACTCAGAAAGCTCAAACTGCCCAAGGAGCGGCTGATACAGTTGTATAGAGGAATTATTGAGTGTCATCTGCACCCCTATAACTGTCTGCTTTGGTTTGCAACCCAACAAAACAGACACAGACTTCAGAGGATAATTAGGACTGCAGAAAAAACAATTACTACCAACCTGCCTTCCATTGAAGACCTGTGTACTGCACGAGTCAAAAAGAGGGCTGTGAAAATATTAACAGATCCCTCACATCCTGGACATAAACTGTTTCAATTCCTACCCTCAAAATGATGCTATAGAGCACTGCACACCAGAACAACTAGACACAAGAACAGTTTTTTCCCGAATGCCATTACTTTGCTAAACAAATAATTCCCACAACACTGTCAAACTATTTACTAAGTTCGCATTACTATCTCTATTAATCTTCTCATCACTCCTATCACCCACCCCATCCCACTTGTGACTATATGACTGTAACTTTGTTGCTTGTATCCTTACAATTTATATTGACTGTTTCCTATATGATTTGATTGCCTGCTTGTACCCTATGACTATATGAAGTGTTGTACCTTATGATTCTTGACGAATGTATCTTTTCTTTTTATGTACACTCAGAGCATATGCACCAAGACAAATTCCTTGTATGTCTAATCACACTTGGCCAATAAAGAATTCATTCATTCATTCAAAAACAGATAGTCTTAACCATTTTCAAGTCTCCTTTCTTTGTGTAGACTGCTTAGGAGTCTTGGTATCTTCTATCTTCCCAATTAGTATTCTAGCTAAGGCTGATAGAACTTGAACATTAAATGGAGGGTCACATACAGCCCATCTCTGATGTAAAGACTAAGTGGTCCATACATTTGTTTGGACAGCTGTATAAATTTGATTTTAAAAATTGGTAATTTATTTGACAAATAAATAAACAGGATGCAACAGATTTTCCTTACCTCACATTTTAGTCAAACAAATTTGTTTCATCTTTAGTTCCAAAAGTGAATTTAATTTTAACTGCATTTTTCATTGCAGAAGCAATGTTCTACTAGATTGTATTAACTAACCTATAGATAAACATGTTTCAGATAAACAAGGAAGTCAAATATATTTCTCCAAAATCCAAGTGAGTCCATAGTTTCACAAAATCCAAGTTAATGCATAGAGAGTATTTTCCCTAGGGTTTTTTTTTGGGGGGGGGAATCAATATCACATTTCAATACAAAACACCTTATTGCTATTTTTAAAAGGTTATAATAAAGCAAAATTGAACACACTTTTTCTGTCACCAAATATTCTTGGATATTTGAATGTGGTTGGAGGTTATAAATATAATCCCCAAGTATTTGCTAGGCTAAGTGAATATCATATGCTGAGTAATCTACCTCACATTTTGGTGTCATGCCATTGCATACTATATTAAATATGACCTCAACGATTCAGTGTTCTCCTCCTTCTCTGTCATTATTGAATTCTTGACTGAGAAGACGAATCTTGTGTTCTGATTGGCCCTGAGACTGGAATAAAATTGATTGATGGGCTGACTGACTGTTCTGCATACTCCTGTGTGTGCCATTCTTAAATTTAGCCCTTTGGAATTGTTAGTTTATTTATTAAATTTGTGTACCATCCAATTCCCACCATGTCTAGGCAGTTCACAAGTAAAGACATTTTTAAACAATTACAACAAATTAAAAGAAAGCAAAGATGACAGAAATTTGATAGGAAAAAAAAGTATCCAAGGGGGCTTCACTCACCCTTGCTAAATGCCAGGAAAAGAGCCAGGTCTTCAAGTCCCTTCAGAACACCAGTGGTGTTAGTAACTGAAGGTTTGAGAACTATTGGCTAAGTTTTATTTTACTAGAATAGCCTATATCTTGTGCCTTGTGTCTAAAAAAAGTAATATTAAATATAGTACTATAAGAGGTGGGCAGCCTATGTCAGTGAACTTCAGTAACCTATCTTGGAAAGCATTAGAGAATGAAAATAATTCTTGCCTGAGCTGATATGCTACACAGTACTGTATTCAGTCCAAGCAACATATCTCTGTCATAATATATTTCTGTATTTGCATGGTAGTGGTAGAACCTCACTGTGCAAATATAACTTTACTGGTATTTAATATTGTTCCCTGTCAGCTGATTTCTGTTCCCAGGATGATAAAAGTGATGGAATTCTGCTGTTCTGAAAGATATTTGTAAAATCTTGTCAGAGAAATATTTATTATTTCCCCCTATTCTTCGAAATTGAGGAACTGAATTGAGTAACAATATAGAATTTGACCCATTTTGCTTGTTTCATTCTAGAATATTCAGTATTTACATTTTATTCATGTGGTAATAGATAATAATTTGTGACATTATAAAAGCTGGTTTTTCTACTGCAGTTCATAATCACTAGGAATATAGATTGAATTCACATGTTGTACCAAGCCAAGTTTCAGTTTGCTTAATTTTGTTTTATTGAATAAATTACAGTTGGTTGGCTTTCTAGAACATATGAAGCCATTAACATGGTATGTGAATTCATTGGCTATATTCACACCACGTGCAAAGCCAAAATTAAATAAGTTATATATGTCATATAATATTGTAAAAATTTGGCCTCAGGTTAATGTAACCTCAGGTTACAGCATTTCATGTTTTATTTCTTCTTGACCCTTTGTTTATCTCACTGATCTGATCTGTGTCTGCCAAGTAAATGTCATTCAAAGATGATTTTAATATAGACAGTTCAGAAAAATTAGCCATCTGGTTCATCTTCTGTTCTTGTGCAAAGCTACATGTTTTAGGTAGACATAATAAAAGGCTTCTGCTCTTCTGGGCATTTGAAAACCTGATTTAAAATGACCACTAGAAACTGCTTGAAAGTGTGGGACAAATGTAGTACTGGTTTCTGTTATCATTAACACTGCTTGTGTGCTATGCCTAGCAATTAACTCCTTATGTTGTTATGAAAACAATGAGGAAACCTAGCATTAACATTTAGTGTTTATTTTCAAAGTGTACTTGGAAAATTCCTACTTATTCATAGTGACCAGCAGACTATATAATTTATGTGTGTGACATCTACACAAATAGCAGTTTTGCTTTTCCAAATGTTGGCCTTTACGTAGTCAAAATAGCTAGTTATAATTGTACCAGAGGCTCTTCAAAATAAAAATAAAAACTCAAATAAACCAATCAATCCTGGAAGACTGAAATATTTAGCCTAATGAAGTTTGAATTTGCTCATTGTTTACAGAATGTTGGCTAGTGGGGAGAAATGGAAAAAAGGAAGATGGTGATACAGTGGAGTACTGTAGTCAAATAGCTGCCTATAAAGAGGAATGGAAAAGCTTCACACTGTACTAGTTATTGCCGTTTTTACGGTGCCGATCAATGCTGTTTTACTCTAATATTTTGGTCAGTATACCTACTAAACATTTTTAAAGCAACCAGAAGTTAAAAGCCAAGGCCCTATGTGAATAACCAATATATGGCTGATTTCCACCACCCCTCAAAATTCTGATGAATATTTGTTCAACTATTTGTATAACTGCTCTCTTTACTTTGTGAAGGCATAATATAAGGCCTTAACAGATAAGAATTTAAGGGAATTGTTTTTATATGACAATGAGAATAATAAATAATTGTAAACCTTTTTACATTTTTTATAATGTAATAGATTATGGAATGGTTATAGAGAAAATAATAAGTTATAATAAGTTAAAAATGGATATTTTACAAACAACTTAAAATGCTAACCCTTTTTTTCCCAGTGGACACTTGTTTGTGACAATGACTGGAAAGCACCATTAACTGTCTCCTTATTGTTCGTGGGTGTGCTGTTGGGGTCCTTTATATCTGGACAGCTCTCAGACAGGTAAGCTCTGTATTTATTATTTTCATGCACAACTCATGTGTTCAGGATTACATTTATTTTTTTCCAGCACTATATCTTTATCTCTAATTAGATAACATTTATTCATTTATAGTTGTTGGTATGCCATTTACATCAGCAATTCACAATATTTTGTATGTATAAAATAAAATATTTAAATATTTTAAAAATGTTTAAAATATGGTACTGTTTTGCAACTCAGTCCACAAAAGTCCACAAAAGACTTGAAGAAAATATTGGTATTTCTTGTCCCAAGGGTATTTTTTCCACATTTTTTTTCTTCATTCTTTGAGAACATTTTGCTTTTCATCAAAGAAGCTGCTGAATTGTCTTTTGGAAAAAGCACTTTTGGAACAGTCATGACCTGGATGATTGAGAATCTCCATAGATGTTGATGTTTCGTTTTACAAAAAATCAAGCAGGGAAAATAGCCTGACCTCAAAGTATGACCTGTTCCCAGGGTGAAGAGGCTACCACTAGGATTGTCATTTTCCCTTTTCCCACACATTTGGTCACTCTAAGGGGCTAAAATCCAACCATCTGTTGTTTCCTCACATTTTTGGTGTATCAGAGGTGGTGTTCAGCAGGTTCTGACCAGTTCTGGAGAACTAGTAGCAGAAATTTTGAGTAGTTCAGAGAACTGGCAAATATCACCTCTGACTGGAGATTTTACAGTATCCTTCCCCTGCCCACCAAACCACAGCCACAGAACCGGTAGTAAAAAAATTTGAATCCCACCACTGTTGTGTATGTATTAGATTTAAACTTTGTCAGAGCATTTGCAGCATGATTACTATTGTAAGACAACCCAGGAGCAAAACATAGCACACAGAGACTTAGACATTTAACAGTAGTTTATATACAAGACATTTATATACAGAAATATACGTGGTAGGCAAGCAATCAAACTTCTTAACTCTACACAGAGAACTCTGCAATGGATACAGGACACAAGGAGAGAAAAAACATGCCCTCTATAACTGCCTTTATATAGACACCTCTTATTTGTTTGTTTGTTTGTTTGTTTGTTTGTTTGGATTTATATGCCGCCTCACCTCCAGGGGGGAACTCGGGGTGGCTCACACAAAGGTATGCATACAAAAATAGATAAAAATATTAATCCAATCCAAATGGAAAATTCAATTATACTAAAATACCCGATTAAAAAAACCCAATCCCTCTCAATCCAGGCTGGCCTGTAAAAACAGCCAGGTCTTTAGATTGCGGTGGAAGCAACGTAGGTCAGGAGCCAACCACAGGCTCAGGGGCAGCTGGTTCCACAGGGTGGGCGCCCCCACAGAGAAGGCCCTCCCCTGGGGGACCGCCAACTGACATTGGCCAACGGCACCCCCAGGAGGGCCTGCCTGTGGGAGCATACTGGCCGATTGGACCTCGATGCTGGTAGGAGGCGCTCCTGCAAGTACCCAGGACCCAAGCCATGAAGGGCTTTAAAGGTTAATACCAGCACCTTGAATCTTATACTGACCTGGTTTCCTGTCTCTCCTTGTGTCCTATCTTCATTGTAGAGTTTCTCCATGCAGAGTTAAGAAGATTGATTGCTTGTCAGGTATTTACCTACCACATATATTTCTGTATATAATGTCTTGTATATAAACCATTGTTAAATGTCTAAGCCTCTGTGTGCTGTGTTTTGCTCCTGGGCTGTCTCATAACCCTTCAGTCATGTTGCGAACGTTCTGACTAACTTGTACAAAGAATCTTTATCATCATCTTTCTTCCTTTAAAACTTTATTGAAATTTCATAAGAAGATTGAAGATGCTGTCTTCATGTGTTTGAAGTACAATATTGTTCATATGTTTGAAAGTTGACATCTCTTTCTGATTCTAATTAGCTGGCCTCTGCTAGTTCATTGTTTTCATAATAGCCATCTGATTTGCTTTTATTATTATTATTTTTTGTCTCATTACAGATTTGGTCGGAAGCATGTGCTGTTTGTAACGATGGGGATCCAGACCATTTTTAGCTTTATCCAGGTCTTCTCAACAAGCTGGGAGATGTTTTCTATTCTCTTTGTTTTTGTTGGAATGGGTCAAATATCTAATTATGTGGCAGCCTTTGTTCTTGGTATGTGATTGTCTTTATGGAAACAGACCTTCTCAATAGCCTGGCTCACTAGCTCAGTGAGGGGCATCTTTAATTTCTTTCTGTCTTCTCCACAGCAGTATTTCCAACATTACCAAGCAGAACATAATTTAAAAATGGATCTGATAAAAGTAGAACTGGTAACCAACTTCTTGTTTTAAACTTGCGTTCAATATGTATGTTTATTGTATACAACTGGAATAAGCATCTGATATGAGATATCCTTTCAACTCTTCTAATGTTTTGTTCATGATCTGTCCCTTCTTATATATTCTGCTCTATATTAAGGGCAAGATGCCCAATTCGGTGACCATGCACTATCCTTCCTGCAAGGGCATTAACAACATTCAGCATATGGCAGCTGGAGGGAGCAATTTTATTCCTCACTAATGGTCCTGATTATTGCAATACACTTGCCAATTGGTGAGCTTCTCACCCTTCTCCAGTCATTTTGCAGCAATGGTAGATTATTTCTCCTTATTTAATGTTACAATTTTTTTAACAGTTTGCTCAGTGGTCTTACAGGAGAGGAGAAATTCTTCTATTGGAAAATGCTTTTTATCTTTGTGATTCGGTCTCTTCTCTATCTCTTTCCTGTGAATGTGTTTGTAGGAGTGCACCTGAGCCTCCTTTCTTCCTCTATTTCCATGTCTGAATCTTTTTGTAGAGTGTGTTAATTTCTCTGAATGTCTTACCCTTTCTTTATTTGTCCCTATATAAGTGTGTGAGTGCATCTATCTGTGGGAAAACATGTTTCAAATCCAGCACTGGTATCATCAATATATCTGTCAACAACTGCTTAAAGGACCTTTTCTTGGGGTTATGCAATAAGCTGTGCAGGTTCTGGAGAATCTGTATTTAGTTAAGACAGTGACAGCTTGGTGGTAATGCATGCTCACACCTTGCTATCACTGCATATAGGACACTCCATCTCCTGAACACAAAATGCAGAGTTTTCTGTGCACCTATAAAACAAACTACAAGGTATCTATTAAGTATCAAAATGGAAAGTGAGCAAGTAAAGGAGACAATAATAGTATGGGCTAAAATTTTTGGTTATACAATGGAGTTGGATAAATGGTAGAAACCGTGGGACAGGAATTATAAATTAACGATATCAGCTGCATATAAAAAAATCTTTATAAAATATTTTATATATGGCACTTTTCACTCACAAGGTTGGCAAAGATGTTTAAGGACATGTCTGCTAAATGTTGGAAATGCCATCAGTTACCTGGTTCGTATTATCATATGTGATGGACATGCCCAAAAGCAAAAAAATATTGGACAAAAATACTTACATGGTTGGAAAAAATGATAAAGCAACATATAGATTTAAAACCAGAAATATTTCAGTTGGGCATTTTACCAGATAAGGGAATACATATTTGATTTTACATGTATTAACTGTAGCTAGAATTGTATTTGCAAAACAATGGAAAAGAGGAGATCCCCATAGATGAAAATGTGATTTTAAAAAATACTGGAATATGCAGAAATGGATAGAATAACACTTACAATTAAGGAAAAGGAAGAAACAATACTTTTTGACATGGGACTTATTTTATCAATGGTTAGCTTATAAAAACAGAAGTTAGAACATGTAGATGAAAGAAAAGGACTAATGAAATGGAAAAGCAATTGTATTATTATTATTATTACTATTATTATTATTACTATCATCATCATCTCCTATTCATTAAACATGAACTGAACATTTAAAAATGTATCACAAATATCATTGACTGTCTCTGATGGTTGATACAGGTTGTTGCCAGCATCCTAGGTATCAACCAAGTATTTTCTTAAGATGTACGATGTTCCGAGTAGCGCAGTTTTTTGCAGTTCCACTGCTGTTATTGCAGGAAGCTGCAGTTTCTTGATGTATTTTATAAAATTCTTGGATATGGTACCAAGTACCCTGGTGACAATGGGCATCACTGTTACATGTTTCATCCATAATCACGATATTTTGTGATTTTTCCCCCAGTTATTATTAATCGCACAGTCAGCCAGATGTTCAGACTGAGTTTGGCATTTTTGTCTACCTGTCAAGTCCTTACCAAGGACCTGGGATAGGCAAATCTGGATGTTTGATGGTGTTACAGATATCGCCGCAGGATGGAAGCTGTTCCAAGTAAATCTGCCTTCTGCAATTGACTGACTGCAAATTTGTCAATGCCTATGGTGTTCAAGTGGTGCTCCAGTTGTTTTGGGACTGCACCCAAGGTGCCTATTACTATTGGTACTACCCTTGCTTGCCTTTGCCATAGTCGTTCTATTTCTATTTGTAGGTCTTTGTACTTTGTTATCGTCTCCAGTTCTTTCTCTTCTATTCTGCTGCCTCCAGGCACTGCCACATCCACTATCCAGACTTTTTATCTTTCCTATCGACAACTGTTAAGTTTGGGGTGTTATGTGGCAGGTGCCTGTCTGTCTGGATTCTGAAGTTCCAGAGCAATTTAACTTTAACATTTTCTATGACTTTTTCTATTTTATGGTCCCACCAGTTCTTGCTTACAGGCAAATAATATTTCTTGCAGATCTTCCAGTGCACCATTGTTGGTACTTTGTCATGCAGCTGCTTGTAGTCAGTTTGTGCAATCTTCTTGCAGCAGCTTATCAGGTGGTCCACTGTTTCTCCAGCTTCTTTGCATAGGCAGCACTTACTGTCTGTTCCTGTCTTCTCAATTTGGGCTTTGTATACATTTGTCCTTAAGGCTTGGTCTTGTATAGCCAGAATTAATCCCTCGGTCTCACTTTCCTGCTCTTAGCCATTGCAAGGTCTTGTTATTATCTGCTTTCCCTGCTATTTTTTAAATGTACTGGCCATATAGTGCTGTCTTTTTTTTTTAATTACATTTATATGCCGCCCTTCTCCGGAGACTCAGGGCGGCTTACAATTTTTAGGATACAACCCAGTGTGCTCAGCAATAGCCTTCATTCCATTGTATATGCCTGCTTATTACTAAGTGGCATTTTTACAAAGTCAGCTAATTGCCCCCAACAATCTTGGGTCCTCAATTTACCTACCCCGAGAGGATGGCAGGCTGAGTCAACCTTGAGCCTGGTGGGATTCGAGCCTACAACAGTTGTAGGCAGCTGGAACTTAAGTGCAGGCAATTAACAGCCTGAGCCACCAAGGCCTTCCTGGCATGTCTTCCCATGCCTCCGTTCTGTTCTTCATTTAGTCTTTCTTGTAGGCCAGTTTGGTCTCTCTGGTAGTCAGCAAGCCTTCCTGGCATATTAACTTCAGTGTATCTTCTTCATTGTCTTTCAGATATTCTTCCAAAGCCCTTTTTTCTTCTTCAACTATCTGATGTACTTGCAACATTCCATGCCCACCTGTTTGCCTTGGTAGGTAGAGTCTGTCAATGTCACTGTGAGGATGAAGGGCATGATTCATTGTCATTATTCTTCTGGTCTTCCTATCCATTGCTTTTAATTCTGTTTGACTTCAGTTCACTATGCCAGCCGTGTATCTAATAACTGGTATTGCCCAGGTGTTGATTGCCTTGATGGTATTTCCTCCATTAAGTTTGGACTTTAAGATCTTTTTCACTCTCTTGATGTGTTCACCTCTAATTTTTTTCTTGACTTCAGTGTGCTTGTCACACTTGTTGTCAGCTTGAAAGATACCCAGGTATTTGTAGTAATCATTTTAATCCAGACCCTTAATGTTATTTTCATGGGGCATCTTGATTCCTTCAGTTTTCAATATTTTTCCTTGTTTGATAGTGAATTATTATTATTATTATTATTATTATTATTATTATTATGAGAGTATAAACAGCAAATGAGATAACTATGCTGGGTTTCATATCACAAATCACTAGTCAAACACTTCCCAAGTGGTGGTGGTGGTAGTGTTATTATTATTAAACTAAAACTAATGTAATGAATATTGTTTTAAACATTGTGATTATTATTTTCTAAAAATATTTGTACCCAGACAACACACTGTTTAACTAAAAATGGAATCTTTATATGTTATAAAATAAAACAAAAGTTATATTAAAAAAATACAAACTACCGAAAAGTTGCACCCTAGAGCAAGATTGTCCAGGCTGGCTCCAAAGTACAAGTTCAGATCTGATTCTGCATTCCTTCAAGTAGGAATGATTGACATACAGGTAGTCCTCGACTTACAACAGTTCATTTAATGACTGTTCAAAGTTACAATTGGCACTGAAAAAAGTGACTTATGACCATTTTTCATACTTAGGATCATTGCAGCATCCCCATGGTCACATGATTTATGTTCGGATGCTTGATAATTGACTCACATGTATGACAGTTGCGGTGTCCCAGACTCATGTGATCTCCTTTTGCGACCTTTTGACAAAGTCAATAATTCACTTAACAACCATGTTACTAATTTAAGACCTGCAATGATTCAGTTATACAAATGGGGCAAGAAAAGTCGTAAACTGGGGCAAAACTCACTTAACAAATTTCTCACTTAGCAACATATTGGCTCAGCTGTGGTTGTAAGTTGAATACTACCTGCATATAAACTCACAGAAGAAAGAACAATTCAATGTATTTTTATCAGTTTTTCCCATATAGTACATAAAAGAATTGGTTTGTATAGTAAACATGTGAATTCATTCTCCCTTGTTTGAACAGGTGCAGAAATTCTTGGCAAATCCATCCGCATTATATATGGCACATTAGGTGTCTGCATATTTTATGCATTTGGCTACATGCTGCTGCCACTGGGTGCTTACTTCATTCGAGACTGGCGATTGCTGTTAATGGCTCTTACTATTCCTGGGCTGTTATATTTTCCATTGTGGTGGTGAGTGTTTACTATTTTGAAGTCCCATTGCCCTTCCCAAATTAATGGCAACTAATACCCTTTGTGTTAATTGTGATAATTGACATAATTAAGATTGAATAGTACTAGCTAATCTTGATAATTGGTTTTTGAATTATTAATAAGAAATAGTAATGCTAAGCAATAATTTTTCTACTTATTTGCTAATAAGTAACCTGTTTAAAAAAATAGCTAAATTGGATTGGATGCCCAAGGAAACAAAAATAAGTTAACAGTTCTCTTAGGTAGAGGTGGTATTTAGCAGGTTCTGACCAGTTCTGGAGAACCAGTAGCAGAAATTTTGAGTAGTTTGGAGAACCGGCAAATACCACCTCTGACTGAAGATTTTACTGTATCCTTCCCCTGCCACGACCACAAAGTAAAAAAATTTGAATCCCACCACTGCTCTTTGGGTTACATTGTTAAGAAAGATTTAGGATTTGAGTGCAATGCAAATGAATGCAATTGTGCAATGAACAGAATTACTACATTACATTTCTGACCCATTCCCCTAAAGTGTCAGAGGAAGAAAAAGATCCACAAGAGAGAATGACTTGGGAAACATGCATTTCTCTCAAATTTGGTCCCGTACAGTCTGGAATTCATCCAGATTTGGTTTATGCTCACCTTGTTAGAAAGGACTCGGTAGCATATTTTATAATAATAAGCAATAGTCATTATCCAGGATATTCAGTCCTCATTCACTGCATATTTTTAAAGTATAAAAATCCTGCTGAAATACTGTATTTTCTGATATACAGTTCATTTTTATGACCCATCTAGTAATAAAACAGTGTTCTGCATTAAATTTTTGTATCTAATAATAACCTTTGTATTAATATGTTTCTACACTATACTGGTTGGTGACATAAAAAAATAAATCATAGGATCTATTTTGAAATTCAAATACAACTCTGGGGACACTGCAACTCCCCCTACCCATATGTTTTTTCCCTCCTATCTCAGCCCCCCCACCTGTCCCGCCAGCACTCCTAAAGCTGCTGTGACACAGGAGGCCTAACTCCACCACATCCAGAAGGCGTAAGCCCTTTCCCTGCCCCACCAGATCCAGGTCCACTTACTTTTGTCTTTCTGCGCAGCTGCTAAGAGGTGTGCCAAACTCCAAGATGTGAGGTTCAGACAGACAGCTAACAAACACAATGTTCTGAAGGATAGAAAGAGGATTCTTCTACCAGTCAGAATAATCACAATAAGAGTGCCATCTCTCATGATGTTTTTGGCTAAAAAGCTAGCGAATGCAATATTTCTGAAGGGTAGAAAGGCTAGCACAGGCAGAGGAAGGCCTGTGGTAGACTGGAGAAAGGAAGCTCAGATCTTTGGGATCTGAGCTTGATTTCTCTGACCCACCATAGATGTTCCCTTGCCCTCATGGAGGGGAGCTGCCTACCCTCTTTCAGCTGACAGTTCTTCCACTCCATCTGCTAACGACCCATGCTATTGCTTAATGACCACAACTGAGAGAGTGAGGATTGTGGTCATTGAGCAAAGCAGTCATGTGGGCCTCTCAATTAAATCACAACAACAACTTAACAGCCAAAATTCAAGGTCCAATTGTAGTTGTATGTTGAGGACTACCTATATAATGAATTGGAAACTAACCAAATGGGTCCGCTTACCCAACTTTTCTTAAAAAAACCAAGCTATGCTGTAAATGCATTGAATGTTGTAACTAATTAACTAAGCATGTTCTGTGAATACAGATTTGAATGGCCTTTTGAGATCTCTTGCAGTTCTATGGTTTTATATTTTATGTTGTTTATTATTTGGCAGTAATCTGATGTAGGAAGATACTTTGTAATAATGTTTATTCAGCAGGATCTTCAATCTGATTCTCCTGAGTTTAAAGTTAATTCCAAAAAACAGTATTAAAAAAATAGAAAAAAGCTCTTGTGTAACAATTCTGCCATTACATAACTGTGCGAACAATTTGTTAAAAGCATATAAAATATTACACCACAAGATGGTGCCACTGTACTCTTAAAAATTGGAGAAGATACACCAAGCTATCAAATACTTCTAGAGTCCTGTTCCCCGCATCCCAAATTCTGAGATATCTGTTAGTCCATAGTTATTTTATTTCTAGAAAAAGTTTAAATATATTTAGCCACTCCATCTCAAATGCTTGGATGCAGCTAATTCCATCAATCATAGTCAAGGTGTTGGAGAAGTGTTCCGACAGGCCTGATCAGAGTTTCTATTATTGTATTAGCCTTTCCTCAGAGAACTCATTTTTTTCCAAACTCACAAATGTAACATTTCCATCACATCACCTTTAAAATTAGGAACAAGTCATGCTGTGTTACTTGAATTCCTGTTTCTTTACTTTTGTTGCTGTTCTTGCCCACTGTGTATGGTGGGTCATTTTCATGTCTTTGAAAGCTTTCTGAATTATAGTCTGATGTAAACCAGAAAAATCATATTTTCAGACATTTCTAAAATAACAAATTATCTTATTGGGAGAAGGGAAAACCTCCAAGTTACAACATCTCTGCATTTTTCAAGCCTAATTAGCAAATCAGCAAAGCAATCAAGTTACGTTTTATAGGAAAAAAGAAAATTCAGTAGAAGAGGCATCCTGGTTATCCTTCTCTTCCCTATTCTCCATTAAGGACAGCCAGTCCTTTCAGTAATTTTTGGACCAGAAAAGGGAATGTTGACATTGTGGGAAAACTTCCTGGATGCCCAGTTAATCAGATTTCGCTGGCAGTCAAAACTGAAATAGCCCCAGTGGCACAGAGCCTTGTAGCTGGATCGAAGAGGCAATCCTTCAGTGAGCCAGTTGGAGCTATGCAACTCTCTCAGTGTCCTCTTCTATGTGACATAAAACATTCACTCAGAAGAGGACTTAATGCTAATGAAAAATACTAGTTTCCTTCCAGGTCACCTTGATCCAGCCTCAGCCTCCCTCAGCAGCAGACCAACCTGAAGATGGAGTTCTGATGTGAGGGTATATACATTTTTAACCCAAGCATTCATAGCTGACTAAAGGCTTTCTTAAGGGACATCTTTTTTCCTGAAATAGTATTTGCTTAATAACGTGGGAAAAATATTTGATGATTGTGATGACCCAGGGGGGAATACAAAAGCAACAAAGTCACAAAACAGGTGAAGTCCCTTTAATTCCTTCAACTTGGCTTCAAAGCGCCAATTATCATTGACTGGAGAAAAAAATTCCCCCACAAACAGTTGGGAAAAGGAAGAAATGCCATTCAAACTCAAAATACATATAAATCATAAATAGAAAAAAACAACACAAACCACACTGAAGCAATTAGGGAGACAAGGAAGGATAAGGGCTTGAAGACGTCCACAGATATTGAAATGCACACACTGGGAAGAACACCAGAATTCAAATAAGCAATGAAAGACTAAAATTATTTCACGCTTTGCTTCCAGCACTGGGCCATGCGTAATTTGTCCTTTTAAACAGTCCTTACAGCTGCAGCCCATGAAGGGGATCAGGGCCCCTTCCTCCCCCATAGACCACACCATTCACGTTTCTTCCTTATTCTCTCCTCCCTGCATGCCCTAGGATGAAGATGTGGGATGAGCCTGGGTCTTCCTGGGACTGCCCAGCCAGCCTGTGCCCTTCCCCAGCTTCCTCCACAACCTCCAGAGCCACACTTCCACTCCCTGTGGGCTGTTCCTCCTCTCCCTTGGAGTCAGACTTCAACAGAGGCATGACAGATATGTGTATCATATCAGGTTTGCAATTCTAGTTATTCTATTGACATTGTATTAAAATACTTGCAGGTACATTCCAGAATCTCCTCGCTGGCTACTCTCTCAAGGAAGGATTAAAGAAGCAGAGGATATCATTCGTAAAGCTGCAGAAATGAACCATATTGAAGCCCCTGAAGTAATATTTGATCTTGCTGAGGTAACCATGTATATTGAATCTGTGAATAATTTATTGCTACACTCCTGTGCTTGGAGAAAAATAACATGAATTAAAAAATTCTGTCCTTTAAGTCCAAAGACTTCCAGACCCTTTTAATGAAATCGTTGGTTATTGATTCTTATGTGAAAATTACTTGATGCCATTTGTTATAATTTTGCAGCAGTTTACTTAGCATACTGTATTTTTCAAATAAGTATTATTTGCAGGTTATCTGCTTATAAGCCAACAGGTGTCATTTGATTCTCATATGCATGTATTATTTTATATAGCTGCAAGATTTGAATTCCCAAGTTCAGCAGTCCTGCAGCATTTTGGACCTAGTGAAAACCCAAAATATACGAACAATCACTATCATGTCTGTGATTCTATGGTAAGCAACTGATAAACTGATTCCTAAAAAATTTCCGAAGTCCAGAAACCAGAATTCAAGAAGTCAATGTTTTGGAATTATTCTTATTTACTTACAGATAAATAAAGGCATGGGGCACTTCTTAGACTTGCTCATGGAAATCTATATATCAGTCTAAATCTTAACTTTTATTAGTCCAAGTACCACTGTTTTTGAAAATTAGTTTTCAAAATATCACCCACTCTAGAGATTTCATATCTCTGCCTAATATGACTATGTCAGTCTCAAATGATTTCCTAGTTGAACTGTTTCCAGGAGCAAATTTGAATTCTCCACAAGCAAATTATTGTATCAGTCTGTCTTGATTAGCTAATTATGGGTATTCTGAATGACTTGGAACCTGAAAGAACCCTAAAGCACTCATTCTGCCACTTTTTGCAGTTGCACTATTTCAGCATGTAAATTGTAAATGTGACTGGCCTCTAGAAATCACCTTCTTCTGTTGTTCATGTAATGCCCACAACCTTCCATTTTATACCTCAGCTGACATTTAGGCTAAAGATTTCTTTTAGATATAGATCTATGTGTAATTACTGTTTATTTATTTGTGCTGATTTATAACTGTAATAAAGAATGATTTATATTAACACACACGCATGCACACACACACACCTCAATTTATGTTATCTTTTCTCAGAAGTTATATATACCCAATACTCTGTTGTGTGCTCATCTTGGATTTTATGCATGACAAAGGGAGAAAGGTAGTCTTCTATTCTGTATGAATGGAGCACAGCCCTGGAAAGAAATTTTAAGAATAGTTGCTCTCTGAAATTTATTGGCAATTGTTTTGCCAATTATAAAAAAAATGGTATCAACACTCTAAAGTAAAGAATACAAGTGCATAAATGGAAAATTGCTTCATAGTGTGTAACATAATAAAATATTCTGTCATTCCAACACTAATAGAGATGCAGGTAGTTCTCACTTAACAATTATTATAATAATTAATATAATAATAATGGGACTGGCAATTCTGTCACCAACTGATACAGTCACTATCAAAACATCACATGACCACAACAGACTTACAACCTCTCTTCCCCTGTGATCATTAAGCAAATCACTTATGGTCATTGGGTGAGAAATCATGTGGGCAGGACTTGCAATTTCACTGCTGGCTTTTTCATTGACTCTGCTTTTTGGAAGCTGGCTGTGAAGTGTGTAAAGATAATTTTATGTGGCCATAGGGTACTGCAACAGTCTTAAATATCCACTGGTTGCACAGTCTACCTGTACGGCACAGCTCAAATCCCATGCAGAATAGTATCGTTGCCCCTATATCCTTATTGTCACCTAGATCTGTCTTTCAGGATGGTGATTTCCATAGGCTACTTTGGAATCTCTCTGGATACCCCTAACTTGCATGGAGACATCTACCTCAATTGTTTCCTTTCAGCAGTAATTGAAGTCCCAGCTTATGCTATCTCTTGGCTGCTCCTTCAGCATCTGCCCCGGCGTTATTCAATGGCAGGAGTCTTGTTCTTAGGAGGCTGTGTTCTTCTTTTCATTCAGTTCGTGCCTGCACGTAAGACTGTTTTCCTTGACACTTTATAGGTGTAATCCATGGGGATAGCCAACTAAGGTGTTTTTTTTTAAAAAAAGCAGAATTCCATAATAATGCTATGATACACAGAAATACGTTGCAGATCTATTTCATTTTGTGTTCATCTTGTTTCTCTGGTGATATAAAATGATGTGCTATAATTCTGATTATTTATTTATTTGTTCTTCACTGTAGTGGCAATTGAACACTAATATATTAGATTTTCATTTGATGTATCACTTCAAAATTAGAAAAAATATATAATGGAAAATCTACTTCAGTAGATGTATCTGGTAAAGTAGGTTCTTGCCTGAAGCAGAACAAAATAGTTATATACTGTAGTTATAATAAAATACAGGTATTCCTCATTAACTATCAATAGTTGGGACTGATAACCCCAGTACTAAGCTAAATGGCTATTAAGTGGAAAATCACATGACCATGACTGTGTTTTCCTTTTCCCCATTCCCCACCCCATTGCCCCCTCTCCTCCCACTCTACCCACAGCGCTGAGATAGTTGGCTCAAAGCTTATCAGTTTCTGGCTTAAACTAATCAGGCTCCTAATCACTTCTTCTTTTGAATGGTCACTTGGGCCCTGGGATAATTAACAATAAGGGAATTAATGTTTTATTTACATTCATTGGAGAAAAAGAGATTATAAGAGGGTAGCAGGCACACGGAAAATACACACTGAAAGCAATGTGGTGGCACTGGCAACAGTGAGCATGCTCAGCAAACAGCCAGTATTTTCCTCGGTGTGTGCCAGCTTACTCTCTTGTAATCCTTTTCTCTCCAATCTCTGCTCTGCAGTGGATGGGGGAAAAGAAAAACCACGGGTCAGGCACAGGGCGATGTGGACTGACTGTAATGGTGTTCACGTGATTGTGGCGGTTGGGTTATTCAGGGACAGGCACCATCATAATTTTGAACAGTTGCTGAATGGGGCACTTAGTAAGTAAGGATTATCTACGGTATAAATGAAGAAATGAAAAAAAGGCAGGCAATTGTTTTATTGTTTTACTGGCAGCTTTAATTTCATTTTGTTTGGCTCTTGCTTACAGACCTCAGTGTTCTGGCCATCATCCTCATGATGATTGGAAAATTTGGGATCACAGCCTCCTTCTCAATGGTTTATGTGTACACTGCTGAGCTGTACCCAACTATTGTGAGAAACATGGGAATTGGAGCCAGTTCAATGGCCTCCAGAATTGGCAGCATCCTCTCCCCTTATTTTGTGTATCTTGGTAAGTTGCCTGTTTTCTGTTAACTCAAGATCATATGCCCTGCTTTTTAGTACTACAGCAAACGGTTACTGGTTTCTGATGTACACACTTAGAACATGTTGTTGCTTTGGAAAGATGTATGGAGATGGAGAAGCAGATCTCCATTTCTGATCTTCATTTTGATGAAGTCACGATCATCTTCCAGATCAGATCCAAATACATCTATAAATATAAACCATATAAGCCACAATATTAGGAAATGTAAATTGTTAAGCAACTTAACGGGAATAACTCATTTGCTACTTGTCTTTTCTACTAGGTGCCTATGATAGATTTCTTCCCTACATCTTAATGGGAAGTTTAACAGTGCTTGCAGGCATCCTGACCCTGTTTCTCCCGGAAACTTATGGAACTCCTCTCCCAGACACTATTGAACAGATGCTAAAAGTTAAAGGGTAAGGATGTTGTGGAAATAAGCAAAAATTCCACCTAATACTGCAGCAGATCATTTTGGAAAAGCATTTGAAATTTATTACAGAAAATACTAGAATACTGTAATACCGTGTTTCCCCGAAAATAAGACACTGTCTTATATTTTTTTTGGCTCCCAAAAACACACTAGGTCTTATTTTTGGGGTAGGTCTTATATATTTATGGTGCCAAATAGTGGGTGTGAGTGTGTAGGGGGGGCGTGTTTTGTGGGTGCACGGTTGCTCCCTGAAAAGTCTTCCTGGAACTGGAGATTTACACTAGGTCTTATTTTCGGGGTAGGTCTTATTTTCGGGGAAACACGGTATATTCCTACCATAAATATTATTAGGATATTTAAAAGAATGGCATGAAGAATAATATAATGGAAGAAATATTTGAGTCTAAATTCATGGAGTCATTCAGAATTAGCAGCATACAAGTTTAGTAAATTATAAATTATTAACATTTAAGAAATTATTATTAAATTCCTAGGGAACGGAGTTATGATATGCAAGAGTAATTCCAATTGTTCCTTTTCTAACTTTTTGAGACCAAATCATAGTTCTGTTAAATTAAAGCTATATAAAAATTTCCCAACAACGTTTTCAGTAGTTATTTATCCCAGATTGAAAGCATGGTTAGGTCTAAGTTCCTCACAGCTGAAAAATATGAGGTTAGTTGACATTTGGGTAAGCCATGTGTTTAAACATAACAAGCCAACCAAATATTTTTATTATGATCAAAGCATGCTCACTCGGTTCCTGAGTTTAACTATTCTGGGCTGATAGGTTTTTGTCAGGATCATCTCTGTCATCTTTTCGAAATCACTAAACCCAAAATGTCTAGGTAGTTTCCAGAAGTCTCTAGAATGCTACTTTCGTGTCATATGATAAGCCTATATAAACTACCTTAGGTTTCCCAAGTAACACAGCCATAGACTTCCATAGAGGGATGAAAATACAGTTTAATGTAATTATATCACAGCACAATTTTACTCCTTATGTATTTTCACAATGTGTTTCAGCATAAATATTATAGGGATGAATATCTTTCTGACCTCATAATGCTCATTTTGCTATTTATGCCTTTGTGCACTGGTTGGTTTGAAGCTAGGCATGTAGAAACATTTACTGCATAGTAAAGAACAACCATATTTTTAAATATGAAGCTGAAATATGCTTGAATTATTCTGGAGGATTATGTTATGAGAATGTCTTTTTTTCTGTTTCTTTTTTTACAGAATTAAAAATACAAAATCACTGAAACATCAAGTTAGAACAGAGCATACGGAAGAGAGTTCAGTTATTCTAAAGACCACAACATTCTGATGAAACTGCACTGTTCACAGTATTATACCTTGGACATTTCCTTTAATTTTCTTCCAGAAAAGACTAACCTACATACTTTTTTCCTAAGATGGTAAATATATTTATTAAAAATACATTCATTTTGAGAATGTAGATACAATCTATCCCAGTATGGGATTTTTTTTGCCAGAAACTGCTTCATGGGACAGGGTTGGATATACAATTTTGTTCACTTTTAGGACACATCAACAACTATCCTTTTTGTGCGACTGCATTTTTAAAAGTTTCTTCAAGGTACAAGTTAAGTGTCTTAATATCACTTTTTCCATGCATACTGGCAAAAAATTAAATAGGTAATAGAGTTTGGATGTTTTCACTCCACCTTGAGATTCTACACCTCTTTTCTTGAGAGAAAAAATAAGCTTGAAATGATATAGAGGAAACTGGCAGAGTAGACCTTAAAATAATTATGCAAATGACTGAACGCAGTAAAAGGAGAAGAAATTGAAGCTGATTCTTTTTTATGAGCGCATTTAACCTAGAAATAGAAAAACAAATGTTCTAATGCCAAACACTGGCAAATTAGTTTTGTTTGCAGAATTAAAATTCTTTACTGCAGATTTAAATGATAGCTATATACAGTTGTTTATAGGGAATGTTTTGCCTTTATTTAGACATTTTTTTATCAAAAATTGCACTTTTAACTCTTTCATTTTACTGTTCATTGAATTTCCTCTGATGCTAAAATACATGCTCATCTGTATTTCCAATTTTTTTAGTTTTGTACTCTTTGTGCATAAACTAGATATACAGGTATGTAATAAAGATACTTTATAATGCAGAATGTGTTAATTTAATGGGAATGTACTGATCTGGTCCTTCAATTTACCTAATTGTTGCCCTTGGAGTAAGCAGAGAACTATTTAAAATGAGTATCATGGCATTTATAAACAAGGTTGTTGATCATACAGTTGGAACAAATCTACACAAAAACATTAACCATAGATTCCAGGAACTATAAATTGCATTTATATGCTTTTCTTTTAAATCAGGACTGGTTTGCATATTATATTATTAAAAGAATTAAATGATTGTTATGATGCATAATGCAATGTATTTTACACAGATTAATAAATCTGATGTAATATCAAGCTGTACTTCTGCTGTGATGATTTGTTGGTTGCTTTAAAACTCTAGCAAAAGTGACACATAAATATATTGAAATATATAAATACTTTTGCTTCTGGTAGATACAGAGGATATAAATATTCCAAATAAATGTATGGAAGCATTGTAGATTGTCTGTACTCCAATTGCTACCCAATTCCTTGAACTTGCTGTTTTCCCAGTAAGAATATGCATAGCATCTTATCATGGTAGTAACTATTGTACAAATTGTAAAGGAATCTCCTAGTTGATGTTGTAGCACTATGCAGAACATGCTAAAACTACTTGCTTGATCTGACCTGTTTTGAAAATCTCGTAATGAAATCTTGCTCAGCAATACATGATAGGTTTTCAACATTATTATTCTAAAAGCCTTTCTTGCCTTAGTTTTCCTCAGAGACTATTGGATTTCATCTCTTCAACAAGTATCCTGCAATGTTTCTTTGAAAACCAGGTTGTCAGCCTTACAGCTTGGCAGGCTGCTAACGGGAGTCAAGAGAGTTTATAAAGAAACTAATAGCATGTTCTTTTTAAAATATAGCAGAATATAAACTAACCTCTTGACTGATCAATCTGCTTAAAAACATTCCCACGGTTATGGCCTTTGTATGTGAAGTTGCATTTTGTCAGATGTTTTTTCTTCAAATCCTAAATAATAATTCCAAAATGGTTTATTTATAAAATATTTCAATATTGAGATGTCACATTCATTCAAAATAAAAATGAATTTATTTCTTGGAAAAATGTGTTATTCTTTTGAAAATGTTTTCTACATCTCTCACATTTTCTCTAAACAAATAAACAAAAATCCCAAACTTGAAAACCTTCATATGAGAGTTTCCCAAAGTTCTTGATAATTTTAATTGTTCTTTTCTATATCATTTTTTAGCGGCCAAGGAGCCAGAACTGTACAGAGTTTTCTAGATGCAATAACACTGTAAACATTACAATTTATGAATTTTATTCATATCCTGGGATTTATATTTTTTACTGTGGTGGTGGATCCTGTACTAATACTGATGATGTTACCTAGTCTAGGTAATGAAATATCTGCAAGAAAACAACCAGGCTCAGAGAGCACCAAGGATCCCTCATTTCAACCCTGAGTTACAAATATTCTCCTTCTCCACTATCATTTTCCATCAAACTTTATGGGTCACATTTTGCATCATGGGTGATTGAAGATAAACAAGCAAGACGAGTTATTTTCCCCCTATGGGTTCCAAATGTACAGTACTTGTTTTAAGTGTTAGTGGAGAATTCCAGGAAAAGGATGGAGGCCTGGAGCAGGACTGGCTTATCCAGATGTTGCTAGCAGTCCATCTTCATATTGTGCAATGCTTAAGAGTTCTTTTCAGGACTCTGCAAAAGCACAGATTCTCCATCTGGTTTTGAGAGACCTTTTAAAATGAGCCTAGAAATGCAAGTATGGAAATACAGTATGATACGAAGATTGATTTTTATTTTATTTTTATTTACAAAAAGATTTTAATTTTTTGAGACAAACATATACAAACAAAACATAAAAAACATAAAACCATCTTCCATTTTATATACATACAGTGTGTCAGTTGGTTACAAATCTTTTGTGCTATCCTTTCGTAGTCACCACAGTTCATATAAATTCTCACATTGTCAATCTAACATGCTTATATATTTATCAGTTATTAATCATTCATGACTAAACTATTCCATCATTTATACGAGATATCCTCAATTTTGTTATAAAATTTATATTACACTTTCATCCAATGGAATATGGATTGTATTATATTTTATATCAGTCTATTAAACTTCTATTATAAGATTTCCTGATGTATTACATTACCATGTCTTTTTATCCAACCATTGATAAAATAAATCCCATATCATGTAAAATTATTTATCTTCTTCTTCTCTAATTTCAAATGTCAGTTTACTCATTTTAGCACAATCCATAATTTTCTTAATAACTTCCTCCTGCATAGGTATTTTTTCATTTTTCCAATTCTTAGCAAATACAATCCTAGCTGCTGTCAAAACATTTACAATCAAATATTTCAATTCTTTGTTGTACATTTCCGGTATAATTCCCAGTAAAAATATCTCTGGCTTAGAGTCTGTATGTTGTTTTATCATTTTTTCCAACCATGTGTGGATTTTAGTCCAATATCTTTTAGCGTCCAAGCAAGTCCACCACATATGGTAATACGAACCAGGTATCTGATGACATTTCCAACATTTATCCGATTTATCCTTAAACATTCTCGCAATTCTCGATGGGGGTAAGTGCCACTAGATTGATTTTTATTTTAATATTTGCCTTTGTGTAGAAAGTAGAATAAAATTTCTGAATTGTCAATGCCTTTTGTTGTAAATTACTATGGAAATGAATAAACTACATTCATGCAATAAACTTCTATGCAGATTAGTGCCTATAATGATGCAATTGAAAGAGTTTCAATTGTAGTCAGCAGAGAATCAAGATAGTAAATAATAGCTTTGGCCCACCAAGAATTATTTCTGCAAATACAGCTTCCTTTTTGATCTCAACAGTGTATCACAATATTAAAATTAGGTTCAGAGTTGCAGCTCAGATTAACACAGGTTCCTCAAACAGTCACCTCACCGTGAACACCCTTTTTACTTTCTCTTTCTGAACCCGGACATAAAACAGTGCAGAAATAAAAGTGAAAGCAATTGTAGTTTTGTTTTGATTTAGGAATCGGAGGCTTGCAGTTGACAGAATTGAACGTGGAAGAGAGCCAAATGGAAAGATGTTGTTTTAAATATTTAGAAATAATCAAATCTGACAGTAACACCTGGATTAAGATTGCTAGTTGTTCCTGTTTCTTCTGCATGACCATTGAAGGACATTTGAGGACTCCTGAAGAAAAGAAGCAGTGCACTGGAGGTAACTTGATACTTTTGTGAAGAAACAAGTTGGAAACCATCTTGTAAAGTGCATGAAGAAACTCGGAAAAGATAAGTTGCTTAGACCCAGAAATAATGCAAAATAGAAAGGAGAGGAGAGGCCAAAGGGTAGGGACCTCTTTATTATAATGAAAAGGCTTTTATTTCCTTCCTGCGTTTCCCACCCTAATTTTGTTTGAGCCCAACCAATCTTTTTGTGAAACTGAGGAGTTGGCTTTCTGATTTTTAATTGGCCCTGATCACTATAACTGAAACTTTTTCATCTGCATTTTTCATCTTGTAGATCTAAAATTAATTGTAAAGGAAGATGTTTGATGTATTGTTTTGGTAAACTAGTCCTCAGTTCTTTACTTTTTATTTGCAGTGTTTTTGTGATAATAGACTGACAAAACGGTACAAATATTTTTATAAAGGATCATTAGATATTTTTAACTCGTACATCCTTATCTATCTGGCTCTTGGGAGCAATGTGTTTGTTACAGAAAAATTTTCACTGTACATGTTTGAAAGCTATGTTTTCACTTACAGTGAAGAATGCAGGGGAAAAAGAAGCTTGTAAGAGGAAAATGTTGACATTTGTGTCACAACCGCCCAGGACAGATGTGAACAAGAATAGCCAGCCACTCTTCTCTCCCTTTGCCCTGCTTTTATTTTGTTTTTTAAATACACACAGAGCCTTCTGGAGACTACTTTTGGTTAGTGAAGGGACGAGGCCATTTGTTTCTTAATGAAAGCTGTGCTACTAACGTATTTTACATTATAAGCTAAAGCTGCTGCTACAATTTGATTTTAAAAAAATTCTCCTGTGCATATGAGCATGCTGATGGAAAGCTCAGCCTTGATTATGTGTTGACCGCAAAGGAAGGATATCTCCTATATAGCCCATAAGAAATCTGATCTTTATTTTCAAAGATGTCTATAGCAGGGCTATTTATCACTAAACAGAAGCAAATGAGAGTAAAGTTCAACTGTTCCAATGGGCTAGGTTAAAGTTCTCTTTAACAAATGTCAAATAATTCCTTCACACATTTTAAAAAGATTATTGAAGAATGCCTTAAAGCAGGGACTTCAGGGACCACTAAATTCATACTTTTAAACTCATACTTTTAAGGGCCTTGATGGTGCAGGCTGTTAAACACCTAGCACTTAGCTCCAGCTGCCTGCAATTAGTGCAGGCTCGAATCCCACCAGGCTCAAGGATGACTCAGCTTTCTATCCTCCCAGGGTAGGTAAATTGAGGACCCAAGATTGTTGGGGGCAATAAGCTGACTTTGTAAAAATGCTGCTTGGGGTGGGCAAAAGCCCTAGTAATAAGCCGGCATATACAATAGAAGGAAGGCTATTGCTGAGCACATTGGGTTGTGCTCCAAAGATTGTAAGCCGCCCTGAGTCTCCGGAGAAGGGCGGCATATAAATATGAATAAAAATTTTTTAAAAATCCCGCGGACTACTAATATGGGTTTTTTTTAAAGATAAATAGTATTTAGTGCAATATAAAAAATGCAAATAATTTTTCTGCAGACCACCAAAATTTTCTCACGGACTGCCAGTGGTCCATGGTTAGTGACCACTGCCTTATAAGCACTACAATATGCCTTGAAACATTATACCAAGGACCTTTTTTATGATTTTTTTTTCTTTAGAAAAAATATATTGCATTATTATTGTTGCAGTTGGTGACACAGTAAAGCTACCTTTTGCAATTGAGTGATGGTGATTTTTTCAATGCTGATGGTGTTCAAGAGGTGCTGTAGCTGTTTTGGGATTATTACTACTAATCAGCACATTTCTTAAAGGTCTAGAGAATATTGGGAATATAAAGGGGCAGTTATCAACTTATATTGATTCGTTTGAAACATCACAACAAACCATGATTTGCGTTTAGAACTGCACAGGTTGCAGCTCCAAAGCCATATGCCACTTAATGAATTCTTGTGGTGGCTCCAATCCACCCCCTTATCCCCAGAAGTCAATAGCAATGTAATTTTTAGTGTGCCAGAAGGGAGACATTGTTATAAAGTATACCTGAGGAACAGTCTAAGTCTATGTTTAAATACTTTAGCTTTCACAAAATGAATCACACAAAACTGTTTTTCCCGACTTTTGGGAGTGCGGCTCCCATTCCAGTACACCACAGACCAAAGCGACTCTTGACTTGAAACAGTTTCATCCTGCTAGGGTTTACCTTTCTTAAAAACCCAATTGAGTATACAGTGGCACAGGGTTGGTGTAACATTGCACTTGTCTGTGTATTGATCCTACTCAAGGAAACATCCATACAAGGGCAAGAACTTGCGCAAGTTACGGTCAGAAATCTAATGAGAATTATTCTTTCAGAATGTGGCACTCTACTGATTAAGTTATTATTGTTATTATTCACTACTGAGACATCATTATCAAGCCCAGCAATTGTATCGACTACTGCAACGCTCTCTATTTAGGACTGCCCTTGCATAGCATCCGGAGGCTCCAACTGGTGCAGAATGCTGCCGTGTGGGTTGTGACGGGAGTTTCCCGATACTCCCATGTTATGCCCCTCCTGCACAAGCTGCATTGGTTGCCAGTTGCCCTCCAGGTGCGATTCAAGGTCTTGGTATTAACATTCAAAGTCCTTCATGGCACGTGTCTGGGGTACTTGTGGGAGCACCTCCTGCCGACATCAAATACCGATCGCCCTGTGCAAGCGCACAGGCTGGGACTCCTCGGAGTGCCGTCCACACGACAATGTTGGCTGGCAGTGCCCCGGGGAAGGGCCTATTCTGTAGCGGCTCCCGCCTTATGGAATCAACTACCCGTTGAGCTCTGGCTGGCTCCCGATCTCTCCTCTTTCCGGCGTGATCTAAAAACCTGGTTGTTCCTACAGGCTGGGCTGGACTGACCTCCTGTGGGGGGGTGGGATTTTAATTGGGTATTTACTGTTGGATTTGGCTTGTTTAGGTTTAATCTCTTTTTAAATTATTTATTGTTCTATATTTTATCTGTGAGCCTCCCCAAGTCCTTTCGGAGAGGGGCGGCATACAAGTCAAATAAAATAAAATAAATAAAATAATATTTGTGATGTTTGAACTTAACTACCATTTTTGTGATCCTGGATAATTGTTCTCCTTTTCCTTTATTTATTATATGACCCACGTGACTTGTAAACAACCAGTATTATAGCTGGGCTTTCAAAAGGAATATGGTTGGTAAGGATGTCCTTAGAACTTGGGTCTCTATTTTTGTCTCCTGTCACAATCCTGAAATTCTTCCGTTGCCAACTTTTGGTCCTGGGCAAGCACCAGGACAGGCTTGAGGGTTGACATTTTCTATTCTTGCACCTGTGGATGATAGACTTCCATACTTTACATGCAGGAAATATTATGTGCTGCGCAGTATTAAGAAGCAGAGAGCCAGCTCAAAAATTCTGTATGATGAAGATGAATTTCAGTGTCAGAAAAGAGGACTGTTAATAAAGATGAGCAGGGATTTTTCCTTTTTTCCTTGTTTCAGATACAAGTAACCACAAAACTGTTTAAATTGATTTGGATACTAAACACTTTAACTTGGGAAGCAACAAATGCCATTTATTACTTTGCTTAAGCCTTAAGACAAATTAATTCAGAAAATGTAGGTTGCTTTGCTGCAGGGACAGGAGGAAGATATTGTAGAGTGTGATCTACTGACAGATTTGAAAAAGCTTTATTGTAGGTTAGTGTAGATTTCTGATTCCCCGTTAGTTAATAACGGCAATATGTAAAATATTCTTTCCGTGTAAAATTAGTAGGTGAAAAGCAGGGGTGGTATCCGACTGGTGTAAGTACCGGTTCTGTGATTTTATATTTATAAAAAAGGTTCTGTAAAATTCAGAAATACCAACTTCTACAGAAAACTGTTTCAGATTTTGTGTTTACCCTAGTATATTTTATATAAGACCAAATTAATTTTGGTTTATGTGTGTTTTGAACCAAAAGATGGCAGCATTCTTCCAGAATAACAACTTTCTGTATCTGTGTTTTAGGAAAAGGATGAAAATATTCAGGGAAAAAAAATGAAAACCCTTAACCCTAATCAGTTTTATAGTATCATCTGAGTACCATATAATATTTATAATCAAAGCAGGTCAAATTTATACATGTTTGCTCAAATGTGAGCCTAATTGTGTCTTGAAAACACACAGAGAAGAACATTCAAGATTGCAATATAAGAAAACATATGGATTAGATGAAACAGTCATTATGGTTCAATTTCTTATCTCATGCTTTATTGTACCTTGCAAAAAATTTCTCATAGATATTGGGATATTGATCTTCCATGACATTACAGGAGTTCTCATAATTATTAATGATATCAAGTATGTAGTAGTATTTTGTTGCAAGATGTCCAGTCATTTTGGGGGTATGGGGAGGGGGAGAGAGAGAGAGAAACAATTTGGTATAGTGGTGAAAGCTGGCTGGAGTGGGGACATTGGGCCACTTACTTTTTCTCAGCCCAAATCATCTCACAGGGTTGCGATTGTGGGGACAGTAAGAGGAAAAAAGAGTATTGGCTTTGTTTGCCACCTTCAGTTACTTATAAAGTAATAAAGGTGGGATAAAAATAATCTCTCTCTCCCTCCCTCCCTCCCTCCCCCCCTCCCTCCCTCACTCTCATTCTCACTCCCACTCTCATTTTTCATAGTTAAAAATGTGATTAGCAGTGTCATTTTCAGTCTAAAATGTTTTTCCAAAATACTTTTAGGTTTGTGTGCTTCTATATATTGTAGCAGGAATAGACAGTTTTGGGAGCTGCTCACACACTGAAAATGTTAATGGCCTCAACATTATAAATTGTTTTTTCTACTGAAGTATACATATGTTCTGAATGAATTGTTTTCTGCTTGATCATATTTAAAGAAATAGAGATGCTTGCAAAAGGGGAAACTAGCACAAGGATATAAATTTAATGAATAATTTATAACATTGTTATTTAGGGGAATTATATCCTTACTTAAATATGTTGCGTTCTGAGTCCCAGTCTTTCTCCCACCCCAAAATTTAACAAACCTCTTTAACTGAAATTTCTGACACGGTTTAGATAAAATTATTATCCTTAAAAAGTGCACGCACATTTGCACGGTAGAGCAAGGTTTTTCTTCAACTTTCATATGGACAGTATGATTTATTTTCTTACGCTTCCTACTTAACTGATCTTGAGAAGCAGGAAGTTCTGCCGGAAGAAAGAAGCAACAAATAATTGAATTCAGGCATTTCATTATTTGGAACAAATAACTGAGTGAAGGAAAGTACAGCACAAATCAGTCAATATAATTAAAACGTTTGTACACTAAAATATGCCGCTGATAAAAACAATTTTTTTAAAAATATACCGACTTTGTAAGGTGTATTTAAACCGGATTTGAGCTCATGGTATTCATTATATTTATTTCCCACCTTTCTCCGAATTCCAAGGCTCATGGCAGCTTACACTGACAAAATGTTTAATAGATAAAACATAATAAATTAAAACAATTAAAAATCAAAGCCAAAACTAAAATCAATCATTATAAGAATTAGTAATGAAAAGCTTGGAGGAAGATGTCATAGTCAAACCATGTGGGGAAATCTTCAGAAGGGCTTTTCTGCTGTTCTTAGGATACTGGCAGGCTTACAGTGGGAGAGACAATGCCTAAGGCCAATACCTAAGCCATTTAAGGTTAGCATCAGCATTTGAAATTGTATATGGTAGACAACTGTTATTTAGAACAGATGTTTCTATATAGGCGCCATGTATTGCACATACCTTGCTCTGTTCAGCAGCTTGGCCACTATATGTAGCACTAGTTGTAATTTCCTGATGCTTTTCAAGAGTAGCTCCATATATATCATGCTAGAGTAGTTGAAATGGACTGCAATTGTATCCAGGGTGTAAAGCATGGATAATTGTAGCTAAGTCCGACCAGCTCAAGAAAAGTTGGAAATAGTCCATTAGCTATAATTGAATGAATGCACTCCCCAAAGGATAAGCCTGCAGTCTTGTCGAAAACAGACTTCTCTTTAATGTCTAAATTTAGCTTTTGTCCTTACCAATAAAAATTCTATCTTGCCAGGTTTTAATTTTATCTTATTTCCCCTTATCTAGCCCATTATTAAGTTTAGAAAACTTAAAGGGAGAATAATTGATTGCTTTCTTTGAGTTAGAAAATAGGGATGGTTCTCATCAGCATGCCTTCAAGCATCTCAGTCTAAAGCTGTGGATGAATTTCTCCAAGGTTTTTGTTGCTAATGTTATGCAGCCTAGGGGGCAAGATAAGAACTTTCAAAAAGAGATTGGAGTGCCATTTGTCAGAAATGGTGTAGGGTCTCCCGCTTGGGTGGGGGCTTGGACTAGATGACCTACAAGGTCCCTTCCAACTCTGATTATCTGTTATCTGTTAACTCCATAGGACTCCATAGTTGCCTAAATGTCAAACAGTAGCACATGACACCACCACCTGGCATAACCTGATCTAAAGACTGCTACCATTGGAGACCAAGCCCATTCCTCTATCAGACAGACCAGAAGGATACAATGGTAGATGCAGTGGTGCAATTCAACCGGTGTAACAACCAGTTCAGTGAGCATGCGCTCCGTGCACATGCACAGCATTTAAAAAAGCCCATTTTCAGCTCTAATCCTGACCTTCTACTGCAGCCCCTGTGAATAAAACAGCTGAGCCATGGCAAACTGCTCTGCCATGGAATCAGCTGTTCTCTAAAACAACAAAATAAAGCACAGGAAAGAGAAGGGGTGGGTGGGCGGGGCCAAATGCTCACCGGGACTACCGGTTCACCCGAATCGGTTTGAACCGGTAGAATCCCACCCTGGGTATATGACTGCTGAAAGCTGTTTATAGATCCCAAAGAATTAGCAAGGTTGCAGAGCCCATCTTGCTTCTGATATAGGCTATCCATAATTGACCTAAGCAGTCAGAGAATTCAATCACTTCTAGGAAAATATCAATCAAGTGTATCCTCAGTCAAAATTGTCTTTGATTTTTTTTTTAAATAACAATCAGCCTTTTGCAAACCTTTTCTCCAAACTCCAAAATAATTGAATGAGACATCATCCAGTTTGCCAAATAGACAAGAAAAAGGGGTGCTTTTGCCTGCCCAAGTTGACTTTAATTTGCCAGATGCTAATCTCCCAACTGGACAGACATAAGGGCAGTTTATCCCGATGTTTTCCACAATCCTCTTTTGATGGTCTCCTTTTTGTTCAGTCCACCTCGGTTTATATTCCAACATTTCCTTCACCTGCATTGCAAAAAGAATCCCTCATGACTGTTCAAACTGAACACAGAAAAGCAGACATTCATCAAACATCATGTTGTGTTGGATAGTCCTTGCATATTTCTCATTAGCTACTAAAGTCATCATTGCCCAAATATATTGTGGTCAAGCCTCTTTAACACCACTGTTCCTAGGAAGGATATATTAATTGCAGTTAAATGTGTCTGAACAGTTGTGGAACAGGAATGGCAAATTGTACCCAAACAAAGGCTTTTGTAAAGGCAATTGCATGAAAACACATAGCCATTTGTGATCTACTTGCAAGCTTTATATACAGAATACTTTTCAAGACGCTGGTTTAATTCCTTGAAGCTTGCCTATATTAGCTAAAGCTCTCATGCTGAAACTTGTCCTAGTCCTACCCTTTCCTGTATCAAGACTTCCTTCGTAGAGGAACAAAGCCTAGCATTTGGCAGTATTATTGCTTCGTTGCAGCTGGGTGAACTTTATCTAGTGTTTCTAGCAGTAGCCTGTTGGAGATCCATTTCTTTCATCCAAGCAATAATAGCTGCAGGGGCTCCAAGTAGCAGCTGTAAAAGGCTTGGGTCACAGATCTCAACCTTGATAAATTGAGGAAAAGATGACCGCTTCTGTTCCTTCAGTGCTTCCACTCATTTGTTGTAGGCTCAGTTGGTCCTCTCTTCTTTTTATCCAACTATGCAATGTTCTACCTGTCAGTGAATACTTTAGTTTCAACCATAACAATACAAGAGCACACAATAGATACAAACTCAAGGTTAACCGCACCAAACTTGATTGCAGGAAATACGACTTCAGCAACAGAGTCGTCAATGTCTGGAATACTCTACCTGACTCTGTGGTTTCTTCCCCAAACCCCAAAAACTTTAACCTTAGACTGTTTACTATTGACCTCACCCCTTTCCTAAGAGGTCTGTGCATAAGTGCACCAACGTGCCTACCGTCCCTGTACTATTGTTTTTTTTCTTATATGTATCCATTTCATGTATTCATAACTATGTTTATACTTATACCTGTTATCTTATAATCGCTTGACAAAATAAAATAAAATAAATAAAATAAATAAAACTAAAGAAGCTGGAAGAAACTGGTGTCTCCCGATGAGGACAAAATTGGAGACCAGTTTCTGCTAGTTTCTTCGGTTGACTAAAAGGGCCTTGGTGGCTCAGGCTGTTAAATGCATGCACTTAAGTTCCAGCTGCCTACAATTACTGTAGGCTCAAATCCCACCAGGCTCAAGGTTGACTCAGCCTTCCATCCTCTCGGGGTAGGTAAATTGAGGACCCAAGATTGTTGGGGGTAATAAGCTGACTTTGTAAAAATGCCGCTTAGTAATAAGCAGGCATATACAATGGAATGAAGGCTATTGCTGAGCACACTGGGTTGTATCCCAAAAATTGTAAGCGCCTGAGTCTTCGGAGAAGGGCGGCATATAAATGTAATTTAAAAAAAAAAGGAGGAGGGGGGAAGCAACTGAGCCTACAACAAAATGACAGTTCTAGGGCAACTTGCCACAGCCAACTCATCCTGGCCAAGTCATCACGGCCAACTCACTGCAGCCAACTTGCCATGGTCAACTCACCATAACCAACTAGCCACAGGACAACTCACCATGGGACAGACAATTTGCCATGGAATATAATATAATTATATTAATATAATTACACTAATATCAAAGCAATTGTGGAATATAATCATTAAAGAAAGGATGCCATAGGAGGAACAAAATGAAATGTGAATGACAAAAATTAGAATAATTTTTAATTATTTTAAATAATTGAATTGTTGAATTGTTCCATGGTGAGTTGTCCTATGGTGAATTGGATGTGATGAGTTGTCCCTGTCAGCGTTCCAGAAAACCTTCCAAAGCTGACAGTCCCATTCCACAGATATTCTAAGTGGGGAGCAGTTTTGAATGACAAAAGAAGTTAACCATTAAATATGCATTAAATATTAACCTATGAAGATTTTATGCAAATCCTCCTTTGATATTAACAAGTTGATTAAGGGCTTGGAAGGAAAAATTAGTGAAATGGTTAGAGGCATTGGGAACAATTGCCCTGGAAAACAAAAGACTGCAGAGGGTACATGGTAGCTGCTTTCAAGTATCTGAAAGCCTGTCAGGGACAGATTGGGAAGAACTGTTCAGAATTGTTCTAGAAAATAGGAAAAGACACCATGGCTTTAAATGACAAGGAAGTAGGTTTTGAAGGAGATCAGGAAATTTCCTTATGCTAAGTGCTGTTCAACAATGAAACAGATTGCCATGATCTGTGGTCAATTAAACATTGAAGATGTTTAAACCAAGGTGGGTAGAAAACTGTTGGGGATGCTATAGTAATGAATTTCTGCACTGGAGTTCACATTGGACTGGGTAATCTCTAAAATCTATTCCAGGCCTTACATTCTGTAATTATATTATTCCTGCAGGATTCATCTGGTAGCCTGGATTTCAAATGCAGGTAATCCTTGGCTTAGAAGAATTCATTTAGTGACCGTTCAAAGCTACAAGGGCCTTGAAAAAAATGACTATTTTTCACAGTTATGACCTTTGCAGCATCCCTGTGATCATGTGATCAAAATTCAGATGCTTGGTAACTGGTTCATACTTATGACCATTGCAGTGTCCCAGGATCATATGATTCCTTTTTGCAACCTTCTGACAAGCAAAGTCAATGGGGAAGCCAGATTCACTTAACAACCAGGTTACTAACTGATCAGCTGCAGTAGTTCACAAAATAATTGTGGCAAGAAATGTTGTAAAATGGGACAAAACTCACTTAACAAATGTCTCATTTAATGACAGAGATTTTGGGCTCAATTGTGGTGGTAAGTTGAGGGCTACCTGAAGTAATTACAGCAGTAGCATGGCAGTTTTGAGGAAACACATAATTTCTCTTGAGCAATTGTTGACTAGATACTTTTAAAAAAGCTTAGAATGCTATGGATGTGGTCTAAAATGTTTAATCCTTTGGCACATAGACAATTTGCACTCCAACATTAATGTCTTAGAAATGCGGCAAGAAACTTCCCGGATAAACTCTATGTACAAACATGTTGCATGTATTCATATTTTTGTCAAGTACAAGGTCTAATAATTCATTCCTTGTTTTGTGAATAATAATAGATTCTTTATGATTATGAATGTCATGTGAAGAAAGGAGATTGTAAATTAAAAAACTGTCTGTCTGTATACAGTGGTACCTTGATACTCATCATTAATTGTTTCCAGGAGGTGGGATGAGTACCAAAAATGATGAGTACCAAATAAATTTGTCCATACAGAATAATGTAGTGAGTCACAAGGCAGCCGACACTGACAAGCTTGTGCATTTAGTACCGAATAAATGATGGGTACCGGGACAAAATGTACACATCAAAACGTGTTGAGTACCAAATTTGATGAATTTCAAAGCAGTTGAATACCAAGGTACCATTATAAATATAAGTATTGTGTCTATGTCAGTGGTGGGATTCAAATTTTTTTACAACTGGTTCTGTGAGTGTGGCTTGGTGGTCATGGCAGGGGAAGGATACTGTAAAATCTCCAGTCAGTGGTGGTATTTGCTGGTTCTCCGAACTGCTCAAAATTTCCACTACCGGTTCTCCAGAACTGGTCAGAACCTGCTGAATACCACCTCTGGTCTATGTATGGTTATGTATGTGTGTATAGAATGAAATCCAATTTGGTGTGGAGTACATTCTGACCAATAGGTAGATCCTCACTACTTAAAACAAAACAGAAACAAAACCCAAATGCTTTTATTTTATTAGGTACTATGTTGTAAATATTTAAATGGGGGAGAAGAGAAAATAATGGTAGAAAAGACAGGGAAAGTCACAACGTATCACTTTCTTCTCCACAGGAACAACTTTTCCATGTGTCAGTCATATATTTTCCTTTATAGGAAAATTGTTCTAACGTTCTAGTATTGCCCTCCTCAACAGGTTTTCTATACCAAAAAGAGAGGGAGGGAGGGAGGGAGGGAGGGAGGGAGGGAGGGAGGAAGGAAGAGAGAGAGAGAAGTAAAACATTTGGATTAAAAAGCAATGTCTCTGTCAAGTTAGGTTTGACTGCTAGTAGCTATGTGGACACTTCCTGTCAGCCTTACCAGGTACAGAAGGCAGGAAATGCAACCAGATAAGCTAATTCTATTTAACTGTAAGTCTACATTAACTGCATACTGTAAGTCTACATTAACTGCATCTTGCAAGTCTGAAAGGGCAATTCTCCCACTGACTCCTTTATAGCCTGGAAGACTAGAGAGGACCCTTCTGCACTTCTTGCCCCACTGGCTATCCAGTTGCGGGCTATGCTGTCTTTTAACTCACCATAGGCAGTATCCATGTCTCCCAAGGACTTTCCCACATACCATTACTCTTTCTTATTATTTTCTTGGCAGCATTTTTGGAAACAGCTTTCCAGTTCCAACCCTGCTTAGTTTTTTAAAGATTCCCAGGGTTAGTTGAGACAATTATAAATGGCAGCAAATATAATCTGGGCCCACACAAAATTACTTTGTAGGCCACATTTGAAAACACCTGTTATCATCCAGTGATTATTTCAGGGTTATTCTGAATAAAGCTATCTTCCTATTCCTCAGTCACTGACCTCTTATCATCCAACCTTATGCACTTTGTAACTGTGAAAACTTCTGGCTGTTGCCTGTTCTATACAGGGCAGCTGTCACTCTTTGAAAGAAGAATGTGCTAGACCAGGAGTGTCAAACTGGTGGCGCACGGGCCGGATGCATCACGTGCAGGCCACGCCTACCTCAGTTCCAAAATGGGAAAAAAATTGAGAAACATCACATGATGGCAACGTGATGAGGTGAGTTTGACACCCATATGCTAGACTGTGACTTTGACGCCTGGGGAACTCCATCACCTTGGAGGATTTATAACCTGGTCATGATTGGTGGGAGCAAACTTGCTTAGCCTTGATCCAATCCCCCAAAGTAGCATATGACAAAATAGTCTGCCTTTCCCCCCACTTACACTGTATTGTTAATAGTGGCTGAACTTTGAATAGAAAAGTAACACAAGCATTTTTATAGGTAGTATAACAGCCACATCTGCTTAATTCTACATTCTGATATTGCTAACATAGTTGCAGGTATTTACTTGGCTCACCAGAACATGGTGCATTGGTGCAACCTAATCACCTCCCCTCAAAGCTGCATCTCAGTAAGTTTTCTTTGACGGCTGTAAACATTGCCTCTGATTGTCTCCACATGTGTCATGTGCCTGGTGGAGACTGACTCTGAGGAAGAGGAGGAACAGCCAACAGGAATGGAAGTGTGGCTCCAGAGGTGGTGGAGGAGGCTGGAGAAGGGCAGAGCTGGCTGAGCAGTCAGAGGAGGACCCGGCCCATCCCCTATCCATCCTAGGGCATGCAGCGGGGAGAGGATCAGGGTCAAACATGGTCTACTTGGGAGGAGAGGGCCATGATCCTCTTCATGGGTTGCAGGTGTGAGATTTGCATAACAGTTTGGACCTGCATGCTAACAGACTCTGGAGACAAATTAGTGTTTTATTCCTAAAGAAGGTTTATCTTGGTTGGCATTCTTCCAATGAACTGTCCCTGGTTATGTTCCAGAAATTGGCAATTACCTATCCTGGTCTGTCGAGGAACTTTATTCAATGCAGTTTGTTTTTGGTTTTTGCTTCGTTATTGGCTCTTTGAATGTGAACTGTGTTTCTTGCCTTTGAAATGTTATTTTGAAAACAGTTTACTCCTCCACTGTGAACAATTAAACAGTGAAGTCAGTTGAAGGCATTAAAGGACTTTTAGTTACGTTTTGGATTTTGTTACATTTTTGATATACTCTGGGTCATCACAACATGAATATGCACATGTACAGGCAATACTTCTGTAAGCAAAGGGGTATGAGCACACAGAGAGGTAACTAGAAGTTATGTTAATGCAATTGAGCCAAAATTGTTGAAGAACATGGTTGCTTTAATGTTTCAGGAAGGGTTTCTTGGCTCAAAGAAGGCTTTGCAAGGAGTTCCTTTCAGAGTTTTTCTATTGCTGTTATTAAAAGCTGTACATTAGAACTGTGCATCATACATTGATAGGTATGGATTGAAATGGAAGGACAGTACTATATGGCTACATTGAAATAAATTTTCATTGGCCAAAACCATGGAACTGCCTGCTTCATTGAATAAAGGATTTCTTTATTCAAGAATATCCATGGCCACCTGAAATATTGCTGTTCACCATAATTTACCACATTTAGAAATCTAGACTGTTTTAAATTTTTGAAATAAAGCTTCCAAGGAGCTTCTTTGATTATTATTATTCCTACCTCTCACCAATCTGGAAGTCTTGGACTTCCAATTTCCCAAATCCCTCATCAGCATCAGAATGGGAAAGATTACTTTAAATATCACACCATTCTGTAGACTTTCATATTAAGATAACAAATACAGTGTATACTGTCACTACATTTTTTTGTGATTTGTCTGTTCAGCTCCTAAGCTAATATTATAGCAGGCAGATGTCTGCTAGCTAGCACATTTGTTATCTTGTCTCCATAGTAATGAGATAAGACAGTCTTGTGATTTCTGGTTTACTGAGCATGTTTCAAAAAGTTTTTACTTCACTTCCTGTAACTTCCTTTGTTCTTTTCCTGTATATGCCTTTGGTATGAGATTAAGCTGCTGGTATGTAGCCCGTTAAGTTTTATTATTTTTGTAAATAAAAACATGTTTCTTAGAATATTTTCCAGGCCTTATTTAAGCAAAGTTGACAGCAAAGAAACGCACGGTGCATCACCTCTAATTAGCAGGGATGTTTGGAAGATTTTTACTCCCTAACATATACTACATAAGTGGTCTTTAGAATCCAGATGTAGTATTGTAGCCTAACACATCTAGAAAAAAATCTGTCACGTTCCATATAAATGCATAAAGAATTTATAAATAGTTATTTGTGCCACATTTATCTAGAATATTGCACTGCTGTACAGGGAGCTTCCTCCAACCCAAAGACCCATAGGAAAATATAGCTGGACTAGAATGTAGCAATGTCAGCAGCATATTAATATGCCTATGCTGCACCTCGCAAGCTGCACTGGTTACCAATTCCTTTCCAAGTGCAATTCAACTAGCTGTTTGTCATTTACAAAGCCATTCATGGCTTGTGGCCTGGATCATTATGGAAGCCACTTACCTCCAATTGTTTTGCATGTCCTATAAGAACTGGCAGAGTTGGTATGCAGGGTTCCAGAAGTCAGCCTTCCCTGTCACCATAGTCCTCCCAAGGTCCATTTCGCTCCAACAGATTTTGTCAAGTGGACTATCAGGAATTTTTGCTCTTTCCCACAGACATTTTGTGAATCCACATGTATGTCTGTTATCTTAATTCTTGTACTCCCCATGGGCTGCTACTTTTGTACTGGTTACTGTACACTTCCATTTTTATGATGTTTTGAAGTATGGTATACAGGTAAAACTCGAAAAATTAGAATATCGTGCAAAAGTTCATTTATTTTCGTAATGCAACTTAAAAGGTGAAACTAATATATAAGATAGACTCAGTACATGCAAAACAAGATAGGTCAAGCCATGATTTGTCATAATTGTGATGATTATGGCTTACAGCTCATGAAAACCCCAAATCCACAATCTCAGAAAATTAGAATATTGCGAAAAGGTGCAATATTCTAGGCTCGAAGTGTCCCACTCTAATCAGCTAATTAAGCCATAATACCTGCAAAGGGTTCCTGAGCCTTTAAATGGTCTCTCAGTCTGGTTCAGTAGGAATCATAATCATGGGAAAGACTGCTGACCTGACAGTCATTGACACCCTCCATAAGGAGGGAAAGCCTCAAAAGGTAATTGCAAAAGCAGTTGGATGTTCCCAAAGTGCTGTATCAAAGCACATTAATAGAAAGTTATGTGGAAGGGAAAAATGTGGAAGAAAAAGGTGCACAAGCAGCAGGGATGACTGCAGCCTGGAGAGGATTGTCAGGAAAAGGCCATTCAAAAGTGTTGGGGACTTTCACAAGGAGTGGACTGTGGCTGGAGTCAGTGCATCAAGAGCCACCACACACAGACAGATCCTGGACATGGGCTTCAAATGTCGTCAGAAGCATCTTACCTGGGCTAAAGAAAAACAGACCTGGTCTGTTGCTCAGTGGTCCAAAGTCCTCTTTTCTGATGAGAGCAACTTTTGCATCTCATTTGGAAACCAAGTACCCAGAGTCTGGAGGAAGAATGGAGAGGCACATGCTGCAAGATGCTTGAAGTCCAGGGTGAAGTTTCCACAATCTGTGTTGATTTGGGGAGCCATGTCATCTGCTGGTGTTGGTCCACTGTGCTTCATTAAGTCCAGGGTCAATGCAGCCATCTACCAGGAGATAGCAGTTCATGCTTCCTTCCGCAGACGAGCTTTGTGGGGATGCTGACTTCATTTTCCAGCAGGACTTGGCACCTGCCCACACTGCCAAAAGCACCAAAATCTGGTTCAATGACCGTGGGATTACTGTGCTTGATTGGCCAGCAAACTTGCCTGACCTGAACCCCATAGGGAATATATGGGGCATTGCCAAGAGAAAGATGAGAGACATGAGACCAAACCATGCAGGAGAGCTGAAGGCCGCTATTGAAGCATCCTGGTCTTCCATAACACCTCAGCAGTGCCACAGGCTGATAGCTTCCATGCCATGCCACATTGAGGCAGTAATTATTGCAAAAGGGGCTCAAACCAGGTCCTGAGTACGTATGCATGCTTATACTTTTCAGAAGCCTGATATTGTTCTATGTACAATCCTTGTTTTATTGATTGCATGTAATATTCTAATTTTCTGAGATTGTGGATTTGGGGTTTTCATGAGCTGTAAGCCATAATCATCACAATTATGACAAATCACGGCTTGAACTATCTTGTTTTGTATGCAATGAATCTATCTCATATATTAGTTTCACCTTTTAAGTTGCATTACAGAAATAAATGAACTTTTGCACAATATTCTAATTTTTTGAGTTTCACCTGTAGACTGCTTTTGGTCAGTACCAACTAGTCCTATAATATAGGCCCAATTAATAAGATGAAGGTGCATCTTCAGCAGCAAATGTGAGCTTCAAAATGGTGGACAATCAAAGCCCCACCCCATTTTACATATGTTCAAAATGTGGGTCACATGTTTAAAAGGAGCAGGGCTTTGATTGCCTTGTTGCATCTGTCATTTTGAAGCCAGTTATTGTTGTAGCAAATGGCTCAGTTAGGTGGCCTTATAAATTGAATTATTTGTATTTCTATATGGAATATTACAGTTGTGTAATATTGCACAAAAATCGGTTGGTATAGGGATCTCTGTGAATTGGAGTGGCAGGAAGTACAAATTAACCATATTGCATGTAGAACACCAGCAATCATATCTTAGCACTAGCACTTTGTTGTATTTGTTAGCGTGGGTGGTAGGCATTACCAAACACTTATAGTATCATAGAATGGACTTTTGTTAGTAAGTTAATGATTGCCTGGGGACAATAAAGATAGCAAGGATAAAAAGGTGTGTATTCAAAGGCATACACCCCTCCTGCGCGACCTGCATTGGTTGCCGGTTGCCTTTCGGGTTAGTTTCAAGGTGCTAGTAACAACTTATAAAACCCTAAATGGCTTGGGGCCAGGGTACTTGCAGGAGCACCTCCAATCAGCATCACGTTCCGATCACCCTGTATGCTCCCATAGGAGGGGCCTCCTTGGGATACCGTCGGTTAGGCATTGTCGGCTGGCGGTCCCCAGGGCTAGGGCCTTTTCTGTGGGAGCGCCTGCCCTGTGGAACCAGCTCCCCGTGGATCTCTGTTTGGCCCCTGATCTCTGCTCCTTTCGCCGGGACCTGAAGACCTGGCTGTTTCAACAGGCCGGTCTGGACTAACTCGGGGTGGGTGGGTGGGTTATTTTAATTGTTTTAATTTTTAACTGACTGTTGACTTGTACTTGTTTAATATATTTTTATTGTAATTGTATGATATTTTAATGTTGGCTGCCCTGAGTCCTTAGGGAGTAGGGCGGCATATAAGTCTAATAAATTATTATTATTATTATTATTATTACTACTACTATACAGTATATTAAGCCATCTATTTCTGGAGAATGACTAAAAAAACCTCACTAAGTTCAGAAGAAAGATAAATATCTGGAATACTGTGTCTTTTGTGCTTTCTTTCTGAGATATGTAGAGACACATCTCAGAAATGTTCCTTACATTTCCATACCCTTCTCCAAAAGTTGTTACTTTTCATATGCGTTTGAAATGCCTTTCTGGGAATAGGTACAACGTGTCTTTGGACTGGAGGGCAGCAGATTTGAAAGGGTGGTTACAATATTGTTACAGTGTGATGTTATTGGCTCTTAGAGGAACCAATATCATTTCAAAGTTCAAGTTTCAAATTTCAAAAAATTACTGCAGGTGAACAGAGTCAGTTTCCATCTTTGCTGAGACTCATTCAGAAAATCTATGTCTGTGATGAGTTTGTATTCACTATATGTTGTCTTTGGGGACAACATATAGTGAAGAATAGCACATATTGAAAGAGTTGTGGTTAATTTGTGAGATACTGTATACTACTAGCTGGGATTGTACACCGGAAGACCTAACAACTATGCTGCAGGCAGGCAGCAATAGCTATGCTGGAACTGTGGGGAAAAAATCCAAATATCTGAGGCAAATTGCCCTAAGCAGTTTTGATTTCGTTGGGACTGTTACTTGAAACCTTGACAATTGCCCTATTGAAATCCTGGACATGTTTTAATGCAATTTTGGAATATTTTAGTATTGATTGATTGATTTTCTGATCCTTATTATTTTTACAAGTACCTCAAGGTGGCAAATATATCCAACATATCTTCCTCCTCCTATTTTCCCCACAACAAGAGTTACCTCATGAGGTGAGTTGGGCTGAGAGAAAGTGTCTGGCCCAACCCAGCCATATTTCATATCATCTTTTTTTTCTTCTAAAATTGTCAATTTCACACTCTAGCATTTGAAACATGCCCATCTTGGAGACTTTCATTTAAATTGTCTGATAAACCTTTCAAGACAACTCTCTGCTGTACAAATGGGGAAAATGAAGCCACCTCAGCTTGTTCACTTGTGTTTCCCCCCCTTGCTTTACTTGAATATTATTTAAATGACCCTCCTTGAAACATTGGTACAAAAAACTCTTCTGCTGAAAAGAAAAGAAAAAGAGCCACAGGCTTATACATGATCTTTAAAGACTAAGAATTTACATTTTCCCTCCATCCAAGAAAACAAACGTCAAGTATGTACAACAGTTTATATCTTTGAAAACAATGTGCTCTAGTCTAGTCCATGAAAGTGTCTACAGGTATCCCTCAACTTACAACTACTCATTTGGAGACTGTTGAAAGTTATAACGGCACTGAAAAAAGTGACTTATGACCATTTCACACATTTATAATTGTTGCAGATTCCTGTGGTCATTCAGATGCTTGGCAATTGGCATGTATTTACAATAGTGGCAATGTCACGGGGGCATATAATCACCTTTTGCAATCTTCTGACAAGCAAAGTCAATGGGGAAACCAGAGTCACTTAATTGAGTTAGTAACTTAACAACTGAGTGATTCACTTAACAGCTGAGGAAAGAAAGGTTGCAAAATGGGGCAAATTTCACTGAACAACTGTTTTGCTTAACATATTTTGGGCTCAGTTGTGGTCATAGCTCAAGGACTATCTGTACTGCAATCAGTCTTGTATCAAATGAGGAAGCTGTGTTACTTCAACTTAGAACAGCTCCCTTTGTCAAGTTTCTCACTTGAGAATTAACAATTCACTTGAGGCTAAGAGGGGAAGTTATCCGTTTCCCTTTTCATAATGCTGATTAAGGATTTTATGAATGAATAAATTTTATTAAAAGACGATTTTACCATCCAGTCTCTCTCAGTCTTCATAGGAGAAAGGAATTATCATGTCCACTTTCAGTCACAGTCCTGATATTGTAGGAGTTAAACTTCAAAGCAACAAATGAAATCCATGTTTTAATGGATGGATTTATTACAGTTAAATGGTAACTACTTCTGTCTCAGCTTTGATCAAAAGATAGACTTATTCTGGAGACAGAATCTATTGTATCTAATTAAACAATTGATAAGAGATGGCATAAGAAGCAAACATGGATATAATCCAGGATAAATCATTTATAACATTTAGGATGATTTGGGACAGATAAGATGCAGTGATAAACTTTCTACAAGTGGTAACAGTTTATTAACTGAGAGATTTGAAATTTTAATTCTGTTTTGCTTTAGTATTATTCTTCTTCCTGTTAACTACTTTGTCACTAATATAACATATAGACAGGTCAATAATTTGCAAATCGATTTAGTTGAAAGAGACTCTGTTTTGCAAGGGGTGGGAATTAAAGTTGTAGTAATGTATTAATCAGTATTCACCTAGAGCGGATAATATGTGTATACATGGTGGGTTTTTTGATGCACCTTTTTAAATATAACTACAGAAGCATAGAAGAAGAAATAGAAATAGATTATAAATGGGCAAAAGAAAAAGTGAAGAATAACAAGAAGCAAAAAAGAAAAATATCTAAAGAAGCAACTTCCAATTTTCTTTGCAGCAGTTACAAACACATCAATTGCCATTTCCCCTCCCATGTTGCATAGCATAGTTCCCTTCTTCCCACCAACAAACCTTTTTAATCGAAGGATTAAGGGGGGAAAGATAAAAATCATTTTTAAAGGATTTGCTGTTATTCAACTTGTTATAAAAAGTGCAGTGGTTATTATTTTTTTTAAAATGGGAAAAATAATGGTGATGCTCCATACCTTTTGGACCTCAGGGTCTCCAACCTTTTGGACCTCAGGGACAACCAAACTCATAATTTTAAATCCCATGGACCAGAGACCCTGGGAAAATCCCCAAAAAAGTCTGCAGGAAAATTCCCCACCCCATTTTCCTACCGATCAACCATTCTTTACTTGGGATCGCAGGATATCATCTCCAGCTTCATTCTTGGGGAGAGACTTTGGCTTCATGCAAGGAAAGCAGCAGAAGTAGCAGAAGTCTTTCTTTCTCTCCCCCAAACTCTGCCAGAAATGAGTCTTTGCTGGCTCAGCCTCTTGGAGCAGGAGGCCTTGCAGGGTCCCAAAGACTCATTTCTGGCGGAGTTCATTTCTCGCGGAGTTTCTTTATGGGGGAGAGAAAGAAAGACTTTTGCTGCTTTCCTTGCATGCAGCCAAAAGCAGAAGAAGAAACAAGCAGAAAGAAGCAGCCCAGTAGCCAGGTGAGGCATGTGGGGTGACTGGGGCAAGTTCCCCCCCTTGTGTTGTTCGCAATGCAAGCGATGCAAGCCTTGTGTTCCCATGGGCCATGTGGGCAGTGCACCTTGTGTTCCCATGCAGCCTGGATTAATTACTTTGGGGGATGCTTTGAGGAAGACATTTCTCTGCGGACCACCAAAATTTTCTTGCGGACTACCAGTGGTCCCCGGCCCACTTGTTGGCAACCACTGATCTAGACTACCTCCATCCCCACTTTCCATTGGCTAGAAGAAGAGCAGAGAGAAAAGAAGACGATAGAGGTTCTAGGAAATACTGCTGAGTGTATAACATGTACAAATGCAAAGAAAGACATGGAGGACTGCAGCACTCCCAATAGATTCTGGAGTATTTTTAGTCTGAGCTGCTCAGTGCATATTGCAGCCATGAGGATGATATCAGCTCGTCTGACTCAGGATTTGACTTGGCAGCATGCCTCTTTGAGGGCAAGTCATGTGATTTGAAGGAATAGCTGAACCACAACAGCATTGCTGGGTGTAATTGGTTTCTCTTGAAAGAAAGGAAGAAAACAAATATGCAAACACAGAAAAAACAGTATTCAAGGGTTGGCAGATAAGCTCGCAACTGTGTTTATTGTCTTTATTCAAAGCACCTGTGATTAGCTAACCAATTCCTTGAGTTTTGTGGGGGGAGGGAAGTACCTGGGTGGGGTAAAAAAGATCAGAAACCACAACGAGTTGATGGTTTTGACTTGGAGTAAGTGTGGGAGGTTATAGCTGAAAACATGCAGTGCAAATAGAGAACAGTAGCGAGATCTAATATTTGCTCATGCACAGAGGCTCTGCCCAGACCTGAAATGGTGACAGATTCAAGACAGAACAGGAAAAAAGTGAGGTCAGCAGGAAGAGGTTGTTTCCCATGTGACCTGACAAGAATTAATACATAGCCCTGGACAGCCAATAGAAAGTCGAGAGGGTGCTAGTTCCCTGACATTTTGGGAACCCATTTTAGATAAAATCCTATGTGTTGCTCAGGTGATTCCAGGCAGAGGGTTCCCAATTTCATCAGGGAAAAGGATTTGGAAAGCTTTTCCTACCCAATGGACATTTTCTTGATGGGGTTCCCACTGGAAGAAAGCAAAACCTGAATTCCTCATAAGGGAAGATCCTCATGTGAATTCCCTTAGCTTGCACAAATGTAACTGAAGCAGCCGATGTGTACCCGTTTGTGATTTTGATCTGCTGTGACAAAAGATCATTTTTTCAAAAAAAATATAAAATTTGAACAATTTTATTTCTTTGATGATCCCTCAGTTATGAAAGATCCAAATTTGAATGTAAAATCTACACTAGGCAGAGCTGTATGTTTGCGTTTTTCCTTTCGAAGTCAAGCCTGTGTTTTTAACCATGATTAAAAAAAAAGAGGCACAGAGTTGAGAGGACTTCCCACTGAGAAAAAAGACCTACCATCACAACCCTGAGTAATCATTCTTCCTCTTTTAATAAAACAGATAAAACACAGGACAGGAATGAAAAACACAGTGTTGAAAGATAAACTAAAAACTAAAAACAGGAAAAGAAAAACAGGAAACTCATTTGGAAGCATTTAAAAAAACTTTGAATTGCCATTTTCAATATTTCTATCAAAAATGACATTTGTACGCAGGAAGGGAAATTAAAATAACTAAGGAATGGTGATTTAATATGAGAAAATATCTCCTAAGTGATGGGACTCTTTAAAAACATTTGCATGCATTTATTTCTTTAGGCCAAAGTATGCTGGGTCTATCTTAGATTATCTCAAAAATTTAAAAATAAAACCAAACCAATCCTAAACAGGGCTCGATGTAGTTAGTACTTGAATGAGGATTACTTGCAAATTCCAGGGTGTAGGAAGTTGATTGTTTTTAATGGGCAGGTAATAATGGCAGTCTGCTTTTATACAATTGTCAGATAATGATTTGTCCATATAATCAGTGGGGCATGAAGGAAGCTGTGCACGTTATCAAGGCAACTGTATCTGTGGCAGTTGGGGTGGTGGTTTTTGTACTACAGGATGTGGCCAAAGTCAGTGCACTGGAAAGTATCATGTTTCATACTGACTGTGATGCTGAAGGAAAAACGATAATTACAGCTGAACTCTATCCTTCCATATCATTCACTTAGCCGCAGCATCCCTGTAAGGGGATCACCTTGGAAATGAGCCAGGTTAATTTTCAACCTGGGAATAATATCTGACGAAGCTGTTTTGAGGACTTTATCCTGGTAATATTTGAACAAACAGCTGTAGACATGTCATTTGGTTTTACTGGACAACAGGGTTTTTTTCCCAAAAGTATCGCTTCCTGAAAAACTTCTAGTGTTTATGGCAGACCTCTTCAACCTGAATACAAACATAATTTCAGAATGACTGTATCACATAAGAATCTTATGAAATATGATATTAATGTTTAATGTGAGATAGGGGGTGGGTGGGTCTTTTCAGCAGGCACCTGGGAACTGCCTGCCTAGCTTGGTTGGAGCTCAACCCAGCCCAGTTAAGGATCGTGACGGGGAGGAGGGGGGGACTCTTGGGGCCCTGGGAAGCAGGGCGGGAATATCAATCCCCAGGGTGATCGGATTTGGTGGTGGACGAAGAGGCAGGGGCCATATCGTGATCTGGGAGCACTCTGCCGCTGTTTGTGAGCTGTGGCGCGCTCCAACCCCCATGCCTCTGCCCACTCCCCCGGGGATATGGGACCTGGAGCCCCTGGGCTGCGGCTGGTGTACTTTAATGCCAGGTCCGTGGTTAATAAGGCGTCCCTCCTCCGGGAAGTGATTGAGGAGGAGGCCGCAGACCTGGCTTGCATCACTGAAACCTGGTTGGGACCGGAGGGTGGAATTCCTCTGGTCGACTTGTGTCCCCCAGGTTTTTGGGTTTTGGGTTTTGCACCAGCCTCGAGCCCAGGGAAGGGGTGGTGGGGTGGCTGTTGTTATTCGGGAGACCTTGATTCCAAGGGAGGTCTCTGTTCCGCAGACTGGCGGGTGTGAGACCCTCCTCCTGTGGTTGGGGCCCAGTGGCCGGTTGGGCCTGCTGCTTGCATACCTTTCTCCCAGCTGTGTAGCAGTGGCCCTGCCTGGGTTTCTCGATGCACTCTCGGGAGTGGCGGTGGAGCTCCCAGGCCTCCTGGTCTTGGGTGACTTCAACTTGCCCTCCCTGGGGGGGCATTGGGTTTGACCCAGGAGTTCATGGCTTCCATGGCGGCTATGGGCCTGGCCCAGCTAATACAGGGCCCCACACATGAGGGGGGCAACATGCTCAACCTTGTTTTTGTCTCGGAGCAACTCTATCCTTCCATATCATGTTAGGGAAGCACGCCCCCGCTGCATCCAAGCTGTGGCATGCTCCGACCCCTCAGCCTCTCCTCAATTCCTGGGGGTTTTGGGATCTAGGACCCCTGGGCTCTGGCTGGTGTACTTTAATGCCAGGTCCATGGTTAATAAGGCACCACTCCTCCGTGAAGTGATTGAGGAGGAGGCCGCGGACCTAGCCTGCATCACCGAGACCTGGTTGGGGCCGGAGGGTGGAGTCCCTCTGGTTGACATATGCCCCCCAGGTTTTCGGGTGTTGCACCAGTCACGACCCCAGGGAAGGGGTGGAGGGGTGGCTGTTGTTATTCAGGAGACCCTGCTTCCAAGAGAAGTCCCTGCTCCGAAGATAGGTGGGTGTGAGTCCCTCCTCCTGAGGTGTGGGCCTGTGGGTCGGATGGGCGTGCTGCTTACATACCTGTCCCCCAGCTGTGTATCAGCTGCCCTGCCTGGGCTGCTCAATGCTGTCTTGGGGGTGGCGGTGGAGTTCCCAGAGCTTATGGTTCTGGGTGACTTCAACCTGCCCTCCTTGGGGGCGGCATCGAGTTTGGCCCAGGAATTTATGGCCTCCATGGAGGCCATGGGTTTGACCCAAATAATAGACGGCCCAACTCATGAGGGGGGCAACATGCTCGACCTGGTTTTTGTCTCAGAGCAGTGGCGTAGTGGCCTGGGGGATGGTGATACAGCTATCCATCCCATTCCATGGTCAGACCACTATCTCCTACGGCTGGTCTTCCACCAAGCTGCCCCACACCGCTGGGATGAGGAGCCACCTAGGTGGTTCTGCCCCAGGTGCCTGATGGACCCTGAGAGGTTCCAGGCAGAACTGGGGTTTTTTCCTACATCCCTTACCCACAGCCCTGCCGAGGTCCTTGCGGCTACCTGGCAACAGTCAGCCGTGGGGGCTCTTGACAGGGTTGTCCCCATGCATCCCCTTACTCGGCGCAGATCCTGGTCAGCTCCCTGGTATACCGAGGAGCTCCAGGAGATGAAGCGTTGTAGAAGGGGACTAGAGAGCAGGTGGAGGGCGACCCGCTCCGGATCTGACCCAGCCCAGTTAAGAACCCATATTAGGACTTACCTGGTAGCTGTGGGGGCGGCGAGAAGTCTTATTTCTCCGCCCTCATAGCATCCGCAGATAATCGCCCAGCCGCCCTGTTCGGGGTCACCCGCTCCCTTTTACAACTGGGGGAGGTGGCGGACCCTCTGTGGGGCAGAGCTGAGGAATTTGGTCAGTATCTGCAGGATAAAATAGCGCGGATCCAGGAAGGGTTGCGCTCGGACTTGCAGTGGTCTGAAGATGGGGATGCGAGTGGTCTGGCTAATGTAATCTGGACTGAGTTTGATCCTGTTTCTGAGGATGAAGTGGGCAGGATTATGCGGCAGCTGAGTTCCACCACATGTTTATTGGACCCGTGCCCTTCCTGGCTGGTTTATGCCTCCAGGGAGGTCACGTGAGGCTGGCTCCAGGCAGTGGTCAATGCTTCGTTAAGGGAGGGGCTGTTCCCTGCCGCTTTGAAAGAAGCGGTGGTGAGGCCCCTTCTGAAGAAGCCTGCCCTTGACCCAGCCGTTCTGAACAACTTTCGTCCGGTCTCCAACCTTCGCTTTTTAGCGAAGGTTGTCAAGAGTGTGGTGGCACAGCAATTGCCACTCTTCCTGGAGGAAGTGGACTACCTGGATCCGTACCAATTGGGCTTCCGGCCCGGGTACAGCATGGAGTCAGTATTGGTTGCACTGATTGATGATCTCTCTAGGGCTCGGGACAGGGGTTTTTCCTCTGTCCTGGTCCTGTTAGATCTCTCAGCAGCTTTCGATACATCGACCATGGTATCCTATTGCGATGTCTTGGGGGGTTGGGAGTGGGAGGCACTGTTTTACAGTGGTTCTCCTCCTACCTCTCGGGACATTCACAATCAGTGTTGGCAGTGGGGCAGAGGTCGACTCCAAGGTATCTCACTTGTGGGGTGCCCCAGGGGTCAGTCCTCTCACCCCTCTTGTTCAACATTTACATGAAGCCGCTGGGTGAGATCATCCGTGGCTTTGGGGTGATGTATCATCAGTATGCTGATGATACGCAGTTATACATCTCCACCCCAGGCCACATCAGTGATGCTCTCTCTGTGATGTCCCGTTGCCTGAAAGCGGTGCAGATCTGGATGGACAGGAACATGCTTCAACTCAATCCAGCCAAGACAGTGTAGTTGTGCATACCGACATCTCGGTCCAGTCTGGAAATTCCATCTTTGGTCATGGGGGAGGAGGTGTTGCCCCCCGTGGACAGGGCATGGAATCTGCGGGTGCTCCTGGACTCACGGCTCAAATTGGGGGAGCAGGTGGGGGCCGTGGCCAGGGGGGCCTTTGCCCAGATCCGGCTGATTCACCAGCTGCGCCCATATCTGGACTGAGATGCCCTGTGCACGATCACTCAGGTGCTCGTCATTTCCCGACTCGACTACTGTAACGCTCTCTACTTAGGACTGCCCTTGCATACCACTCGGAGGCTTCAACTGGTGCAGAATGCGGCCGCGCGGGTAGTGATGGGAGCTTCCCGATACTCCCATATTACACCCCTCCTGCGCGGCCTGCATTAGCTTCCAGTTGCCCTCCGGGTGAGATTCAAGGTTTTGGTGTTAACATTCAAAGTCCTACATGGCATGGGTCCAGGATATTTATGAGAACAACTCCTCCCAGTATCAAATACCAACTGCCCTGTACGGGTGCACAGACGGGCTCTCCTCGGGGTGCCCTCTGCGACTCAATGTCGCTTGGCGGTGACCCGGGGGAGGGCCTATTCTGTGACGGCTCCCACTTTATGGAATCTTCTTCCACCAGAACTCCGGCTGGCCCCCAATCTCCGCACCTTCCACCATGATTTAAAGACCTGGCTATTTTTACAGTCTGGGCTGTGCTGACCCTCTGGGGGTTTGATTGTTTTAACTTTGGGGTTTTAATTCTAATTTGGCTTGTAATTGTTTAATATGTTTTTAGGTAACTTATTTATTGTTGTATTTTTAGCTGTGAGCCGCCCCGAGTCCTTTCGGAGAGGGGGCGGCATACAAGTCGAATAAATAAATAAATAAATAAATAAATAAATAAATAAATCATCCTGGTTGCTCTTCTCTGTACTTTTTCTAGAGTCTCAACATCTTTTTTATAGTGTGACCAAAACTGGATGCAGTACTCTAGGTGTGGTCTTACTAAGGCTTTATAGAGCGGTATTAGTTCCTCACTTGATCTTGATTGTATCCCTCTGTTAATGCAATTTAGGATTGCATTAGCTTTTTTGGCTGCTGGTGCACACTGCTGGCTCATATTTAGCTGGTTGTCCACTATTTAGCTGATTGTTCTGTTGCCTCTCTTTCCACTCAGGGTGATCCCCTGACTTCCTCCAAGCTTAAGGTGACAAGACCCAAGTGTTTTTGTACACCCCTGGCTTCTCCTACGCAGTTTTAGAGTAAAGGAGAAGATACTATTTAATACTAGTACAGCTTACAAAGAGTTAAAATCATTTTTTTCATGGGCTGGCCCTGAGAGAGGGGATCAGCAAAGAAAATAAAAATTGCAAAGATTATTGATCTGTTCCCTGGAATCTTAGAGGTATTCTTAAATAGGAAAACAATGAATCAGAATATTATATGGTTGTACCTTGATACTCAACTGCTTTGAAACTCATCAAATTTGGTACTCAATGCATTTTGACATGAAAAGTTTGTCCCAGTACTCATCATTTGTTTGGTACTCAACACACAAGCTAGAACTTGTCAGTGTGAGCTGCCTTGTGACTCACTACATGATTTCTTATGGGAAATTTTTGTTTGGTACTCATCACTTTTGGCACGCATCATGCCTCCTAGAGCCAATTAACAATGAATGCTGAGGTACCACTGTAAATAAAATTAAATTCTACCAAGGAAGCAAATCCCAAAAGGTGATGTCAGAAATGAATTATTATTTCTTCCCAAAGGCTTTGAGGAAGGATTCCACTGGGTGTCTTCAGCACCAATCATTCACATTAAAAGAAGGTCCAAATATTTAATCTCTGGCCATTTATAGATGGCTCTGCCTTCTTTGGAATAGGTAATTTAAAGCCTCTGATCCATTTCTGCCTTCCAGCACCTTATTTGTGGCTCCCAAAGAAGGCAGAGCCATCTATAAATCTGCCTTCTTTGGGAGCCACAAATAAGGTGCTGGAAGGCAGAAGTGGATCAGAGGCTTTAAATTACCTATTCCAATTTTAAGCAATCTTCAAGAAATTGGACAACAGAGGTCCTTTGAAAGCGCACAGAGCACATGATTTCTCTGTAAAGAGAAATAGTCTGCCCTGTTTGGCAATTGTAAGTATACTGTTTGAAAAAATGTTGAATGTAGAGGTTTTTCTTATCTGTCTGTCTTGTGGATTGGGTTGGGGTTTTGCTTTCTTTTGGGGTTTTTTCTCCCTTGGCTTTCAAATCTCAAATTGCAACCAACTCAAAGCCAGAAGCATGAAGATAGGGCAAATGCAGATAACAGAATGATAGAAGATGAAGCATAATAACACAGGGCCTCATTGAAAGCGGAGAGCAAGGGCAGAAGCTTCAAATCAAGTCAAAGCATTTATTGTACCCACAAGGAAAAATAGCAAAGTGAATGTGTGTGTTTGTGTATGCCTGTCTGTCCTTCCACCAGTCCATCCATCTTTCTTCCATTCAATCATGTCTGATTCATGGAGAGTGTGTTGACAAGTCCCTGCAGTTTTCTTAGCAAGATTTTTCAGAAAAGAGACAGAGACAGAGACAGACAGACAGACAGACAAAGAGAGAGAGAGAAGATAGATAGATAGATAGATAGATAGATAGATAGACAGACACAGAAAGACAGAAAAACAAAGACATGTATAAACACAATATGTTTAGTAGTATCTACTAAACTACTACTTATCAATATGATAAGTAGTAGAATAATGGTAGAGTAGGATAACATGAGTAAAGCAGAGAACATGCCTTCTATTTGCTGTTCCTCCTGTTTGGTAAGAACTCAGTTACTTCCTCCCAGACTATTCTTCCATTTATTCTATCATCTTACCTGGAGCTAACAGTTTAGGCTTTTAGCTATTTACTAATATTGTATGTTACTCTGCTTTACCATTATTCTACTCTTTAGCTTGCATTTTTATATTTTAATTCTTTATTATATATCTTATATTTATGTATGTGGAGAGACAGAGGCAGGCAGGCAGGCAGGGAGGGAGGAAGAGAGAGAGAGAGAGAGAGAGAGAGATTGTCTAGTGGTTAAGGTGCCAAGGCTAGCATCCTGCGAGTTCTAGTCCTGCCTTAGCCATGCAAGTCTGTTGGATGATTTGGGCCAGTTACTCTCTCTCAGCTCAGCTCACCTCACAAGGCTATTGTGTGGAAAACAGGAGGAGAAAAGAATTTTTAATTTTTTTTAATATATTTATTTGATTTGCTTACAAGATAATAAGTATAAAGATAAATATAGTTATGAATACATGAAATGAATGCATATAAGAAAAATAAAAGAGACAATAGGACAGGGACGGTAGGCACATTGGTGCGCTTATGCACGCTCCCTACAGGCCTCTTAGGAAAGGGGTGAGGTCAATAGTAGAAAGCCTAAGGTTAAAGTTTTGGGGGTTTGGGGAAGAAACCACAGAGTCAGGTAGAGTATTCCAGACATTGACCACTCTGTTGCTGAAGTTGTATTTCCTGCAATCAAGTTTGGTGCAGTTTACCTTGAGTTTGTATCTATTGTGTGCTCTTGTATTGTTATGGTTGAAACTGAAGTATTCATTGACCGGTAGGACATTGAATATTAGGAAAAGTTGCCTTCTTGAATTATTTATTAAAAGAAATAATAAAGGAGGGGTTTTTTAAAAATATAATACATAAATAAAAAAATAATGAAACACACACATATACATGTACATAACATACAAAGTGTGTGTACGCAGGTGGGCATACACATATACATCTCACATCTCACATCTCACATTGCAAAGTAGCATTTTTAGGCTTGACACCTTAGATCACTAACTGGCATTCAGGTTCTGTTCTCCTACAACTTAGAAACCTAACTAACTTTATTTCCATTCCAGTTCACTTTTACTTAAAAGAACTACAGATTATAAACTGCACGAAGTAATTCAAGGTTTGCACAAAGGAAACTTGTGAAAATCCAAACTGATTGTGCCTTTGTACTAGATGAGAAGGATGAATACCATTTGCTTTGAAGAAGAAGAAGAAGAAGAAGAAGAAGAAGAAGAAGAAGAAGAAGAAGAAGAAGAGGAGGAGGAGGAGGAGGAGGAGGAGGAGGAGGAGGAGGAGGAGGAGAGGAGGAGGAGGAGGAGGAGGAGGAAGAAGAAGTATGCCCTCCACATTGTTATCTGGCAAAGATGAAAGAATGCTCCCAAACTGGTATGGATTGACTGAGTTTTACATTTCTTGAGAAAGGTTGGCCTTGAAGAAAATCTAAGCTCTTAAATTTCCTTCCTGCACATGTGGCCTGGGTGTCAGATGGCATCTTTTCTATTCAATATCTGCAGGGGTTTTTTTGTCAAGTCGGTATCTGAAAGAGTTTCAGATGTTAGCCATTTGGCAAAGTAGCTCCTAATATTCTGCTGAAGAACCTAGTCCCTAGTTTGGTTCCCACGCTTAGAAGACATGCTTTTAAATCCTTGAGCATCAGAATTAAGTAATCTGCTAATCAATGCTCAATTATCTCCTGGGTAGTTATGTGGCTTACTGTGCAAAGATTAAGCATTTGTTTTACAAGGTGATAGAACCTAATGCATGTAACTATAATATAAGTACTATAACCACTTTCTATAGAGCAGGGGTTCCCAAACTTGGCCACTTTAAGACTTGTGGACTTCAAGTCCCAGAATTCTCCAGCCAGCATTCTGGGAGTTGAAGTCCACAAGTCTTAAAATGGTGAAGTTTGGAGACCTCTGCTATAGAGGGACAATCGAAAGCATCCTGTCATGTTGCATTTCTGTCTGATTTGGAAGCATTACTGCTTCAGACAGAAAAGATTATTGGTAGTTCACTTCCTTCTAACCAGTACATAGCACATATGCGATACTTGAGCAGGGTCCTCAGGATTGTCTGGGACACTACACATCCTCTTCATGACCTGTTTTCTTTGTTACCTTTGGCACTGAAGCATGATTAGGTTGTATTTCAAGGAAACTGAAGTCAACTGTGGAGGTTAGAGATTAAACCACAGCAGGCATTGGGACAGTGAAGTTGGATTCTGAGGATGATGATAAATGGGTATAGTGATGGATTGAACATCTGGTTTCTCTTGATTTTTTTTTCTTTTTTGTAGTGTAGTTATTGCTTGTGTTTTTATTGTTCTTAGTTGCCTAGCATTGTAAGCCACAAGATGGGAAACTATATACCGTGACTGAATGAATGACTGAATGAATGATTGATTGATTGAATGAATGGATGAATATATATTATGTACAGTGTAACAGCAAGGGGTCAGAACTCTCTTCAAACTAGCATTTCAACATCAGGCAACACGTCATGGATATTAGGGATCAAAGTTCATGTGGCAGTGTCATGCAAGTGCCATTGGGCTAATTTCTGTCTGATTTTGGCAGATTTTGCAAAGCATATCAGGATTGGACCTGGTTAGTATTTGGATGGAAGACATGACAAAATCCCAGGGCTGTACACTAAACTGGGGAAAAAAACCCATCCTGAAAGAATATAATGGCAAACTATTTCCATTTTGTTGCCAGGAAAACTACAAATATGTATTGATAAAGTCTGAGGAAGACTTTACTTGTTACAAGAGACTAAAGAAACTTATGACTTGGCCGGACACAATGTCTAGCCCGTTGGCAGTATTGAACTGGAAGAAGTTCCCATTGGAGCCAGCAATCAAACCTTCTGTGCTTTCAAATTCCTCTAGATCTTAACAACATCTTTGGGAGAGAAGCTTGGTGAGAGGATCATCAAGTTCTTGGGGAACACAGCCACAGAAACCACTTCTTGATGGCAGACACTATATTGTACTGGAATTTGAAATGGAAGACACCAAGGAGAGGCAACACCACTCTGTCTGCTCAAAAAGAGGACTCTTAGCCTACATACACTTTGCTCTGGATTCAACGAATACAGGAGGTCCCTACTGATTTAAAAACCATGAAATTCTTGTTGGATTGTCAGGATTCCAAATTTTGTTTTGATTGCTGCCCAAGATTATAGAAGATGTTTAGCCTCTTGGGGAAGAGATGACGCAATTCAACATTTGCTTGCCTGTCATGGCAGAAATGATTGCAATGCCTGCAGAATTAAGCAGGAAATAAAGAAGCCCACATTTCTTACGAATTATTTATCTGGACAACCTATTTGAAAAATCTTTCCTCATTGCTAACATAGCCAACAGTATTTCAGTCTTCTGCCCTTGTGTTATCTTTTTGGTATTTCCTTCTGCTCAGTTCTTACAGATACACAACTCCACCCAAGCAAGAAAACAAGGTTAGAACTTGTTGGGCTTGGTGCATGCTGAACTTTCCCCCCCCCCAATCATAAAAATGGTAGGATGCCTTTAGCCTGTGGATTTAATAAATAGGTTATTAAACATGTCAAACAGCAAACATATATTGTTAAATAGATTAATAATGGAATATAAATATAGTTGCCTAGAAGTAACTCTATTTGATTTTAATAGAAGATTCCCAGTAGAAGATTTAAATTAAGATATTAATTAATTAATTAAGATATTTTTTTAAAAATAGCTGAATTACTATACTTTTATTCATCTCAATACTATAGTACTTTGTGTTGGTTGGTTGATTGATTGTGTGCAAACAACTCAGTGTCAATTCCTGGAGATAGATTTTCTTCAAAACAATTTGTTCCTAGACCTCAAGTTATGTCTACATTACACTGATGGCCATCCTGGTTCTTGCTATATTACTCCGGTGAGGTCAAAAGGAAGGGGAAAGAGTTTATGAGACATATGTTTTTGAGAAAAAAGACTGGCTGAACTAAAAATAGCTCACAGATTGTTTTTGACTCTGATTTACATACAATGAAGGAAGACTTCAAGTTTACAGCAAGTCTGTGCACTTCAGTACCAACTTACCTCTTGCATACTCTGTCTAACTTTGATACATTGGCTTTTCACCTGAGAGTTCTCATTTCCAGCTCAAAGCCACAAGATCCTTTGAGGCAATATTAAGTTGGAGAATTCTCCCCCACTTTGTTTCTAAGGGTAGCAACTGTGATAAACATTTCAGGCAGACATTGAGCTACGTGTCTGCTTCATTAAATGGTGTTGGGGGGGCGGAATCCAAGGCTCTCTGAATATAGTAACAATTTTATCTGCAACAGGAAAAGCTGCCAGATTTCCTTTCTGTTTTTAATAGTCATGTTATTAACAATTATAATTAAAAATAAAAAATAAAAATAGGAAATATAAAAACTTTAAAAGTTCAGAAAATTAAAAAAATAGAAAAAATAATAAAGAAAAATAAAAGAAATATATAAAGAAAGGACTTTCACCCTTGTTGTTTTTTTTTATTCATATGCCGCCCTTCTCTGGAGACTCAGGACAGCTTACAATTTTTGGGATACAACCCAAAATGAAGCCTTCATTCCATTGTATATGCCTGCTTATTACTAAGTGGCATTTTTACAAAGTCAGCTTATTGCCCCCAACAATCTTGGGTCCTCAATTTACCTACCCTGAGAGGATGGAAGGCTGAGTCAACCTTGAGCCTGGTGGGATTCGAGCCTGCAGTAATTGCAGGCAGCTGGAACTAAGTGCTAGGCATTTAACAGCCTGCACCACCAAGGCAGTTACAATTGTTACAATTTTAATATTCCATCTCTTATTTATAAATAAATCCTTAAAGCGTCATTGTTCAGTCCTGATCAGCAAAAGTCCATAATGCTTTTTCTTCACTTGTATTACATGGTAGCACCAATATGCTCAGCAATGCTTTTTTTCTGTCATGTCCTCATGACATTGCCACCATTGAACACTGGGATCCCCAACCCCAGGGCCATGCGACTAGCAGGTGAGTGTGTGAACAGCTCCACTTGCATAAGTGGTGGGTGCTCTCATAAAATCATCCTCTCCCTCCCCCTCTGCCTGGCCGCCACAGCTTGTTCAGAACCAGGCTATGGGAGTGGCAGGCAAGTGTGTGCATGCACATGGCCTTACTTGCACAAGTGGCAGGCACTCATGCTCGTACATGAAGCTCCACTTGCATGAGTGGTAGGCGTGTGAGCTCATGCATGAAGCTCCATTTGTGCAAGTGCAAATGGAGCTGTGTGCACTCACACATGCACCTGCCAATTGCACACAGCTATCCCTTCTACCCCTGCCTTGGCCAGGCTACCAAGCTGGAAAGAAAGCCAGGGCCACTGATCTAACACACAATAATCCATAAAGCAGCTTTAGATCATGCCTAGCTGTACCAGCATCACAACTGAACAACCTAAGTCAGTCTGAATAGCTGTTGACCATTGTGTATGTAGTGGGAGCCACACAGTGTTATTCGAGAAAAGTGTTAAATTTCTATCCAAAAGGAACTGAATTATCAGCCACAATCATAGTTCTTTCTGAATACACTCATTCAGAACACTTGTCTTCCAAAAGAGCTGGAACTCCAGAGCTGTCTGGATTGTGATAAAACATCTATTAATAAGTAAAACAACAACAGAAAATTCAGTACTCCAGGAAAATCATAAAATGCATGCAACAGGAAGAGCTGCCAGTGATCTGCTGCAGGCATCTATCTATCTATCTATCTATCTATCTATCTATCTATCTATCTATCTATCCATCCACCTACCTACCTACCATCTATCTACTATAGTATCTATCTATCATCTATCTAATTTATATAGCTAACCATCTCACCAAAGGCAAATCTGGGTAGTGCACAACACTATCAGATATAAACCAACAGATATAAATATATATAAAAATTTACATATTAACAAGTAAGGATTATGCAAAGCAAATATGCAAACCCTGGGCAGTAGAAATGGCTACCACAGCAATGGAGCTATCTAATCTAGCTAGCATCTCAGAAGAAAAACTGTGAAAGGATTCAAAATTATATTACAAATTACAACAGTAGTTGAAAGACAATATTATAGCTAAGCACAGCTTGAGAGCTGAATAAAAAGTTGATTACATAAAGTTCCTGAACCTGTGCAGGCAAATAAAAACTAGAACAGGAAATAGGGGAAAAAAACTAACACAGTTTCCTGGTTAGTCTGCTTACCTACTTCTACCAAAGCAACAGGTTTTTTTTTAAGCAAAACCTCTGTTACTTCCTTCAGTTGAATGTGTATAAGAGAGAATCAGAAGCCACTGTGGCAGTGGTAAATTCTATTTTTCTCCAAACTCAATCTACAGATTTCTGCTGAGCTTGTATCCTTCATTTTAAAAGAACTCCAAAATCTGTATCTCAAATAGCAGATTCTCTGTATCTTTTGCCTCAGTGTATTTTGCCTCTGTATGTTACCAAGAGCCATACCTCATTCATGGATGTAATTCTGTCTGAACCTGTGTGGTGGGAAGGCTGGTTGGCTTTGAATTTCAGAGTTTGCAGCCTTCAGAGTCTCTAATTGTCTATCAAAGCTTTCCTATTACTTCAAGCCAGTGGTGGGATTCAAAATTTTTTACTACTGGTTCTGTGGGCATGGCTTATTTGGTGGGTGCGGCTTGGTGATCATGTGACTGTGTGGGTGTGGCTTGGTCATGTGACTGTGTGGATGTGCTTGGTGGTCATGTGAATGGGTGGGCGTGGCCAACTCAATGTCACATCAAGGGGTCCCTCACCTGGCCTCTCCCCTCCCAGCCATTCCTTGTCATACCTCAACATATCTATAGTTCTGTAAAATGTTGTTCACCTTTTTTGACTTTATTATCTGCATACTATAGATGTACTTTCATGGACCACTGAAAGGAGGAAATGGCTCACATGCTTTACCCAAGAGTGTGATAGGCAACAGGCTTTTAAGGGACTGCCAGAAAGAAGCGGGGGCATTGTATTTTCCAAAGCACCAGAAAGCAAACAAGAAGCAATGGGTGGAAACTGAACAAAGAGAGAAGCAATCTAAAACTAAGGAGAAACTTCCTGACAGTGAGAACAATTAACCAGTGGAACTGCTTGTTTCCAGAAGTTCTGGGTGCTCCAACACTGGAAGTTTTTAAGAAAAGACCGGACAGCCATTTCTCTGAAATGGTATAGGGTTCACCCCAAGGTCCCTTCTAAGTGTTATTCTGTTATTCTGACACCTTTCCCAGGACTCTACTCAGAGTTTGGCATCCTCAGTTTTCTTGCCTGAGCTGGGGATTGGACTAGAAGATCTGCAAAGTCCCTTTCAACTCTTGTTAATCACATATGTATTTTATGCTCTGGACTATTGACATTGAATGCATGTAAACCCTGAAAAATATGTGGTAGCCCTAGACAAAAGAAAGGCAGAAAAATCACTCTAGGTGTAGGGACAGTGTAAAATATTAACACTTGATAAATAATGGAACAATTAAAAATAATATAACAGAGTTTTCTCTCTCTCTCTCTTCCTATTTCTCTCTCTCTCTCTCTCTCTCACACACACACACACACACACACACACACAGTACTTTCGTAGCTTAACAGACATGCATTTTGAAGCAGCTCCTTTAAATTTCTCCAAGGCTGGAGTGGATTCCCCCACCCCCTCTGTCAGACCGCACTCCCTCTCATTCCAGTCACTTTTAACTCACACGGGGAAGCGATACTTGCAGCGTCCATGCCTTTCTTTCTTTCCCCTGGGGAGAAAGAGGACGTGGGGAACAGAAAGCAAGGAGAGTGATCAGGGCAAATGAGCAACCGGGCAACCCGGTTCAGGGACATGGCCAGCCAGAGGTCACCACAGGTTCGGCGACCCACACCAAATAACCACTACCGGTTTGCCCGAATAGGTGCAAACTGGTTGAATACCACCTCTGCTTCACGCCCTACCTGTGTTAAGAACACTGACTGAAGGATGTTTTCCTGCCAGCTAGTGGATGCTAGTGGAAGAGGGGAAAGCAAAGCAGCAGAGCTGTGCCCTGTATACTGAATAGATACCACTTTCTGACATCTTAACCATGAAAAAGAATCTGTGATACAATGCAAATAGAACCTCTTCATCAGCCCCAGGCATCAACCAGGGTATGTGCAGGTGCTTAATACAGAGACTGTAAAAGAGACGTGGCAAATATGAAAAGAATCCATGTGACTTGACAATCCAACACACCCAGCCTGCTGCCTTTTAGAAGACTATGTTTCCATCATCTTAAGGTGTTGTGGAAACTGTAGTCCATGAAGTAAAAGATAGGTTTAGCCCTAATAAAAGTGTTGTTTTGAACAGAATGAAAACAAATGGCATCTCTGTCTGCACTTTTACTTATTATTTATTTATTTATTTATTTATTTATTTATTTATTTATTTATTCAATTTATATGCCGCCGTATCTCCTGAGGGACTCAGGGTGGCTTACAATTAAAATAGGATTTAATACAATCAGATAAACAAATTGATGAGTCGAGGTCTACTACTGATTAGGATAATTTAGGATATGTTCAGAACCCTTTCCTGTTCTCCCTCAGTCCAGGTAGGCTAGTTGGAATAGCCAGGTTTTTAACTCATGGCAGAAGAAGCGGAGGTCAGGGGCCGTCCAGAGCCCTGGGAGAAGTTGATTCCATAGGGTGGGTGCTCCCACTGAGAAGGCCCTACTCCTGGGGACGGCCAGACAACATTGTGTCGATGGCACCTGGAGAAGGCCCTCTCTATGGGAGTGCATGGGATGTTGGGAGATTGTTATTGGCAATAGGGTCTCCCGCAGGTATCCTGGTCCAATGCCATAAAGGGTTTTATAGGTCAGTGCCAGCACCTTGAATCTCACTCAGAGGGCAACCGGTAACCAGTGTAGCTCGCGCAGGAGAGGTGTAATATGGGAGTATCAGGAGCCTCCCATCATAACCCACGCCACCGCATTCTGGACCAGTTGAAGCCTCCGAATGGTCCTCAAGGGCAACCCCATGTAGAGAGCATTACAGTAGTCTAGACAGGAGATAACGAGTGCATGAGTGACTGTACGCAGGGCATCTCAGTCCAGGTAGGGGTGCAGCTGGCACACCAGACAGATCTGGGCAAATTCCCCTCTGGTCACAGTCCCCACATGTTCTTCTAGATTGAGTTGAGCATCCAGAAGGACACCTAAGTTACGTGCTTTTTCTATGGGGGGTAACACCTCTCCCCTCACAGTTAGTGATGGAATCTCTTGGACTATTCGAGATGCTGGTATGTACAGCCACTCAGTCTTAGCCGGGTTCAGTCAAAGCCTGTTCCTCCCCATCCGGGCCTGTACCGCCTCCAGACACTGAGATATCACATTGAGGGCGTCACTGGGTTGGTTAGGGGTGGAGATGAAGAGTTGGGTATCATCAACATATTGATGATATTTCACCCCAAAACCATGGATGATCTCACCCAGCGGTTTCATGTAGATGTTGAATAACAGGGGTGAGAGGACCAACCCCTGAGGCACCCCACAAAGAAGGGACCTCAGGGTTGACCTCTGCCCCCCTGCCAACACCACCCGCATACGGGCTGAGAGGTAGGAGGAGAACCACCGTAAGACAGTGCCTCCCACTCCCAATCCCCCGAGGCGTCGCAGTAAGATACCATGGTCAATGGTATCGAAAGCCTCTGAGAGATCTAGTAGGATGAGGACAGAGGAGTAACCCCTGTCCCGAGCCCTCCAGAGATCATCTACTAGTGCGACCAACGCCATCTCCGTGCTATGACCAGATCTGAAGCCCGATTGGTATGGGTCCAGATAGTCAGTTTCCTCCAGGAACAGTGGGAGCTGTTGGGCCACCACACTCTCAACAACCCTCGCAATAAAGTGAAGGTTGGAGACTGGACGAAAGTTGTTTAAGTTAGTTGGGTCCAGAGCAGGTTTCTTGAGGAGGGGTTTCACCACCGCCTCCTTTAAGGCGGTGGGAAAGGAACCCTCACTCAAAGAGGAGTTGATTATTGCCTGAAGCCAGCCTCATGTTGCTTCCTGGGCAGCATAAACCAGCCAGGAAGGACACGGGTCCAATAAACATGTGGCTGCACTCAGCTTCCCCATGATCCTGTCCATTTCTTTTGGAGTCACAGGATCGAATTCTTCCCAGATGGTATTTCTAAGACCAGTCATCAAAACTTTGCCAGACTCTGCCCAGTCGGAGTCCAAGCTTGTCCGGATCTGAGTGATCTTGTCCGTCAGATATTGACTAAATTCCTCAGTGCATCCCTGCAATGGATCCCCCCCTTCCCTCTGATTGAGGAGGGAGCGGGAGATCCTAAACAGGGCAGCTGGGCGATTGTCTGTGGACGCAATGAGAGCAGAGAAGTATGAACGTTTCGCCGCTTTCATTGCAGCAAGATAGGATCTAAAATAAGATCTTAACTGCGATCAGTCAGATTCGGTTCTGTTGGATCTCCAACAGCTCTCTAGGCATCTTTTCCGTCGCTTCATTTCTCGAAGCTCCTCAGAGAACCAAGGAGCTAATTGGGATCCACAGCGGGTCAGAGGTCACAGAGGAACAACTCGGTCTAGTGCCCCAGCGGCAGCTGTTTGCCAGGCATCCACCAGGGCATCCACCGAGTTGCCGGCTAAGGAGGCCGGAATTGACCCAAGCACCACCTGGAATTTTTCAGGGTCCATTAGGTGCCTGGGGTGGAACCAATTCCTGAGAAAGTATCAGAAGAATAATCCTCTAGTTTGAAAAGAGGAAGTTGAACTCTGCATAAACTTTTGAGAAGCTGTACAGGACAAAAGTAACTCATTACTGTGACTACCACATATGAAGGGGAGAGAAAAAAAATCTGCATAGGGTTTTTCATCACTCAAAAGCCATTGCCGTGTCACCACTTCCTTTAACCAAAGAAACAGAAACTCGTGACATGTGAAAGGCTCCGAGCTTCATTAAATTATCTAGAAAAGAATTCTGTATTTAAGGTACATGTTTTAGTGCGTGGTCAGAATACATCTCCTGCTTATAAGTTTTTGGTTTTTCTTTTTCTCATAATGTCCTTGCTTCACCAAAAAGGACATTTGTTCCTCTGCAACTATTGAACTTATATTTAACTTGTATCAAGGCTGCAGCTGTGGAGGTGCTCATATTATTAAGCATTTGGGGGTGCAGATAGCTAACAGTCTGACTTGGTTTCTTTGTAAGTTATCTTCAGTGAAGTGTGCATTTGATGCATTTCCTGCATCAGATGCATTTCCTGCATCAGATGCATTTCCTGCATCAGATGAGGAGAGCACATCTTTCTCCCTTTGTAGTGGCCACATTTTCACAGAGGCACAATTGAGATTATTTTAACAAACTGCATCACTGTTTGGTTTGGTGGCAGCAGTGCCTCAGATAGAAAGTCCATATAGAGAGTGGTAACTGGTAAGGACAGCTGAGAAGCATTATCGCTAACAATGTGAATACTGTTTATAAACGCTAGGTGCTTAGAACTCAAAGCATTGTTAGAGACCCCCCACACCCACTTCACGGTCTGTTTCTGTTGCTCTCCTCTGGAAAAAAAAGTTTCAAAGTATCTATAGCAAGACAATCAAATTCTGTAACAGATTTGTTCCCTATGCCATCCATCTGGTAAACTTGCAGGTTCCTTTTTTCACCATGTATATATGTATTCATGTTTCTCTGTGTCATATGTGTATGTGTGTGTGCACATGCATAATGGTTATCTTTTGAGGGTTGGATGCAACGAAATTTCATTTTAATGTATGCTGATTAGTGTACATTTAAAATGACAATAAAGTTTTTATTCTATTCTATTGTATCATTAGAGATCCTGGAGTGCATTGAAAATGTTGCAGTTTTACTATTTAAGGCTCTTTACCTTGCTGTATTCAGAAATGGTACTGATATGGTTATATCTATGGAGATTCTCAATCATCCAGGTCACGGTTGTCCGAAAGATGCTTTTTTAAAACAAGTTGAGCTTTCTTGTTTATTTCCTGGAAAACATTTCATTTCTCTTCCTACTTCTTCAGTTCTTTATATCTATTGATGTGGTTACTTTGAGATAGAAACCATTGGAAACTCCACTACCACCAAAAGATGCTGCTTCACATTTTGTTTTAAGGCAGTAACTGGTTAACTTGGTCAGACAACCTTGTGGCTTCTAAATGTTTTGGACTAAAATTCCCATACTCAGGCCACGCTGGAAAGGACTTCTGGAAGTAATCACTCCAAAGATCCAGAGCTGTCAATTGCCTGTCTTTGGCATCGGGTCAGAAACCCAGAGAGCATCAAATCAGAAAGTAGTCATTCATCTGATAGCTTGCAGAAGACCAGTCTTTTATCTTCTATCCTTTCTATCTGTGTGATTTAATACACATGAACAAACACAAGAACACACACAGGCACATAAGGTCCTTAAAGTCAAGGTTGCTCTGTCTATAGTTTTTAGTGAAGGGATAAGACAGATCATAGCAGCTGTTGCTCTGGCAAATAGGGAGTTCTCAGGGAAAAAAAACCCTCCAGGGATCTTTGTTTTATGGAATTTACATCCCGGCCATTCTAAATAAAATTTGGAGGCAGCTACTATAAATTTATAGCCTTGCTCTGTGCTGCCTGTGTTCCAACCTGCTATTTTGCTTGCTCATTCTTTATTGTGTCAACTTGTAAAATAATTCTGCTTAAGAGGCAGGGAGGAGCCGAGGCAGAAAAGATGACAGACATCAAAGTCCTGCTGACTTAGTGGTACAGATTTTCTTTATAATCTAAGCAATAGAACAAAATATTTCTCTTTTTATCATTATCTTTAATCTCAGCCTTCTCTACAGAAGATGAGAAGGGATGGTTGGGCAGAAGTCCATACAGTATGCATTAAAATTGACTGAGTTCAGAAACGCTGAGTATCAGCATCAAAAAAACCTGAGCAACTTAGTCTATCCAGAGTTCAAGACTGAAATTAAAGTAAGCCACAAACACTAAAATGGTGGATGGAAAGAGAGTTGTTTTGTATGCTTGAATGAACACAAGGATACCTACTCAGATTGTAACTTTAATGTAATGTGTAAACCCAGCTGCACTCAAATGTAATAGAATAGAAGAGTTAGAAGGAACCTTGGAGGAGAATAGAATAGAATATAGAATAGAACATAGAATAGAATAGAACATAGAACATAATAGAACACAGAACAGAATAGAATAGAAGGAAGGGACCTTGGAGGTCTTCTAGTCCAACCCCCTGCTTAGGCAGGAAACCCTACATCATTTCAGACCAATGGTTGTCCAGTCGCTTCTTAAAAACTTCCAGTGTTGGAGCATTCACAATTTCTGGAGGCAAGTTATTCCATTGATTAATTGTTCTAACTGTCAGGAAATTTCTCCTTAGTTGGAACACTGCTGTCATGTTAATCCTAGTCCTTCTTTTCATTAAACTAGACATACCCAATTCCAGCAACCGTTCTTCATATGTTATAGTCCCCTAGTCCCCTAATGTTATACCTCCAGTCTCCTAATCATCTTTGTTGCCTCTCAGTCTCATCTACATCATTCATTGTGGTTGGCAGTATTCCTTGTGCTCTTGACACTTCACATGCTCTTGAGTCCATCCCTCTGTTAATGCAGCCTAGAACAGTGTTGGCTTTTTTGGCTGATGCAGCACACTGCTGGCTCATATTTAAATGATTATCCACTAGGACTCCAAGAACCTTCTCACAGGTACTACTTTTGAGCAAGGTACCACATACACCATACTGGGGATTTTGTTTTTCTTGCCTAAATGTAGAACCTTACTTTTTTCCACCATTGAATTTTATTTTGTCAGATAGTGCCCAATATTCAAGTCTGTCAATCAAACTCCCTAGTCCAACTCCTAGTCCAAGCTCAAGCAGGAAACCTTAAACAGTACCATTTCATACAAACCATTGTCCAAAATCATCGTTAAAACTCTAGTGGTGGAACATCCTCAAGTTCTGGAGGCAAGCCATTTCACTATGTCAAAATAAGCCAGTTTTATCTTGAAAGAAGAGAAGAGCAACGAATCTGGCATTATACTAAAATCCAGTTAATAAAAATCAGACAAAAGCTAACTTTCCTAGGAGACATACTCTGGTTGGCTGAGGCTACCCAGAGCCTATGATGACTAATACTTCTGCTGGAATAACAGCAATGACTAGAATCCATCCTGCAGAAACTTTCTTTTTCTGGTTGCAGGAGGAGACAGAGATATGTGATATACTGTATTTTGCAAACAGAAGACCATTGATACTGGAGATATTTCTCTCCAGGAGCAAGACTTCTCTTCCCCCAAAGGTCTATTCTTCCTATTATCCTGTACTCGTTCCTAATCCATTGCTGTGAAACATCAGGTCTTAATTAACGTCCATTCTATCCATTGTAATACTTCAAGAAAGGAGAACTTAATATTTTATTCTTGTACTTTAATAGATGACTCCTACGCTGAAACCCCTTACAATTGAAATGAGAGGAAAGTTTACATGAAATTCCTAATAACCTAGTCACATGACATATTGTACTGTAAAGTAGCCAACATTGTTTAGTCTGACAGGTACCTACCCATTTTGTAGTTTATGAGTCAGCATGGCATGTAACCTAGAACACTGGAAGATTTGAGTAAAGTCTTGTTAAGTTATTGGTTTAAACATATTGAGCAATCATGGTATATACTCAGATAACATCCTACAAAGACATCAAGTGTTCGATAAAACTGTGTGAAAAAAATAAAGCGTGTCAACTAGTTTATTATTTCAGTAAACATTCTTATTTTATTGACAGTAGAGAAGAGAAATAGAGGAAGAAAGTTCATTCATGCAAAATAAAATTTAATAAATGTTAACTTCAAAGTCGTAATAGAATTTGTTAAGTTTGCATGAAGAGGCTGACACGGAGTGGTTCAGCTCTTAAGTTTATTAGTGACTTCAGCTCAGAACGGACCCGACTGGCTTTGCTGCGGCTGCTACTTATAGCCAGTAGCCGCAGCTGACAGCCAATCAGAGTGCAGGGTTTTCCTGCACTTTTTAAACCAATCATCTCCAACACTTTACAAGAACAATTCAAACTAAACCAATGATTTCAAACACTGCATACATAACAGAATTGCTATTGCATTCATTGGAATTTATTAGCTGAATAACAACTGGAATTCCAATAAAAAAATGATGACATTGTTTAGCAATACAGTTAGCAGAAGCAATGCTTCCACTAAAGCATATTATGCAACCTGGAAATGTAGTAGACTGGCCTTATATTAACTCTGGATAAAGCCAACATTACTTTTGAAAGGAGTCCAGCTATTTGAACTGAAGTGAGCCAGTGCTTCATCTAGGAAGCATGCAGTTGTGGAGGCATTATGTATCAAAACACTTGGCAGCAATTAAAAAGCAATAAGAGACTCTTACTCATTAAAGACACCACAAAACTACAAATAGGGAGAATATTTGCCACAGGGGTAAAAATATTAGTCATAAGATGAGGACATAATAGTTTGTGGGAATAGAGTGGAGGAATATAATTATAATTGGCAACAATTCCTCCATCCTACTATATTAAATAATGTTTGTATGGCTTTTGGCTAACTGTTCATTGCCAGAAAATTGGATTCACTTGGATTGTTCTCACTGATACATATATAACCACATTTTAGAGGGCTTCTGTTCAATATTCATTCAGTGCTACATATAGTATATATTCTGGCCATTTTTTCCTGAGATCTCAAAGTCTTTCTTCCCCTTCTCCTCCTCCTCCTTGATGTTCCACAGGTTAATTGTTCTCACCATTAGGGGGTTTCTCTTTAATTCCTTCTCCTAATTAAACTCCTCCTCCTCCATGTATATTACTTAATATCAAAACTTAAGGCCAAAATGCATTATTGTACAACAGACACTTCAATGCCAACTTGAACTGGTTTTTTAATGTTATATTCACTTCTGAAGGGATATAACATTATACTCATTAATGCCAACATTTACAGCATAATTAAGATTGATACATCCTTTTTGTACAATATCTGCAATTGTCTAAATTATTTAAACAGTACAGCTAATATTTAATCAAGCCTGCATAAATACCACTGTATTGAAGTAATAATAATGTATAGGTTTTACAACAATATATTTTTAAAAATTGCAGTTAAAAAAAGATCCATGTATAAATGTTAGACCAGAAGTCTCCAAACTTGGTAACCTGAAGACTTGTGGACTTCAACTCCCAGAATTCCTCAGCCCACATGCGTGCACTTCCCATGCATGTGCAGTACTTGCAAAACAACTTCTCCTGCAAGCAATCACCATCTCCTGCTGACGCGCGGCTCTCAGCTGTGCCATGCAAAGTAACTAAGAATAAAGGGCAGCCTAGAGCCCAGGCGGGCGGGTGGATCCAAGCAAAGAAAATAAGATCTTCGGAGAGAATCGGTTCGGTGTCAGCTGCTCTTCAGAGCTACCGGTTCTATAGAACTGGGCCGAACTGGTAAAATCCCACCCCTGCTCAAGACCTAAAATGGACACCTAACATCAAAAACATCATCAACAAAGCACAACAAAGAATGTTCTTTCTGCACCAACTCAGAAAGCTCAAACTGCCCAAGGAGCTGCTGATCCAGTTCTACAGAGGAATTATTGAGTCTGTCATCTGCACCTCTATAACTGTCTGGTTTGGTTCTGCAACCCAACAAGACAGACACAGACTCCAGAGAGTAATTAGGACTGCAGAAAAAACAATTACTACCAACCTGCCTTTCATTGAGGACCTGTATACTGCATGAGTCAAAAAGAGGGCTGTGAAAATATTTACAGTCCCCTCACATCCTGGACATAAACTGTTTCAACTCCTACCCTCAAAACAATGCTATAGAGCAGGGATAGCCAACCTTTTGGACCTCAGGGACCACCAAACTCATAATTTTAGATCCCAGAGACCACTAACTGGTTCTGTGGGTGTGGCCTAATTTGTGGGTGTGGCTTGGTGGTCATGTGACTGTCTGGGAATGGCTTGTATGTAAATATTATAAATATTTATATAAATATTGAATTTTTTATATAAAAAGAGCAACTTTTACCCAAAATCAGGCAAATCAGGCAGGCAGATTGTGTTGCTCACAGAATCACAGATTCATTCAGAGATCTATCTATTTGCCATCAGCTAGCTCAGTCTGTCACATAAAATTTGCTTGCAAGCAAACTCATAAAATTTGCTAGCAAGCAAACTCACAAAATTAACTCACAACTCACCATGTATGTAAATATTGAATTTTTTATATAAAAAAGAGCAAAAGCAGGCAAAGCAGGCAGGCAGATTGAGTTGCTCACAGAATCATTCAGTGATCTATCTATCTGCCATCGGCTACCTGAATCTATTTATTATTTATTGATTGATTTGATTTGTCAATCGCTTACAAGATAATAGGTATAAGTATAAAAATGAGTACGAATACAGAAAATGGGTACAATTAAATGGGGACATTAGGACAGAGACAGGAGGCATGATGGTGCACTTATGCACGCCCCTTACAGACCTCTTAGGAATGGGGTGAAGTCAATAGTGGATAGTTTGAGGTTAAAGGAGTGGGGGTTTGAGGATGTAACTACAGAGTCAGGTAGTGCATTCCAGGCATCGACCACTCTGTAGCTGAAGTCGTACTTTCTGCAATCAAGTTTGGAGCGGTTAACATTGAGTTTGTATCTGTTGTGTGCTCTTGTATTGTTGCGGTTGAAGCTGTCACATAAAATTTGCTTGCCATGAGTCTGCACTGAATAATAGAACCTTCAGTCCTAAGGGAGGTTCGGCTGTGCTTAAAAGCAGAGCCGAAGATCTAAAGACTCGCTAGAAAGCAGAAATCCAACCATTTCCTGCTTCCTAGCTAATCTAAATCTCCCAGCACAGCAGAACAGCTGATGGTTGGAAAAAGGAAAAATAGCAATTTAGCAAGCAAGTTTGCCGGGTAAGGAGTGAGTGGGCAGGAAGGGTTTCCATGTGGGTGGCCATGTGGGCAGCACAGCCTTGTGTTTCTGCACAGCCTGGATTAATTGCTTTGGGGGTGCTCTGGGGGTGAGATTTCTCTGTGGCCCACCAAAATTTTCCCATAGCCAACTGGTGGCGACCACTGCTATCGAGCACTGCACCCCAGAACAACTAGCCACAAGAACAGCTTTTTCCCAAATGCCATCACTCTGCTAATCAAATAATTCCCTCAACACTGTCCAACTATTTACTAAGTCTGCATTACTATAACTATTAATCTTCTCATCACTCCTATCACCCATCCCCTCCCACTTGTGACTGTACAACTGTAACTTTGTTGTTTGTATCCTTACGATTTATATTGACTGTTTCCTTGTATGATGTGATTGCTTATTTGTACCCTATGACTTTATTAAGTGTTGTACCTTATGATTCTTGATGAATGTATCTTTTCTTTTTATGTACACTCAGAGCATATGCACCAAGACAAATTCCTTGTGTGTCTAATCACACTTGGCCAATAAAGAATTCATTCATTCATTCATTCATTCATTCATTCATTCATTCATTATAGGTTAACAGATGGAGAAAGATTAAGGTGTACAAATCTTGGATGAAAGATTAGTGAATAGTTTGTGGTCCGTCATAAGGAGCTACTAAGTGAAAATGTGTATAATTATACTTCTGCCCACTTTGATATATGATTGTGATGATTTGGTATGGCAGGAGAAATACTAAAGTTAAATGAAAACAGGGGTAATGAGGTTGTTCAGTAGTGTGCACGTTCAACCAGGCAGCAAGAATGAATGAGTCCTGAATGAATAGACACAGAAGTGAGTAATCAGAATGAAAGAAATATATTGAGGTAAAGTAGTTAAATCCTATAAAGAGAATGAATGAGGAATGAATCTCAAAACATCTAGGAAGGAAGGGTGACTCATCTGAAAGAAGGAGAAGACTGAGAAAGCCTTGGTTAGGTAGAACAAAAGACATCCTCCAGGGCCAATTCTAGGTTTAGAGGTTCCAAATTGTAGAGGACACCCAAACTGAAAAGATTTCTGAGAAACAGAATAAAGTAAACAGTAGTATGCGTGTGTCAGTGTGCCTGCTTGAAGGTTAAATATAATTTTACACCAATGGGTGCTGAGGTAATTAAAAATATTTACTGCCATTCACAGTAAATAGGGTGGAAATGTCTGAGAAAAGAAAAAAATTGTCCAGGGCTAAAAATCAGAGGCACAAAGCTAAAAAAAAAAAAAGGGAAGGGAAAAAAAAAGAAACAAGAGAGCGCCTTTTACAAATTCCTAACAAAATTGGAAGATCAACCGAACTATAGGAGGCACCAGAATATGATTTTGCCCAGGGGCAAAAGAGTGTCAACCTCTTGGGTAACTTTAAGATTGGCGTACTTCAACTTCCAGATTTTCCCAGCCAGCCATGCTGGGAGTTGAAATCCACAAGTCTTAAAGTGGCCAGGATTGGAGACCCCTGGTTTCTAGCCAGTCCTGGAACCGTAAAAGCAGAGAGATGAGAAGCTTCAAAAGCCAACATACATAATGATCTATGGACATGTTGGAAGCATAGATAAAAAGGTCTGGAGAGCTGTAGAGAATAAGACAAAATCAGGATTCAGCTATGTTTAATTTCCTAATTTCTTATATTTCGTATTTCTTATGTTTCTATATTTAATTTCCTAATTTCTTATGTTTCTTATATCCTTTTTGTATTTAATTTCTTTGGATTTATATTTTTTGTTCTTTTCTTTTGTTCTGTTACTTACTTCAAAAGTGAATAATGTATGGGTATGTTTGTATGTTTTTTTAATGACAAAAAGTGTCAGTATCACCTTTCTGTCAGGCAATGCTGTGTTCTGTGGTTCAGGAAATAGTGGTGTTGTTGTTTTTTAAAGAGAGGGTGTTAATGTTAGCAACATTCTGCCTCCCCTTTTTTTCCCCTCATGACTCCTCTTCAAGGTTGCTGTTAAAAAAATACTGAACTGTGCTCAAGAAAATTGTACAATAGGATTACATGCTTTTGAATCAGGCTATGTTGATGGGTTGTGGAAATTTGACCTTAAGACTTAATTTTCAATTTTTTTTCATCATGAGCCTTTCTTCAATTCAATTGAAGTCCTTGGTGGCTCAGGCTGTTAAATGCCTGCTCTTGAGATCCAGCTGTCTACAATTACTGTAGGCTCGAATCCCACCAGGCTCAAGGTTGACTCAGCCTTCCATCCTCTGGGGTAGGTAAATTGAGGACCCAAGATTGTTGGGGGCAATAAGCTGACTTTGTAAAAATGCCGCTTAGTAATAAGCAGGCATATACAATGGAATGAAGGCTATTGCTGAGCACATTGGGTTGTGCTCCAAAAATTGTAAGCCACCCTGAGTCTTCGGAGAAGGGCGGCATATAAATGTAATTTTAAAAAAAATTCTCCACCTTCAGATTTTATCTCTTCCTCCTTAACTTATTTGTAAAAAGAATCAAGTCTTTTCAAGATGGCCTTCCACATATATTTTATTTTATTTTTATTTTAAATTACATTTATATGCCGCCCTTATATGCCGCCCATATATACAAGAAAAGTGGCAAGAAAAGTGATACAGAGACTTCAGGACATGCCTTGGGAAGTCTGAAGGAATTTGGGATGTTTAATCAGGAGGAAAAAAAATGACCAAGGAGAAGATATGTCAGTGAGGAGAACCATAGGAAAATGACAAAAAATATTTTTCCAGTGGCCTCAAGAACTAGGCCAAGAAATAATAGGTGTATATTACAGTAACCTATATTGAATTTGAATTTATTTATTTATCCATCTATTTATTTCCCACATTTATTAGTTTTATAAATAACTTAAGGCAGCGAACATATCTAATATTCTTTCCTCCTGTTATCTCCATAATTTTTTAAAATTTTTTCCAATTTTTGTTCTATTGTACTTTACTAATTTATTTGATTCTTTTTGCTAGTTTTAATTGTTTTTTATTTTTATTTTTTGTTTTAAATATGGTTTTACATTGTGTAAACCGCCTCGAGTCACCATGGGCAAATAGGCAGCAATATAAATTAAATAAACAAACAAACAAACAAACAAACAAACAAAAAACCCTGTGAGGTGAGTTGGGCTGAGAGAGAGAGTGACTAGCCCAGGCCTGTCAAACTGGCGGCCTGCGGGCAGGATACTTCACATGCAGGCCACATCCACCCTGGCTCCTCAATGGCAAAAAATGGTCATGATACGTCACAATATGTCACGTGACATGATTGAGTTTGACACCCGTTGACTAGCCCAAGTTTACCCAGCTGGCTTTCATGCCTAAGACAGGACTAGAACACAGTCTCCCGCTTTCTAGCCTGGGGCCTTAAGCACTAGACCACACTGGTTCCGAACTGAAAGATAAATGAATAGTAATGAAAAATGAAATATAAGAAAAAAAACTTGCCAATGGTAAGATCTGTGCAATAGTGAAATAAACTACTTAGGGAGGTTATGGATTTTCCATTTTGGAGGTTTTTAAGAAGAGGCTGGACAAACTACCTCTCCAGATGGTTTAAAATGATTTTTCTTGCGTACTGCAGAAGGCTGACCAGGTCATGTTTGTGATCCTTTTTGGTTCTACAATCCTATGATTCTTTACTGATGGGCTACTATGAGTGTCCTTGCTTAACGATGGCACTTGGGACTGGCAACTCCCATCATTAAGCAACCCAGTCATAAAATGCAATATCACATGATATTTACAAAGGCAGTTCTCACTTAACTGGTTGTTAAATGAATCCTGCACAATTCAGTGATCGCCATTTGGGAGCTCTTGCCAGCTGTTCTCACTAATTTTGCTTGTTGGAAATCTGTGCTGAAGGTTACAAAATACTGCAGGATTACTGCAATGACCACAACTCCAAGAATCAGTAACTTCTTCATTCAGTGTTGCCATAACTTCAAATCATTGCTGAATGAAGTGGTTAACTAAGGATTACCTGTATTAGAACTGGCTTCATCTTTAGGTGAAATGAAATATGGGTTCCAGGAGCTTCAGTGATACAAATAGCAAGCTAAGTATCTCCTCCCCTCTTTACATCTTTTCTACTGTTTTCCACAACAAATATAGTTTATCAAATAGAAATACACTTGTCAAAATTTCTGTTTTGTGTATATTATTTCTATCTCATTTTTGTGCACTACTATCAATCCTCTTTAAAGTAGTGGATCAGGGGTTCTAGGGGAAAGTATTGAAACAACTACATAAATATTGCTCAATAATTCATTTAGCATTGTTTAAAAGTATGTGACAAATGTTCACTGATTGAATAAAATCCTAAGCATCACAAGTACTTAGATTTAGAAATGTTAGTTGGAGTTCTTTTGAGATTGCTAGTCAGATAAACCACAACATATTAACTGTGAAACCACCTTGCCAAAATAGCTTTATCTGATTATGGATAGGTGTGAATTATATGAAGATTGAAAGCTGACATAAAAACAAGCCCTTTTCCAAATCTGTTTCTTACCAATAAAAATATACCATCCTTTGGACCAGGGATGTCAAACTGGCTGCCCGCAGGCTGGATGGATCACACGCAGGCCATGCCCACCCAAGCTCTGTGAAGGGGGGAAATGTTGTGAAACATCACGTGACGAGGTGAGTTTGACACCCATGCTTTGGACCATGTTGTCTGACCATGTTTTTACTTAATTTACTTCCAAGAGAAAAAAAATTAGTTAACTGATTAAATAATCAGCTGAACACTTAAAAAATTTCAACTTTATGTCTACTAGTTTATGTCATGAAAATCAGAGATACCACATGCCCTTTCAAATTATCTATTTTCTCCAGCCTTCTCAGTCGATGTTAAGAATTATGCATTCATTCATTCATTCATTCATCTTCAATGCTAGATGAATGGGATCATGGCTTGTATATCTTTTAAATAAAGATTATATTTAAATGGGGCTTTGCAAAGCATTTAAAGGTTTGTGCTTTGCAAAGCAGTGTGGTTTGGTGTGAACAAAAACCCCTTTCCTGGAAGCTTAAAAAGCCTAAAAAAACTTATTTTAAAAATGTTTAGTGTAGTGGCCATGCACACTTATGGAAATCATCTGGGAAGGACTTTGAAATAGCCTGGTTGAACCTTCTCTGTAGAGAAATACTTCATTCACACTAACATGCTTTGTGAAGCACCTGTTCAGGTCTTTCTGCCAAATGTGGGACTGGAGGAAGTTCACAAATCAAGGGAAGTGCCTGATAAATTAAGAAATGTGGTTAAGTTTAATAATTCAGCTATTTGCTCAAAGTTTGTATTCACCAGGTTAAAGCCAAACATAAAAGTCTTATTCCATCTTGGTCTGCTTGTAGTTCCTCCTCAGAAAATCGAACCAAGGGAGAATATTTTTTGTTACCTATATCTGCTGCTTAGGGGCACATCTAGACAGTCAGTTTAATGTGCTTTTCTCTAGTCTGTGGAGCAGGATAAGAATACGCTAGCATCGAGGAGAGATGAAATGGAGTTAACATCAGGGCCTATTAAATGAGTAGATTAATATGTCCTTTTTTTCTGAAACTGTAGATAAACTTTATGAAATTAAAATTAGAAAGGGGAAACCATGAAGAACCTGATTTATATGTGTTATATAATCTTAAATGGGATTAGTAATTTTAATGTGTTAGGTAACAAAATGTTAATATTTAATGGAAGAATATGTAACTCAAAGGTGGTGCACTTGAATTATTTCAGGGGGGAAACCAATTTATAGAAGGAATGTTATAAATTAGAATTTAAGAGGAATATACAAATGTGACAGCCAAAAGTATTAAAATATAATAATTATGAAGTTAATATATGTGAATTAAATAATGAGATAAACATTTGGAACAATATGATAAAATAGAAAATATATAAAAACATTGTTAAGATAAGAAATTGAATATAAAAACTGAATGTGTAGTTATGGTCATATTTGTATGTATATGTCAAACCTGTAATCATGCTGTTTACTGAAAAGAGATGTTAAAATGTGGAAAATTGAATAAAACTTGTTTAAAAAAAAAGAATACGCTAGCATCGTTTGATCAATCTATGTAACCAGTCTCAACTTTGTCTCAGTAAGGAGAGTGACCATATTCCAATAAATTACTGCAGAGCACATTATGATGCAGAGACAAATGAACTCCCCACTACCCAATTGGGGGAAAAACATCCACAGATTGCTCTACCTCTTATGGGCTGTGGGCTGTGAAGTGAGTTTGGATGGATGGATGGTACAGTGTGTTTAACCATGCCATCTGTCAGAATGATTAAATATCATTACAATTCTAGTGACTAGATGTGACCTGCCTGTCGGATAGCAAACACATGACATTACAGAGCAACTTGCTTTTGGATGTGGGGCTAATAGGCAAGTCACTGTATGAAGTCCTGGTCTACCACTAAGAAAATGTCTGGTCTACCTACTGTCACTATTGTAGCAACAAGCTCATTAGGGAATGTGGTAGACGAGGACCTCTTTAAGATGACCAGCATATTAAAGACAGATGCTTTAGAGAGATTCTGGTCTATAACTTTTTTTAGAGATCTCAAACCTAAGATGACCAGCATATTCAAGACAAATGTCTTGATAGTGGCAATGGCTTTAGAGAGATTCTGGTCTATAACTTTTTTAGAGATCTCAAAGCTACTTCTCCTAATGGCCTGAGGGAGAAGCTAGAGGGATAAATTCCTACATGGCCTGAAAGCAACCAATAGATCTGAGCAGATTCTAGCCTCTTCTGCATTTTTACCATAGTTTCATTAAATATGACACAAATTGTGCATATAATGAAACTTCTATCAGGAGAGGCCAGCACATTGTCATATCCGATCAGACAAATCCAAAATTAACTGACCTTGATTATAGGCTGGGGATGAAATGAAGGCTATGTTAAGCAGACATGCCATTGAAGAATGGTCAGCAAGCCATCTTTGGGCCAAAATTAGGGGGAGATGTTAAATGTGCCCTAGGGCATGTTGCATTTGATTTTTTTTAAACACAAAAATTCTAGTAACTAGAGAGGAAATAACAGTGTTTTCTTATTTCTGAAGCTAAAGGGTTACAGGAATCATTAGTTTCTTGCACCCAGATGAGCCCCAAGGTTAGAAAGATCTCATGAAGATTGTTAATTAGAGAGGATTGGACCATGTGGACAAAGAGGGGATTATTTTACAACTGATAAGAATATGAGGTAAGAGAAAGAAAGGGATGCTGAGATATCATTCAAAATGGAGAGGCACTCTATAGCATGTTTCTTTGAAATGCGGTATAGTAACTTTGATTTGTAAGAGGTGCCCCAACCCTAATTGTTATTTTAACAAGCTGCTCCTGTACTTAATTGCAAAAGGAGAAAAGATAAAAAAGCAGTCATGACACATCCTTGCAATCTGTTACATTTCACCAAAGACATAAATTCTATAACTATTTGAGCTCCCTGACAGACCTTTGGAACCGCTATAAAGAATCCCACCATGAGATGAACAACTAGAGAACACAAGACATTTGAATTACCTATTTTAATATTACCTACTTAAAGATCTATAACTAATGTTAGTCTTATGTCATCCTCCCACTGTATCTGCCATTATACAAAATATAATGAAGTATTTAGAAAAATAAAGCCAAATTGTCATTTCTTTAACGCAAGAAACCACGGACTAAACAAAGGGGAAAACTGAGGTATTTTCCCTCTTAGTTATAAGTCTGACGTAAGTAGTTACCAATTTGGATTCTGTATTTGCTGCATTGGTATATTCCAATTAATATGAGGAATTCTGGGAGTTGAAGTCCACAAGTCTTAAACTTGCCAAGTTTGAAGACCCTGGATTTTTAAACCAACTTGGCTAAACCAAAATGACTTAAACCAAGTTGCCTAAACCAACTATGATTTAAACCAAGTTGGAATAAACCAAATTGACTAAATTCATGCAACTCAAAAGTATGGTATATAGACTTTTATAGCCAGGTCACATAGTATGCAAAATATTCAGCAATTCAGAATAATAATAACAGAATAACAGAAGGGACCTTGTAGTTCTTCTAGTCCAACCCCCTGCTGAAGCAGGAGACCCTATTCCAGACAAAGCCTCCTTAAAAGTGATGGATCACCCATAACTTCTGGAGGCAAGCTGTTCTACCGGTTAATTGTTCTCACTGTCAGGGAATTTCTCCTTAGTTCTAGGTTGCTTCTCTCCCTTAAAGTCATTTATAAACTTCAATTTCTAGAAACATATATTCATGATCAAAAATTTGTTCTTCTCACATGAGTATCTGCAATTCAGCTAATGTCTAGTAAGGAGGTCCTCTTGAGCTACCACATCTGTTGGAGGTTCATTGAGTGTTGACCTGGAGAGAGACTGTTTAGTGAAATTTATTTTATTAATAAACTTACCTGAGCAAGTATACCAGGGGTGGGATCCGACAGGATTAACTACCGTTCGTGGTGATTTACGGAGTTTTACGATGTTTGGTGATTTATGATATGCTTCTCTGCATGCTGCTGCGTGCGCCTATAAATCTTTGTCAGCAGCGTTTGAAACAACATTTTGTTCCTGCTTTTCCACCGTAGCTGTGCCTTGCACAGCAACTGAAGTTGAAAAAGCAGGAAATAAAGATCAGGTAAGAGCCCAGGCAGGCAGGTGGGCTAAAACAGCAGCAGACATAGAACAGGTTCTATGTCTGCTGATCTTCAGAACTACCGGTTCTACAGAGCTGGACAGAACCGGTAGAAACCCATCCCTGAAGTAGACAGAATGCAGCTTGAGGATAAGAATTGCATGTAGATTCCCAATCCAAGGACTTTCCTGAAATCACATCAAATTGTAAGGTGTAAAATAATGAACTACATGAGGATAACTTATTGTGGTTTTAATGGCACTTAAATGAAATGAAATATGGGTCTGTTTGTCCAAATCTCAGTATGAGCCTTAACATTCCACTTAAAAACTGAGGTTCTACACCTAAAAATATCTCTCCATTAAATTTATGACTTGGGGGTTGCAACTCAATTGTCAATGTACCCCCTGTCCATTGATAAGACATGAGGAAGAGTTCCTTTCTCTCCCTTCCCCCATTTTTGAACATCCTCTAAATCTGCCCCATTAGATTAAAGCAGATCTGGATACACACAGAGATTGAAGGGTAAACAGCCAGGATGATATAGTTGCTAACTACGGATTAAAGTGCAAGTCTTCCCTTAGCCATGAAGGATCCCTAGATGACTTTGAACCAGCCAATCTGCCTCAGCCAAAAACACTTTACGAAGTTGTTTCAGTTGATAGAATGAAGAGAGATTGTCCTATATGTCACCCTGGTGGAGGAAGAGAGAATTAGCAAATAACTAACAGGAGGGGCCTCCTTGGGATTCCGTCAGTTAGACATTATAGGCTGGCGGTTCCCAGGGCTAGGGCCTTTTCTGTGGGAGTGCCCGCCCTATGGAATCAGCTCCCTGTGGATCTCCGTTTGCCCCCTGATCTCCGCTCCTTTCGCCGAGACCTAAAGACCTGGCTGTTTCAGCAGGCCGGTCTGGATTGACCCGGGGGTGGGTTATTTTAGTTGTTTTAATTTAATTCTAATTTTAATTGGCTTTAGACTTGTAGTTGTTTAATTCACTTTTATTGTAATTTGTATGGTTTTTAAATGTTCGCCGCCCTGAGTCCTTAGGGAGAAGGGTGGCATACAAGTCTAAATAAATAATAACTAAGATTGGGAAAGGCAGGAGAAATTCCAATGTTTGCTTAACTAGCATAGAATATGTTCTTTAAAATGTGCAAGGCAAAAGAACCTCTAATATTGTCCTACATATGTAGGACTGCTATTTGGTAGTAGCAATTCCATGGGATTTATTCCAAGTAAGTTGAAAATATTGCAACCTTTGATATCTAACTATCTTAGAATCTTACGTGACCAATGGAAAACCAGTTCTGTGGGCATGGCTTGGAGGACGTGGCTAGGCTTGGTGGGCATGGTTTGGTGGACATGGCAGGGGAAGGATACTGCAAAATCCCATTCCCTCCCCACCCCATTAACCTGCTTTCCAGCTCCACTCTCCTGTGCAGGGCAACCAAAGAAGACCCAGCCGATCAGCTGGGACTCGGGAGGCAGAGAATAGATGGGGGCGGGGCCAGTCAGAGGTGGTATTTGCCGGTTCTCCAAACTACTCAAAATTTCCACTACCGGTTCTCCAGAACTGGTCAGAACTGGCTGAATACCACCTCTGCTCTGTACATGAGGATCTTATCTGAGCTAGTAAACAAAAACTTTCAGTGCAAAGTCCTCACTTAATCCACCTCATTAATTAATATATTACTGAATAGCATAATGACATCATCTGAACAAAGGTGAATATTGTACAGTGCCAAACGATATTACTGTAATACATTCTATCAAAGCACTCTTGAGTATTGCCAGTCCAAGTTGATGAGCTTCATAGCACCCATGAAAGCTAATTTTGTCTCATAGTTAAGCCATTAGATTAGGAATAGGAAAACCTGAATTCTGGTCCTGCTTTAGGCATGGCACTTGGGTGACTTTGAGCCAATCATTTTCTCCCTGCCCTAGAAAGAAGTCTACAGTAAACTACTTCTGAAAATGCTTAGATTGCTAGGACAGGAATCAAATCTAATTTAGGGGTCCTTGGTGCTCTCTGAGCTTGATTGTTTTCTTGCAGATGTTTCATTACCCACACTAGGTAACATCAATAGTGACGCCTTAGAGGCATTAAAAAAAATTAATACACTACCCCCTTGCCAAAAACCCCTTTGAGCTGGATTTTGGCCCAACATTCTAGTTAATTTCTTTTTAATAACTGATGCTTAACCTGAATTGGTGCCAACAGAACAACAGGATATGTTCTCTAAAGACACTGCATTTTTAAGCCAAAGGGAACTTTTGTCTCATATTCCAGGGTCTTCCTCCAAACTCTCCACAGAGCCATTTTTGGGCATGGATCGAGCACTTTTTCAAAACATCACTCAACTTGTGCTTAGAAAGAGCCCAACTGATGGATCACAGATATGAAGGAGAGGTTGTGAGCCATACTTGGGATGTTCCTCCAGCTTCATCCCATGCAGAAGTGGTATTCAGCAGGTTCTGAACATTTCTGGAGAACCAGTAGCGGAAATTTTGAGTAGTTCGGAGAACCGGCAAATACCACCTCTGACTGGAGATTTTACAGTAACCTTCCCCTGCCACGCCCACCAAGCCACACCTACAGAACCGGTAGTAAAAACATTTTAAATCCCACCACTGATCCTATGCCTTTTCTTTGCATAGTGAGGCTTGTAGCAGGCCTGGGGGAGGGGGAGCTGGGTGAAGTAGGAACTCCGTCCTTGCTTAGTGGTGCAAGTGACTATCAGTGGAGGGTGAGAGTTGCTGGCTTGGCACTGCCCAAAAACAGTATGTGGAGCACTGCCAATTCTGCTCCCCTCCCACTAATGAAAACAGCAAAGAGTGTAGCCATGAAAACCCACATGTTGGCAAGAAGTGGCAGAAAACAAGTTATGCTCTCAGGGGTCACAGAGTCAGAGATCTGTCGCTCCACCCCACCAGCCCAAAACAAAATAGCCAACAATATAGTAAGGACCTGAAAATTAATGTATCAAAAGCAAGGTGGTTGTAGTTGACAGGGAAAATAATATGAATAATTACTCTGTGTGTGTGTGTGTGTGTGTGTGTGAATGCTGAAAAGTTGGGTGTTTTGATAGAAGATTTTGCTAAAGGTAGAAAAATAATTGGGGAAATATTAAGACATGCAACAGCTGATGGACAGACAGCAAGTAGAAGGCCTGTCCATCAGCTGTTGTGAGGGAAAGTATCAGAAGAGAAAATGGTTGTATACAAGTAGTCTTCGTCTTACAACAGTTCATTTAGTGACTGTTCAAAGTTATAACAGAAAATATGATTTATGACCGTTTTTCACCCTGACGACCTTTGCAGCATCTCCATGATCTTGTGATCAAAATTCAGATGCTTGGCAACTGGTTCTTGTTTATGACCTTTGCTGTGTTCCAAGGTCATGTGATCACCTTTTGCGACCCTCTGACAAGCGAAGTCAATGGGGAAGCCAGGTTCACTTAACAATCAGGATACTAAATTATCAGCTGCAATGTTTCACTTAACAACTATGGCAAGAAAAATCATCAAATGGAACAAAACTCACTGAACCAATGTCTCACTTAACAACATAAATTTGGGGCTCAATCGTGGTTGTAAGTTGAGGACTACCTGTATAAATACGGGGACCATATTTTCTTGGCAAAAATAAAGGCCAAACCTAAAAAAAGGCAAATCTGAAAGAGGTTCATGGATAAAAAATATTTATTTTTAACTTTGCTTTACAACTTCAAATATTTTATTAGTTGATCAAGATATAAAATACAGAAATACAAAGAAAAATGAAGATAATGAGAAAACAAGCGAGGAAAAGAGGAAGGCAAAAAAATGTAGGGGGAAGGGAAAAAGGAAAAGAAAAGCATTGACTTCTGATTCCTTTTGGTGCAGTAAAATAAGGTAGTAGCATAAAACATCAACTTTCTACTTTTATACAATAACATATACTAGTCATTTCTATAACAACAAGCCTATCTAATCAGCAAAACTCAAAGTTTCAATTTTTTCCACCTCGAGGAAAATGTGCAAAAAGCAGCTTCCAAGTAGAAACAAAACGAATTGTGTTCTTTCCTTTAATCAAAGCAATCAATAACCTTGCTTTACAAAGGGAAAAAAAAATCAAGAGTAAAACTATAAAACACTTTGCAAAAATACAGAAATTGAGGGAAGGGGTGTCCTTCAGTAAGTGTTTCTGACAGTGAGAACAATCAACCAATGGAACAGCTTGCCCTTGGAAGTTGTGGGAGCGTCATCACTGGAGACTTTCAAGAGACTGGACTCCCATCTGTTAGAAATGGTGTAGGGTCTCCCGCTTGGGTGGGGGTTGGACTAGATGACCTATAAGGTCCCTTCCAACTCTAATTATCTGTTATCTGTGTTGATTCTTGGCAATTGCCTAGATTAGTTCCTGTAGTTTCCTCAGCAAGATTTCAGAAATGGTTTAGCCATTGCCTTCTTCCTACAGCTGAGACACACTGCCCGGCCCAAGGTTACACAGCTGGCATTACACTTCAGGTAGGACTACAGCTCTAAAAATTAGCTTTCTGAAATAAAGGGACTGTCCTACATAATGAAGGATGTATGGTAATTGTATATGTAAGTGAATGTTTCTCTCCACATTTGCAGAAATGAGAGTTGGGTCTCTCAGAAGAAACCGAACAGCCGAATGCAGTGGGAAAGACTTATTTAAGAGTGAAGAAGGGTAAAACAAGACAGGCTAGGATTAAGAATGAATAATGGATGAGTTACACTGAATTGAGTACAAAACTAGGTGGTTAGTTCCAAAGAAATAGACTGAAGGAATTTGACCATAACAGAAAAATGAAGTGTGAATCAAATGTAGAAAATAAGAATGAATGGTTTAAAGTAGGTCTGCACAACAGATGTTCTGTGAGCCACGTGTGCTCTGCCAAACAGCCTTGCACAGCCCAATGGAATTGTTTTTTGAAAAGTCAGTAAATGTGCCAGTATCCAAAATATCTGCTGTTGAGCACCTCCAATGTCTCGCAGCCTTCATTGCTGCTGCCAACTCCAACTGTTTAGTACAACAGTTATTTCTTTGCAGCCCATGATGATTTTTCAGTTATTAATGTAGCCCTTTCCCATCAAGTCTGGGGTAGTAGAAGAGAGGGAAAAATTGGATATGTTGTGGTTGTGAGGAGTTGATGAGATCCTGAAAAAAAGAAAAGATAAGTAGCCTCAAAGACAAAAGGCAAGGTAAGTAAACAGGCAAACCTGGGGATAGAATAGATTTTGTTACATGCATTTTGCTTCCCACATGCTTTAATTTCTGTAGCTCACTATTTCTTTCTCCTTTCTTCAATTAGCATAACATTCCTTAAGCCAAAAAGGAATAGCATTATGGACAGGCCTCTATGCTTATGTGGCATTAACAGAATAACAGAGTTGGAAGGGACCTTGGAGGTCTTCTAGTCCAACCCCCTGCTCAGGCAGGAAGCCCTATACCATTTCAAACAAATGGATTTCCAATCTTTTTTTTAAAACTTCCATTGTTGGAGCATTGACAACTTCTGGATGCAAGTTGTTCCACTGGCTAATTGTTCAAACTGTCAGGAAATATCTCCTTAGTTCTAGGTTGATTCTCTCCTTGATTAGTTTTCATTCATTGCTTCTAGTCCTGCCTTCAAGTGCTTTGGAGAATAGCTTGGCTCCCTCTTCTTTGTGGCAACCCCTTAAGACATTGGAACACTGCTATCATGTCACCCCTAGTCCTTCTTTTCATTAGAGTAGACATATCCAATTCCAGCAACCGTTCTTTAGCCTCCAGTCCCCTAATCATCTTTGTTGCTCTTCTCTGCACCCTTTCTAGAGTCTCCACATCATTTTTACATTGTAGCAACTAAAACTGGATGCAATATTCCAAGTGTGGTCCAGCATTAATCCAGCCGTTGCTGGAAACCATCAAAAGTACATTCAAGTGCCTGGAATAATGATGGGAATGGGAATAACTGTAGTGGCTAATAGATCTGCTTTAGACTCATTCATGTGAACATTTGAGAAATAATTGAGAAAGTTATTATACCATAATACTACATAATATATAATACCTTTGTTGGATTTCTATATTGTTTACCTTGTATGGTAGAAATGGCCTATGAATTTTAATATTTGAATGAATAATTCAAGTGAAAAATAAGTTGCTAGAAAGCACCATTGTACTGTCATATATTCTTTCAATTATATCCAAATGCATTAACTCATAGAGGCATTTTAAGCTGCAACTAATTAAAAATAACTATCATGTGCTGAATGAAGTGGTAAAAAGGCAGCAGTATCGCATTTCTGCATAGGGGACATGAATAATGCATTATCATGTTGGAAACATGGAAATTTGCTTCAAATTTTTATTTTAGTGTTTAACCTCATAACTGACATCCTTTTAATGAAAATAAGGAAGTATATAATCACAACACTAGAAATAGTTTATTTCAGGGGGGAAATTCTGCAAATATAATTGGGTTTCCCTATATCTCCAAAGATTTCTAGTTACTACCATTAATTTATTCTATCTAGGCTATATATTTTATTTCTTATTATGTCCTCTTGTCATTTATTTGATACATGGGTGGACTTTTCAGTACCTGCAAAACCAAGGTTTTAAAATATTATTTTAAAATTAATCATAAGCATTATTTACACTCAAAATATAATTTTCCTTATCTGTACAATAAAACTTAATGATAACACACAATAGCTATCATATTGTATGACTAGAGCTGAGAACTAAATTCTTAACTTCTTCTAATAACTGAATATTAGTAATTACAGGTAGTCCTTGACTTATGACCATTCATTTAGCAACTGTTCGAAGTTGCAATGGCACTGAAAAAAATTACTTATGACCAGCCCTCAGACTTATAACCATTGGTTCAGTTGAGATCTGCATATGTGGGACTGATTGGGGTAGATTTCAGGGGTGACACTGAAATATAATTTTATCATATTTTATCTATATCTTAAACAATTGTATTCTATTCCAACTTCATTTTAGACTGTATTTTATTCCAATTTCATTTTAAATCATATTTTATTCGAATTTCATTTTAAATTGTATTTTAGTCCAATTTCATTTTAAATCATATTTTATTTCATTTTAGATTGTATTTTATCCAATTTCATTTTAAATTGCTGTTATCAAATTTTAGTAATAATTTGTTTCTGGAACTGCACTTTGATATGGCCCAAGGGCTAATCAATCAATCAATGAAGAATGTTAAATCATTGCAGCATCCCTGCAGTCATGTGATCACAATTTGAACACTTGGCAACCATTATGTATTTATGATGGTTGCAGCATCCTGTAGTCACATGATTATCACCATTTGCAACCAGCTGGCTTCCGGGAAATGGCAAAGGTTGTAAAATCAGGAAGTGTCACATAATGACTTACTTAACAATCACATGATGGACGTTGTAGTCCCAATTGTATTTGTAAGTTGAGGACTACCTGTAGATGTGGAGGCATTGAATTAATGATAGGGAAGTACATGTACCTATTCCTATTTATTTATTTTTATTGTACTTCTTTGTTTATTAGTGGAATGATAGATCACTCAACTTAAAAGCAATTTGCAATAAAGAAAAGCAATGAACCTACGTTATAAAAGTAAACATTAAAAAAAGCAACCTGTCAACTTAAGGAGAGGCTTGATTTGAAAAACAAATCCTAACAGCTGTTGAACAATGGAACAAACTTACTGTAGAAAAGGTGGGGTTTCCTTGATCAGACAATGTTTAAGCAGAGACTCTTAGGGGATGACATAGTGGGTTTTCCTGCACTGGGCAGGGGGTTGGGTTAGATGATCTCAGGGCCCCTTCCAACCCTTATATTCTCTGATTTTGCTGCTCTTTGCTGTTGTATTCATTTGTCAATCAGTGCTATTTCTCCTATTTTGAAATATCATTGTTCCAAAGAAAGTTCTATTTCTATTTTTGAGTGTTTTGTAATAATAATTTTGGGGGGGGGGGGTAACATGAATTTCTTGTAGCACAATAGTTTAAGTCTTGATAACGCTAAACGATGAATTTACCTAGAATTAATTATCAACAATTGCTAAGTATTTTTTTCCCAATTTTCCAAAATAGTTTTCACCAACATCAATAACTAAGTGGCCATTGCTATCAGAAATGATACTACGAATGAAATGTATCAACCAGTGAATTCTAGAAAATTTAAATTAACGTAATGCCATTTTCAAAGGATATAGCACTATTTATGAATTATTTTTTATAATACATTCTGGATAACTACACTCTGAGATCAATTCATCTGGATTTTTCTGTTATATATGAGGAACTCCTCAAAGCCCTCCCCCCACGTTCCTTTTTATACCCACCCTCACTCACATCTCTCCCAAAAAACTTAAAATCAATCTTTGGGGAAGAGTTATTTTCTCTTTCTCTCTCTTCCTTTTCTGTAGAATTAAGAAGGAAAGGGGTGAAGGTTTTCCGTGGAAATCAAATCATTTTTCCATCAATGTTCTCAAACTGTCAAAAATAGCCTCAAATCAGTCCCATTGTGTTTCCATCCTATTGGAGGTGGGAGTGAGTATAAAAAGAGGAGCAGTTTACCTTTTTAATGGATGCTTCCTGCAGCCAATCTCATCTTTAGAATCTAAAAAAAGAAATAAAACAGTCCTGACAGTGATATTTATGTAATAAACATCTAAAAAGATGGTGGACCTTGTTTTATTTGTAACCACTTTGGAAGTGTTGACTGGTTCTTTAGTACAACGTAGCTTAAGAGCCTTGGTTAGAATGGTTCAGTGGTTAGAATGCAGTATTGCAGGCTAATTCTGCTGACTGCCAACAGTTCGATTCTCACCAGGCTCAAGGTTGACTCAGCCTACCATCCTTCCGAGGTTGGTAAAATGAGGACCCAGATTGTTGGAGACAATGTGCTGATTCTATAAACCGCTTAGAGAGAGCTGTAAAGCACAATGAAGCAGTATATAAGACTGCTATTGCTATTGTTAAGCAGAGAACCATTTCTCATATCTGGTTAGATCTCTTTTACAATTTCTCTGTTCCTATTTTTTACACAGCTCATATTTAGATATTTGAATGTTTTCCAAATGGTTCTCATATGTTTTGCTGTTGAAACCATAGGAACATAGATCTGGATCTCTGGTTACATTTCAATGTATGTGTGACCATGTTCCCACAAAGTGGCGTTATTTGGAAATCTAGTTGTAGTAGATGTCAGAAACTGAATTATGCTTCTGAATTACATAACATCTGGAAATATGCTGTAGATACAATTTCTTATCTATGCTGCATCTTCTCTGGGATCTGATAGGGCTTGCAAAATCTGCAGTTTACTCCTGAAGATTCACAAATGAAACTAACCAGGAAGCCAAGTGTGCAAAATTTGGGGAATGTTTCTGTCCTGACACAACAACTGGGTTTTTTTATATCATTTAAAGTTCCTTGATGAATCATTTCAAAAGAAATTCTATGAATCTTTAATTGTACAGTTAAGGGGGTGGATTGTGCAATGCAGGCATATTGGTCTGTTTGTTTTGGTAGTGTTAGTTATTGTTAGTCAGTTGGTGCTGACACATACTTTTCTTTCAAGGCAATTAACAGATTCAGAAGAAAACGCTTTCATAACAGGTCAGTCCCTTAATTGTAGTTTCTCTTTCCTAAAGACTTTCTTGTTCCCTCCCAAGATTCTTGTTCATCACAAATACCTTTGCATTTTGTAAAAACATACCTACAACATAGACCGCTAAATGTAGCATTCATTTAACTGAGCCTCTTACAGACCCAAAAGTTGCGTCCATCTGGGATCAATGCTACACTCTGCATTCCCACAACCCCATTAGTCTTGGGCCGATCTTCAGCAACGGAGCTAATTCACTTCCAGCTTCTCTGCTGCTTGAGAAGGAATGCTAGGAAGACAGCTGGCAGAACTCCTTCTGGAGCTAAAGGTCATCTGGTATCCATTGATGGGAGCCTCTCCTCATGTTACTTCTTGCATCCTGGGATTTTCTCACTTCTTTCTGGAGCCACCTCCCCATTACTTCTTATTCTGGAGTTATTCTCTAGAGGAAGCTTTGGCATATCTGCCATATAGTCTTCAGAAAGAGACTCAGCAAGGAAATGATTTGCAACAAATTGAACAAGAAATTATGAAGGGTGGAGCAGATACTGTCAGAGCTGTGAGTTTTCTATTACCCATTAATAGTGGGATGGCCTTTCAGATTACTTTATTCTTCTAAGGAACAATGAGAACAGCATGGCAATGCAAGCCAGTGCAGGATAAGTGTACAGAAATGCCCTGGGACAGCTAAACTTGCCTGGAAACATAGAAGTTTTCAGTAGCTGAGTCAGGGGTGAAATTCAACCACTTCACACCACCTCGCACCACCTTGGGAGAGGTGGTAGGGACAATTTGAATCGGTTGGCCATGGCCACGCCTGCATGCCTTCTTCCTTTTAGAGACTGAGTCCCACCCCCCATGCCCACCCGCCTTTTAGAGACTGAGTCCCACCAAGCCACACCCACCAAGCCATGCCCACCAAGCCACGCCCACCAAGCCATGCCCACAAAGCCAGTAGGGAAAAATTTTGAATGTCAACCCTGAGCAGAGTATACTATAACAATTGTCCCATTAGGCTTCCATTAGTGGGAAGGATCAGGACCTCTCAAAGGGTGTCTTGGAAGATTGAGAGGATTCTTCAGGGCAAAATTCATTTGAGACAAGCAGGTTGTAGAAAGAAGAATGAAAGTGAATGTGTAGTATTCAAATCCACTTAATTTTTTTTTTTTAGATATTTTATCCACTTTTCATTATTTTTATAAATAACTCAAGGCAGCAAACCTAACTAATAGTCCTTCCTCCTCCTATTTTCCTTCAAAAACAGCCCTGTGAAGTGAATTGGGCTGAGAGAAAATGACTGGCCCAAAGTCACCCAGCCAGCTGACATGCAACACATGGCCACCATTGAATAAATGATCATTTCTCCATCTGCTGTTCTGCAATTGTATTGGCCATCGTCTATTGGCCATGCTGGCTGGGAATTCTTGGAACTTTAAACAATCACATCTGGAGGACATTAGGTTGGAGAAGACTAGAACAAGATGTCACTGGGCGTGAAAGACAGAAATAGCCAAGTGAGGTGTCATAGTGTAGAATAGATAATATTTGGTGAATCTTCTGCTCCAGTCATCTGTGTATGTCTAGCCCTTCAAGCAGGAAGGACAGTGATTAGTGGTTATTCATCTCCCAGCAAATAAAGCTGGCTGCTAGGAGAAACACATAGAGGGGAATGCACTAATCACTGTCCTTTAATTGTTCCACCTTAATATAATGAGAACACCAATCACAAGCCTCTCAAATAAGGTGGAATAAAGCTTAGCTATCAGATTGAGAGAATTATGCCATCATGCCTTTCTGCTAATTTAACCATAAGAGAACTACAACTTGACAGTGAGGAAGAGTATGTAATCCAGCATTTTGAACCTCACAGTGACCAAATTGATGCTTCTCGGGTGCTCACTGCATGGAAATGTGTCCTCTCGCACCACTGTTTCCTTCCAATTGGTGTCAGAAATCATACTGCTTTTGTCCCAGTAGCAAGACTGATTTTGGAGACCAATTGCTCTGGAAGAACTTATCCTTTATCAATTTATCCAATCCTGTTTTAAAGCCTTCCAGGCAGAGGTGGTATTCAGTTCTGGAGAACCAGTAGCGGAAACTTTGAGTAGTTCAGAGAACCGGCAAATCCCACCTCTGACTGGAGATTTTACAGTATGCTTCCCCTGCCACGCCCCCCAAGCCACGCCCACAGAACCAGTAGTAAAAAAAATTGAATCCCACCACTGCTTCCAGGTAAATGGCCAACATCTCTACAGAATAATTACACACTGTGTGAAAAATGTCCTTTTTTTCCTAGATCTTCCAATCAATTTTCAGATGGTCATTTTTCCTACTGTTTTGAGGAAAGGTTTCTCCATGTCCACTTGCTCCTCGTATCCTGGATGATCCCTGACTCTAGACCAGGAATTCAGAAAAATTGGCAACCTTGCCACAGTCTTCCAGTGTATGTGTGGCCAATACATTTCTCCTCCTTTTTGCATTTTAACCAATAGCAGTAGCACTTAGGCTTATATACTGCATCACAGTGCTTTAAAGCAATATCTGAGCAGTTTGCAAATAGCAACAGTAATAGCATTTATATACCACTTCACATGGCTTTACAGCCCTCTTTAAGTGGTTTACAGAGTCAGCACATTGCCGCCAACAATGAGTCCTCATTTTACTGATCTCAGAAGGATGGAAGGCTCAGTCAACCTTGAGCCAGTCAGGATTGAACTCCAAGCTCTGGGCACAGTTAGCCTGCAACACTGCATTCTAACCACTGAGCCACCAGGCTTCCTCATCACTTCTCTTGGCCTTTTGGCTAAGATCAAGTATAGTATATGTTCTTATCAGTTTAATTTTTTACATTTCAGGGTAAAGGGCAAAATATTTATTTTAATTTTTTTACGGAATTCAGACATAAATTTTATTTCTTAAAACCCCTGAAATCCCCAATATACAGGGCCTGACATCCTCCACTTTGGGATGTATCACTTGCACAAAGCTTCGGGAGGCAGAAGTTGTACACATCTACTGTAGAACATATATTCTCTCTTTCTCTCCCTCCCTCCCTCCCTGGACTCTCTCTTTCTGCCTACCTCCTTCACCTATTGTTTCCAAATGGCAAGACATAATTATATATTCATATGCTGCCTTTTAGAAGATACTCTAAAGATTTCCAGACATTGAAATTTAAGTTAATGAGCACAATATTATTTTTCCATTGTGTATTGCAAATGTATATGGAAATTTTGGATATCTCTTTTGTACTAATTACTTGTGATGAAGTTTTTCATATATACATATATATATATTTATTTATTTATTTGACTTGTATGCGGCCCCTCTCCGAACAGACTCGGGGTGGCTCACAATTAAAACCAACACAATAAATAATTACCTAAAATAGAATTAAACCCAACAAGCCAAATTACTAAAACAAATTATAAAACAACCCCGCCCCCAAGAGGAGTCAGCACAGAGCAGCCTGCTCAAAAGCCAAGTTTTCAGGTGTGCGGAAGGTGCGAAGGTCGGGGCCAGGCGGAGTCCCAGAGGTAGCTGATTCCATAGGGCAGGAGCCACCACAGAGTAGGCCCTCCCCCGCGTCACCGCCAAGCGACATTGAGTCGCAGACGGCACGCCGAGGAGTCCCTGCCTGCGCCGTACAGGGCGGTTGGTATTCGATGCCGGCAGTAGACGTTCCCGTAGATAGCCGGACCCATGTCTCGTAGGACTTTGAATGTCAATACCAAAAACTTGAATCTCATTCGGAGGGCAACCGGCAACCAATGCAAACCACGCAGGAGGGCGTAACATGGGAGAACCGGAAGCTCCCATCACAACAGCGGCAGCATTTTGCACCAGCTGAAGCCTCCGGATGGTATGCAAGGGCAGTCCTAGATAGAGAGCGTTGCAGTAGTCGAGCCGCGAGGTGACAAGTGCCTGAGTGACCGTGGGCAGGGCATCTCAGTCCAGATATGAGCATAACTGGCGAACCAGCCGGACCTGGGCAAAGGCCCCCCTGGCCACGGCTCCCACCTGCTCCTCCAGCCTGAGCCGTGAGTCCAGGAGGACCCCCAGGTTCCGTGCCCTATCCATGGGGGGCAACACCTCTCCCCCCATGACCAAAGATGGAATCTCCTGACTGGGTCGGGATGTCTGTATGCACAGCCACTCTGTCTTAGCTGGATTGAGCCGAAGCATGTTACTGTCCATCCAGATCCGTACCGCATCCAAACAACGGGACATCACAGAGAGAGCATCACTGATGTGGCCTGGGGTGGAGATGTATAACTGCGTATCATCAGCATACTGATGATACTTCACCCCAAAGCCCTGGATGATCTCACCCAGCAGTTTCATATAAATGTTGAACAGAAGGGGCAAGAGGACTGACCCCTGAGGGACCCCACAAGTGAGAGCCCTTGGAGTCGACCTCTGCCCCCCTGCCAACACTGATTGCAAGCATCCCGAGAGGAAGGAGGCGAACCACTACAACACAGTGCCTCCCACTCCCAACCCCCCGAGACGCCGCAATAAGATACCATGGTCGATGGTATCGAAAGCCGCTGAGAGATCTAACAGGACCAGGACAGAGGAAAACCCCTGTCCCGAGCCCTCAGGAGATCATCCATCAGTGCGACCAATGCCGACTCTGTGCTATACCCGGGTCGAAAGCCCGATTGGTACGGATCCAGGTAGTCCGTTTCATCCAGGAAAAGCGGAAATTGCTGAGCCACCACACTCTCAACAACCTTCGCTAGAAAGCGAAGGTTGGAGACCGGACGAAAGTTGTTCAATTCGGCTGGGTCCAGGGCAGGCTTCTTCAGGAGAGGCCTCACCACTGCCTCCTTCAAGGCAGCGGGAAAGGTACCCTCCCCCAGAGAAGCGTTGACCACTGCCCGGAGCCAGCTGCATGTCACCTCCCTGGAGGCATAGACCAACCAGGAAGGGCATGGGTCCAACAAACATGTGGTGGAACTCAGTCGTCGCATAATCCTGTCCACTTCATCCTCAGAAACAGGATCGAACTCAGTCCAGATTACATTAGCTAGACCACTTGCACCCTCGGCATCAGACCACGGCAAATTGGAGTTCAGCCCCGAATCCGGCGATCTTATCCTGCAGAAACTGGCCAAATTCCTCAGCTCGACCCCGCAGGGGATCCGCCACAGCCCCGGATGGAGGAGGGAGCGGCGACCCCAAACAGGGCGGCTGGGCGGTTTCCTGTGGATGCTATGAGAGCAGAGAAATAAACCCTTCTCGCTGCTCTCACAGTTACCAGATAGGTCCTGATATACGCTCTCCACTGGGCTCGGTCAGATTCGGAGTGGGTCGACCTCCACCTGCTCTCTAGACCCCTTCTCTGTCGCTTCATCTCCCGGAGCTCCCCGGTATACCAGGGAGCCACACGGGATCTGCACCGGGTAAGGGGATGCATGGGGACAACTCTGTCAAGAGCCCCCGCGGCTGCCCGTTGCCAAGCGGCCATCAGGGTCTCGGCAGAGCTGTGGACCAGGGATGTAGGAAAAAACCCCAGCTCTGCCTGGAACCTTCCGGGTCCATCAGGCGCCTGGGACGGAACCACCTAAGGGGCTCCTCATCCCAGCAGTGTGGGGCAGCTTGTTGAAAAGCCAGCCGTAGGAGATAATGATCTGACCATGGAACGGGGTGGATAATAAGATCACCACTCCCCAGATCATTACGCCACTGCTCGAGACAAAACCAGGTCGAGCATGTTGCCCCCTCGTGAGTCGGGCCATCAATCACTTGAGTCAGATCCATGGCCGCCATGGAGGCCATGAATTCCTGGGCCAAGGCTGACGCCACCCCAAGAGAGGGCAAGTTGAAGTCACCCAGGACAATAAGTCCTGGGAACTCCACGCCAAACCGAGATGGCGTCAAGCAGCCCAGGCAGGGCAGCTGCCACACAGCTGGGGAAATGTATGTGAGCAGCAAGCCCATCCGACTCTCAGACCGCATCTCAAAAGGAGGGCTTCACACCCGCCTATCTCCGGAACAGAGACCTCCCTTGGAATCAGGGCTTCTTGAATAACAACAGCTACCCCTCCACCCCTTCCCTGGGCCGTGGCCGTGCAACACCAAAACCTGGGGGCATAGATCAACTAGAGGGACTCCCCTCTCTGGGCCCACCCAGGTCTCAGTGATACAGGCCAGATCCACGGCCTCCCCCTCGATCACCTCACGGAGGAGGGTTGCTTTATTAGCCACGGACCTGGCATTAAAGTACACCAGCCGAGTCCAGGGGCCCTAGATCCCGGGTCCCCAGGACATTGGGAAGAGGCATCGGGGTAGGAGCACGCCACTGCATAAAGACATCAGGGGCGTGCTCCTTAACTTGATCTGGCCCACGCCTCGCGTCTGCCGAACCCAACCACCCTGGAAATCGTCGCTCCCACCCTGTCCTCCGGGGCCCCCCCGGCACCCCACCATGACCCTGATCTGGGCTGCTGAGTCCCCTCCTTACGACCCACCCCTCCCTAACCCCCTTAAGAAACGGTCTAAAAACCGAATCAACAAAGCCCCACTAGCCCTCTTATTGCCCCTCCCAAGACCCCAACCCTTCCCCGCGCTGTGCCATCTCTCAGGGTTCCATAACCCGTCCTCGAGATAGACCATCGAGAGTCCAAAGGGCCAAACCCAGGAGAGAGGGCGCTCCCTTAAGGCCTGCAGCTCTGTCGAAGAATAGGTCCGGATCTTGTAGTGATGGAGTATCTGGGGGAATAGTTTGTGGTTGGAAGAAAAGTCCGGCCATTACAGGTGTTAAAGATGTTAAAAATGGTAATAGCAGCACCCAATGGAGTCCAATTAACCGGCTACCAGGAGGACCAAAGACATATATCAGGACTGCCCTCTCGCCAAGGTCCTGTGGGTCGATGGTACAATCCCATGCTTGGGCCTGCAGCCACCGCGCTCTCACCGCAGGGCTCTCCGGAAAGTCGATCAGGACAGATGACACAAGCCAGGCCGTATTAACAGGGAAAAGGCGTCCCCACCATGCTGCCCTCTCACCACAGCAAATCAGCAGGGAATACCCAGAAACCCCAGGCCAGCATCCATCAGGTGAAGAGGGGAAGGGAGGCACAGTTCATAGTCCGTGGCCAGGCAAAGATGTAACAGGCCAAAGAAGACAAGGCAGAAAGAATAAGGCAGCAGGGTGGGGGGAAGGGAGGGCAGACAAAGCCTCCGGCCTGTTCCCAAAAATGCCAGGAAGGACTGCTCACACATCAGGTGGTGGGATAGCTGGTAAAATTGATGGTACAAGGGGACCAAGACCGGCTGCAACCTCGGGCCAACACCGCCTTCATCTCTAGGCCCAGCGAGGCCATTCGCCGATCCGCCGCCCCCATCCTCACCATCTTGGTCAATGGCGCCGTTGTCATCCGCGCCCAGATCGCCCAGTTCTTACCAGCGCTCTCCAAGCCACAGACAGGTCACCGCTGCCACCGGCGACCCTGCTGTTGCTGCTGCTGTTGCTCCCCCGCCATCACTGCTGCCACCAGCGACCTCGCAGGCCCTCAAAATTAGCGGGACCGCTGCGGGAAATGAGCGCTAGAGCGAGAACTGAGTCATAGGTGCTGGCGCTGATGTCCTCCTCTGCGCCTGCGCGGCCCTCTTCTTGGCAACGCTCCCAGCGCCAAAGTCCTGTCGCCACTGCCACTGGCGACCTCAACGCTCCGTCCCCACCATCGCCGCCACGTGGGTTTCTCAAGGCAAACGGAACAGTGGCGAAAATCAGGCGCTGGGGCAATGGCAACACCCCCAGCGCCGAAACCCTGTCGCCGCTGCCACCGGCGACCTTGCCGCTGCTCCTCCGCTGTCCCCCGTCATCACCACTGCCACCGGTGACTGCGGGTTCCCCAGGACAAGCCGACAAAATCAGGGCTGGGGCAATGGCCAAAAGTCACCTGGGGCGGGGCCCAACCCCGCTCGCCAGTCCGCCGCCACCTCAGCCTCCTTCACCGCCTCCTCTTTCTCCGGCCGCCAGCTGTCCCGCCTGCCAGCTGATCGGCTTTGCGGCCAGAGCCTGCCGTTCAGAGACAGGCAGGCTCGACCACGCTAGTACCCACCGATCCACCAGGTCTTCAAATATCCGAACCTGGGGGTCGGGGGGAAAAGAAACGGCTCCACACCTCCTCACGGACCTCTTCAAACCACGCCACCCCCGGGACGCTACGAACAAGTGGCCATCTTTAGGGGCATGCGCATATATATATATCCTGAGGAACTGTGGAATTTTGCAGTGAAAAGAATGGATTCCTCGGTTAATAAATCAGTGAGTCATGGCATATAAACTTTCCATGACTCATTGATTTCCCAATGAGAAAATAAGTTTCTTCTCTTTAGAAACCTTCTTTGTACAGACACAATAACAAGCTAGGAATTTTGTCTTAAAACAGAGTTCTGGGTAGACATTAAGCTTGTGGGTTCTATTTTACTTTTCCACTGGAATTCTGAGGTTTATGAACTTCAGCCAGAAAACAAAGTGTGATTCAGTTGGGCACATAAACTTAAAAAAAAATGGGCAGAGGGCTTAAGTTTGCACTCAAATCCTGTTGTGTATGATGATAATGATGACAATGATGTTATCTATTCAGTCGTGTCCAACTCTTGGCAACTCGTGGGCCAGGTTTCTTCACATCCTCCAATCTTGGACTACTTCTTTGTTCTTGATTGTGCCTGTTTGCTAGTGTTAAATCATAAAGAGCTTGAAATTCTTGCTGGTTTGTTGTAAACAACAAGTGCTTCACTGATGCATACTTACCTTTTGCTGTCCTTGTTCTAGGCCATGGGTGTCAAACTCGCCACATCACATTTCCATCACGTGACATATCCCAACATGTTTCCCTTTGTGGAGTTGGAGTGGGCGTGGCTGCATGTGATGCATCTGGACCACGGGCCGCCAGTTTGATACCCCTATTCTAGGCATATCCAGAGTTATTTTAAAGCGATAGTAAGATTTTGAAGTTCCTCTGTGGGGACTTCTTAAATAGAATGACAACCCAATAATAAACACTGCATTACTGCCTAATTACTAATTACTTTACATGAATCCTCTGGCATTGTAGGAATATTTTTGTTTCAAACAGGAAACAAGCAAGGAGTATTGCTGTAGATGTGATATTTCATTTTTTCTAGCTTAAACTGGATAGTTTTTCATTCACTAAATGGGGCTCAGTTCTGGTAATTTAAGCTGGGCATCATCACCTAATTAAAGGCTCAGTTACAGAGTAAAGAAAGTGGTTTCATAGATTCTCACAATCAAGATAAATCTAATTCTTACTTTTTTCTTTATGGAGTAGAAATGGTTTTTTATTTTGTGAGCGAAAAAAAAGTGTTACGAAAAAGCCCTTCTTGATGGGTACCAACTGAGTGGTTCAGAGGTGGTATTCAGCAGGTTCTGACCAGTTCTGGAGAACTGGTAGCAGAAATTTTGAATAGTTCGGAGAACTGGCAAATACCAACTGGCCCCGCTCCCATCTATTCTCTGCCTCCCGAGTCCCAGCTGATCGGCTGGGTCTTCTTTTGTTGCCCTGCACAGGAGAACAGAGCTGGAAATCAGGTTAATGGGGTGGGGACAGAATGGAGATTTTGCCCCAGGAGTGGGAGGGAATGGGGATTTTAGAGTATCCTTCCCCTGCCACATCCACCAAGCAACGCCCACCAAGCCACACCACACCCATTAAGCCACACCCACAGAACCAGTAAATTTTTTTGAATCCCATCAGTGGAGTGGTTGTCTCTGTGTTGCTTCTGGGGCTTTATAGTGTTTCCCTCTTTTATTCTTGTTTCACAGCATGCTTTGTGCTGGAAACCACCAGAAGAAGTCCAGGTTTTATTTATGCATGATTAAAACATAAAACTGAGGCATCTCTGGAAGGATTGGTAAATTATGATCGGCCATTAGTTTTCTGGTGGATGTTATAAACCATGAGCCACCCAGAGTCGCTTTGGATAGCGAGATTGGGTGGCATATAAATAAATAAACTAGCTCTCCCAAGTGCTTTTTTTAATGTAAGATTGGAAAGCTTGAGTAATCAGAAGGCTGGGAGTTCCCCATAGTTGACCATTGACTCTGAAACAAACTGACTGTAGCTCCGCAGTTCGTGGATTCCAAGAGAAAGATGGATTTTTCAGCTGTATTTCCTAGCAAACAACATCTGAGGAGTTACTGAGGCAGCATTTCTCAAACTGAGACTCAGGATCTGCAATGGAATTTGAGATGTTTCCAGGAAGGTTTTACCCAAATTCTGCAGAACATCAGAGTGATGGGCAGATCAAAATAAACATTCACTGCAGAAAATCAGCTATTGTTTTTTTCAGGAATCACCGTTCTATACTCGGGGTCCATTTCTATCCATTTCTATTCTATTCTATTTTCTTAGTCCTTTCCAATGGGCCCAAACAGTAGATTGGGGTGTCAAACTCGCATTGTCACAGCGGTGTCACATGATGTATCATGACTTTTTTCCTCTTCACTAAACCAGACATGGGCGTGGCAAGCACGTGATGCATCCAGCCCACGGAACGCAAGTTTGACATCCTTGTAGTAGATGGCCTGAGAAATCCTATATTGGAAAACTGACAGCTGATTGTCACAACTTTCTAACCTTGGCAGGTATATTAGATTTTATTTGATTTACTTGTCATGTTTACTTATTTGAGATAACATGGAATCATCAACTTAGAAGTATGCATTGGATGGATTTAGGTATAATCGTAGTTTGAATGGATAGTGAGATCTGCACCCAATCTAAACAGAAATAACCTTAACCTTGTCTGTAATTTTTTTTAAATTTCTTAAAATTTATATCCTGCCCATTTCACTAAGTAACTCTGGGTGGTTTACATCATAAAGAACAAAAATATGTTACATCTTTTCTTGTACTCTGTAATAGTATTACATGTGATAAAAACCTCAGCAGAATCCAGAGATTCAAATGTTGAAGGAAGTGTGAAAACTTATATTTTAAAAGTCTACTAGATTATAAGCAGCCACTGACTTTTTTTTTTTTTTAATTACATTTATATGCCGCCCTTCTCCGAAGACTCAGGGCGGCTCACAATTTTTGGAGCACAATCCAATGTGCTCAGCAATAGCCTTCATTCCATTGTATATGCCTGCTTATTACTAAGCGGCATTTTTACAAGGTCAGCTAATTGCCCCCAACAATCTTGGGTCCTCAATTTACCTACCCCGAGAGGATGGAAGGCTGAGTCAACCTTGAGCCTGGTGGGATTCGAGCCTACAGTAGTTGTAGACAGCTGGATCTTAAGAGCAGGCATTTACAGCCTGAGCCACCAAAGCTCTTGATAGCAATACAATTTTTCAGTAGTTTCCTATAGCTCTGTGGTTTATTGTACAATATATATGAGATAAATTTGTTACAATTAGCAGGAAGCAATAGAACCAGCCGAGCTTGCAAATTATATTCTATGTAATAACATGTGCATAATAAAGTATAAATAAAGTTTATATAATAAAATTTTGTTGTTGAGTAAAGTTTATTTTAAGTAAACATCAGAAGAGGAGCCATCAGTAGAAAAATGTGCCTTTCTATTTTATGTAATCTAAAAGGTTAAGTAGGAAATCTCAAATTACAAAATGAAAATCACTCTTAAAAACACAAATAACAAACCTCAATATTTAAACAGATTTTTTCCCCAAGACAGTCAACTAAAGAGGGAAGAGCTGTTATGGATGAGTTAACATAAACTCATCATATGAACTATTTGATACATTGTGAATAGAACCTGTCATTGTTTGAAGCCTCTACTTTACACGCATACTAACTGCCAAGGACAAAACAAGCTTTCTATTATGGCACAGAGTATCTTTAATGAATTGTAGGAAATCCAGTCATTACTGCTATGTATGTAATCTTTGAAATTTCAGTAAATATACTACACTAACCCAGAAGGAAAAAGAACTTTGGATAGTCACCCTACATTTTTTTCAATATACAGGTAGTCTTTGACTTGTTACAATGGCACTGAAAAAAGATGACTTATGACCACTTTTCACACCTGTAACTATGGTAACATCATACCCATGGTCATATGATTAAAATTCAGATGCTCGGCATCTGGTTCATAGTTACTGAAGGTTGCAGTGTCCCCCAGGGTCATGTGATCACCTTTTGTAAATTTCTGACAAGTGCAGTCAACAGAGAAGCCAGATTCGCATAACAACCGTGTTACTAGTTTAACAACTGCGGTGATTGATTTAGCAACTGTGGCAAGGTCCCAAAATGAAGCCAAAAAACTCACTTAAAAACTGTCTCACTTAGCAACAGAGATTTTGGGCTCAATTGTGGCAAGCTGAGGACTTCATTAATTCACCGCAAATGGACAGACGTAATATGGTTGTTGTTTACACACTTTTAAGGAACTGATCAAAATAGACTTATACCTTTTTCCAATCCATATTTGGTTTCCAAATCGGATTCTCAAGATCTTTTTTAATGATTTATGTGATTTAATCTTAGAGTAACTAAACTGGAATAAACCTTTTTTGAGATTTCTTTAGTTGAAAATGAATTTATTTGTATACACCATTCTTCAGAAGTTCAAGGAAGTATAAAAGGAATGGGTAAATGTACCCTATTGTTTATTTCTTTTCATTGAACAAAATGTCTTTATTTTTCTTCAGTGTCTTAGCAGCACTAAAAAGTCTTGTATATCGAAACTCTAGTCGAGCTATGAAAATATTTTTCTAATTTCTTTGTCAGCAACAGGTAATAAAAAAGAAAATTAAACATATCTTCATATATAATCTTTTATTAAGACAATTGTAATTTATATACAACAATGTACAAGGAAAGGAATGTACAAGAATTTAGCTGCAACCTAGCACTCTGACAAATCCTTTTCTTTATCTTCTGGTTTAGTTGATATAACCCTATGATGCATTTTTGCACTCTTCATAATACTATTCAGGTGACATCTTGAAAAGCACAGTGCAAATAATCCATACATTCGCCTATCAACTTCAAACCATATTTTTTACTGGAGAAAATAATGTAATGTAGCGATAGTTTAAAGCAAGTCCAAAATAACCAGTGGAATGTGTTATAAAAAACATTCTGAAGAAGTATGGAACAAACAACTATCTGTTTTTCACAGTTTAACATGCTAAGGTAGGACTAAAGGCCAAGATAAATTTGAAGAAAAAAAATATAACCAAGAAATATCTGGTTGGAAGCTCATTTTCCCTGCCCCCAGGGCATCACTAATTTTCCAGAGAATAATTTTACGCTTATACTCTGGACGGGCTTTAAATATATATCAATTTACCAACAGTGAAAAGTTTTTGTTTCTTTACTTTTTCCATGTTTAAAATTATTTACAATCTAATCCTACTAATGGATGAACAGAGTGAAAGAAGCAGCAAACAAGCCTTAATTGACTCATAAGGCAAATTAGGCATACATCTATAGTTTCATCACAAAGATTCCTACATACATATATACTGTACACACAGCACTTGCACTTTTCCATTTTAAACATGTATAGTGCCAAAGAACTGATTCAAAATAAAATAGTATAAGCCTAGTGACAAATAGGTTTAAATGCCACAGGATACAGGGGATACAAAGTGTGTTCGAATGTCCAACAAAGTGCATTCTGCACTGGATTTTGACTCATGTGGAATTAGTTCTGTGGAAAAAAAGGAGAAACCAAGATTTAGAATGTGGTTTCACTAGTAAATGTAGTAGAGAATCTATCACAAGTTCAATGAAACCACCGAAAATCATATGTATGTGATGATCTTCTCTCCCCCAACAGAGTGTTAAATTGGAAGAGGTGGATAGAGGTCTATAAGTATGGGTAGAAGATCTTAGCCTATACAGTATAATCATAATTCCAACCAGCACTATTTCTATGAAATACAATACATGTAGCTTCCAGAACCCTTGTTATGATCGGCCAATATGACAATAGACCATGTATGACTCCATAATGCTAGCCTAAAGATATTAGTGAGTAGAACCATCAGAGTGAAGGGCCTATAAAAGTAGTCCACAACTTACAACCATTCATTTAATTACCAAAGTTACAAGAGCGATGAAAAAAGAATGAGTTATGAGCAGTTCTCACACTTGTGACCATTGCAGCCTCCCCACAATCATGTGATCAAAGTTTGGTTGCTGGGCAACCAGCATTTATTTATAATGGGTGCAGCCATTCTGGAGTCTTGGAATTGAATTCATTTGCAAGAAAAATCAATAGGGATGATTAAGCCAGATTCACTTAACCATCTCATGATTCATGTAACAACTGTAGCTATTCACCTAACAACCATGGCAATAAGGTCGTAAAATGGGGCATGACTTATTTAACAATTGCCTTGCTTGTTATCAGCAGAAATTTTGGGCTCAGCTGTGGTGTTATGTCCATATGACATAGGAGATTTGTTATTCAATAATACTCTAATGAGATAAAGAGAGACATTATACATTTCTGTAATCTGAAGATGCAGGTGAAAAGTTTCTACCTAGCTTTGGTATCTCAAAGGCAGTATCTTGCTCTTGCAAACTAAAGTCCAGGGAGAGATTCTGCATTCCAGTTTCACTTAACAGGAACCCTTTTCCAATTCCAGCTTCATTTAACAGGAACCCTTTTCCACCAATGTTGCTTTGTTGCCAGTCAGTGCCGAGGAGCTGCCCAAGAGGAAAGATAAAAGAGATCAACAATCTGAACTGTTTTCTAGTTCAATTCAAAAACACTGTTAATTCCTTTCTAAGATGCAGGTTACAAAACAAAGATTGCAGCCGCATTTTTAGGTTTCATGGATTCTTACGATCTAATGTGGTTCAGAAGCAAAGAAAGACACCCTAAACCAGGGGTGTCAAACTCACGTCGTCATGGCATCACGTGACGCATCAGGACTTTTTTTCTTCTTCGCTAAACCAGGTGTGTGCATGGCCAGTGCATGACACATCCGGCCTTCAGCCCACGAGTTTGACACCCCTGACCTAAGGTATCCCTTCTCAACTAAGACAAATGGGAATTCTTGTACACATTGCATGCCCACACACCCTCTTTGAATACTGCCCTTAGACTTCATGTATTGTCCCAATGCCAAAATTATTTACAAAGCCAAAATTATTTAAAAAGAGAGAGTGTCTTACATCATACAGTGGAATATCCTCCTCTTCATCCGTTATTGTGAGGTTATACGAAGTCATCAGGGAAGGGAAGGGAGAGAAAAGAAACATACCCAATGAATCTCAGAAAATCTTGTTTCCTAAATGTTTATTTTCCAGTTTTCTATTATCAACAATAACACCTTTCTAGTCAATGACAAAATTAAAATAAAGCATTGGATAATTTATGCTCATGCAAGTAATGCCTGTCTTCGGTTCACACTGGCTCAATATCTAGAATTCTTTTACTGCAAAAGGCAGGTTGTAATTAAGTATTTATAAGCAAGCCCTTTATTTCAACAGGAGAGGTTTAGGTATATATTCCATTCTCTTAATAAAATTAATGAGATTTACATGGGCTTAACTTTCACTGGGTCAGGCCTGTAGTAAACTAAATAAAAAACTTTTATATTGTTACATCACCCTCACAAAACCTATTTCTAACCAAGAATACATCCAATATGAGACTACGTAAGAAGCTTTGACTTTTTAAAAAGAAGGTAGAGTAGACAGACAACCTAAACATCCTTCCTTAATCAGAATCTCAGCTCCAAGGAGCTGAAAATTGCATATCTAAGGGATTACTGGAGCTGAAAGTCCAATCCACGTGGGCAGTTGACCTAAACCCTGTTTTCTTGGTTCTGGTTCCTCAATCCAATTATGATCAATCAGCTGGTTCTGAACAATTAAATACTAACCTTCAGAAGAAGTAGAACAGGGTGAAACCTGAAGTCTGTATATGTTGTTTGTGCTGTCAGGAGTCTGAAAATCCAATGGGCAATTTCTCCAGGCACCATTGTTCAATTCACAGGGAAGACCTAAAAAATGTCCATTGAAAGTATGATGTTTATAATGCAAGGAATATATTTTTCACACAAACGAACAAAATAATTGACAACACCACCATCCCGAACAAAACATGAGATGCTATCCCCAGACAAATAACTGATATTGCACCTTAAGCCAATGATCACAACTTTACACCAACGCTAATTCAATGTCTGAGTTCCTATAACATAACTCAGACACAAACCTAATCAACCCCATTTCAACCAGTCATATAAATCCAACCTTTTCATTTTCTTTAGTTTTGAGAAGTCCAATAGTTTGTTGGGAATTTGTCAGTATAGAATAAATAAAGAAAAATGCCTTAATTCCTTAACATCCCTGACAGCCTAGCTTTTCTCTACTCAAGCAAGCTGAAAAATGGACTGAGCAGGCCTGGTTTTTCCTTGTGAGACTCACACAACTGATTAAAATTGTTTCTTACCAAATGTGCTTCCCACTTCCATGTCCTCTGCTACATAGCTAGGAAGCACATAGCCACTGTGGTCATCAGGCAACTGAATGCTGTTTGTTGCTTCGACTGTCTCTTCCTTAATATCGTCTGCTGACTGCAAAAGATGAAGGACTGGATTATGGCAAAACGTCAACTTTATGTCTTTTAAGGCAACAGCCTCCAACCTTTCGGGCACCAGGGACCAGTTCTGTGGAGTAAGGGGGTGTGGTTTCACATGCTGCCCACATCCCGCAGATGGGACTTCACTTGTTTGCAGGGCCTGTTTTTTTGGTTTTTTGCCATGGCCCAGTGCAGACCAGAGGCTGGGGACCTATTTTAAGGTCAAGACATGTGAATGTGTTTATTTCATTGTAATCAGTATTATCTCCTTGGGAGGTATTTCTGCACAGCTTTTGGCAAAGTAAATTGTTGGAGTTTTTTTTTCTTGCTTAAGATTCACTTTCATACAATGAAGTGGCCTTTAGATGGCAATTGTCTATAGCCTAAGATATGAGAGTGGGACAGTTGAGCAAGCTGGGAGTCCAAATAGGTTTTTGTTTTGAAAGATTCAACACTGGCAATAATTAGGCAAAAGGGATGGAAGTCATTTTTTAAAGAATTAGATAACTGATAAAAAGGGATCAAGAAACTAAACATATGTCAACTGAGTCCCAAAATGCTTCTCTACAGGAAGTCCTTGACTTATGACCACAATTGAGCCCAAAATTTCAGTTGCTGAGCAAGACAGTTGTTAAATGATTTTTACAACCTTTCTTGCCACAGCTGTTAAATGCATCACTGCAGTTGTTAAGTTAGTAACACGGTTGTTAAGTGAATCTTGCTTCCCCGTTGACTTTGCTTATCAGAAAGTCACAAAAAGGGATCACATAAACCTCAGGAAGCTGCAAACCATCATAAATAGATACCAAGTTGCCCGTGACCCAGAGATACTACAACCATTTTAAGTGTGAAAAGTAGTCATAAATCACTTTTTTTCAGCATCATTGGAACTTTGAAACGTCACTAAATGAATGGCTGTAAATCAAGAACTACATGCATTTCCTTCAACAGGAATGCCAGCCAGCCATCTTGTTCTCTCTTCCACAACTTATTCTCAGCAAGATTTTCAATGGATGTAGAGAGACAGGAAGTACCCCTTGTATGAAAGCTGGACAGTGGCACCTTCAGGGGAAGAGCAGGGTTCAAATCTACAAGATGGCAGGCACAATTTCTATCATGGTTGGGCCAGTCACCTTGCAGATTTTGACTTCTGCCCTGCAAATACCCACAAATCTGTGCCCTTTTAATATTTCACATGCATGTTTTACTTAAGCTTTTCAAGAAAAGACATACTTGTATGTAAGGTTTTACATAGTTTATGTTTTTCTAAGATACATTTTATGATTTTTATAGTTCTGGATATTATTGTGGTCAGCTAACCAGAGTTGTGTTTTTTGGTGGGTAGCCATACAAATCTTTTAAACACATACCTTTCTTGGGCTCTTGCTTTTTGGAGACTTTGACTTTTTTTCTGTTGGAAAAAAACAAAAACATAGGCTTAGAATAAACACATTTTAAGAGAGAGTGGATGACAGACAATGCAACAGCCAGACAATTCAGACGTTATCCACCCTATAACATTTTCTTCTCCAAGTTTGCAATAATGTAAAATTCTGTTGGCCACAAAGCCATAGCCATTCTTGGAAATTTTTCCTATGGATTTCAGTTGTTGCCATAAAACTGACAACCTGGCTGCCTTTTAGGTAACACTGGATTCAAATGTTATATTACAAGTATTGGGAATAATACCCATCCTTCATATGTTTTGAGCAATACCTTTTTTCTCTGCTTTTACTGGGGGATCCAGCATCTTATAGACTCGAACAGCACTGGGTCCTTTGCTAATGCTTTGATCCTTCACTTCTTGAATGTCAGGCAAAGAATTCATGGCACATCGGAAATTTGCCTTCCATGTTTTTGGATCAGGTTCTACATCACCTTCTTTGTACCTCCCTGTAAAAAGACAGATGGCATAAATCTAGGTATGCAAAAAACAAAGTAAAAGCCATATCCAGCCAGCAGGATCCTAAATCTCATCATGGCATGTTACACAAAGGTCCTGAGAGGAACCCACTGTCACTTCTGTGTGCCTGACATTGGCTTTTTTCAGTCTGTGCAGTTCAGTGTAATTCAGACTTACAAACGTACTGTTCATACAAACCTTAGTTACTGAAGGTGTCAACTGAAGTCAGAAGTTAGATATCACCCAGTGAGCCCAATGAGTCCAACAGGCCCAATCCACATATAACTAGATGACTAGGTGACATATATGACTAACTATATCTAACTATTCCTATGAACAACTTCTTACTTATCTATTGCTAGTGAATCATCACTTGTGAAATGGCACAAAGATGGCCTTGGTTCTGATGACTTTCTTGAAGGCTTGGATTCTCTCCTCCCCAGGCACTGGGGCAGAAATGCTAATGGAGCCTGACAGGTGTGTCTTTTGGTTAGGGGTGTTAGAAATTTTCAGTTTTATGTTACTGGAAAATGTTTTATGGTCCTCAACTAAGATATTTAATTGGTTGCTGTTGTTATTGTGTTTTTATTTTTTTTATTTGCCATTTAGAGTTACAGTGATTAAGATGGGCAGCAACAAATTTGTTTATTAAATAAATACATATATTTTGAATACATCAGACAAACTTTTTCAACATACAAGAACCATTTTTGGTAACCAAAAATCAAGGGGGGGAGGTAGAAAAATACAGAAAGGCTCAAAAGGCAGTTGTAATTTTATCACCATCACCTTTCTGTAAACAACATACATATTAAGGGAGATTCAAGAACACTTCATGATGAACAACGCACTGCTCATTGTAAAGAGAGATTTTGTCAACATGCCAATGTAAGTATTGAGTAGCAATCCATAGTACAGTAGTATACTGTATATAGACAGATACATACATACAGAGAATGACCAGCCCATCCTTATTTCCCAAAGTGATAAGACTTGGAAAAAGATTCCCATTTTTCTCTCATCAGCCATTCATGTAGACAGGTAGTCAAGGAAGCTTATAACTCTGACATGGAAATACTGTACAATAGCACAAAAACTCATGGGCCTCTGTGTGCTACAAATATGCACAAGTCAGCAGCTGAATATATTATCAACTAATATTATCAATATTAGTTCCAGGATAAATATACAGTCTTTTTTTGGAGAGGGGTTGTCTTTCCAGTTGTTTTAACTAGTAAATGCTGCGGTTGTACTTGCTTCAAAAACTATTTAGAGGAGTTGTTTTGGAATGTCCATGAGGTGTGGAAAGGAAAAGGAAATCTTGCCCTTTAAGGAAAAGGCAAAGCTCTTTCCTTTTGTGGGTTCAAATTTCCCGGCTGGGAGATTTTACTGCAAAATGATTGGTCAGCTGCATTGGAAGTCAGAATCAGTTTATTAATAGGAAGGCAAGTAAGAAGAAGTCCTACAGCATTCCTGAGATTAATCTAATTTTGTGAGTAGAGAAACCCCTTTCTTATACCCTTCAGATCCTTTGATTTTGTAAGTGTGAACCCTTGAAGTTCCTGTCTCTTGAGATTGGGATCTCTTCCTGGGATCTTGGTAGGAGTATTTGTTTTATAGTAGCTGCTTGTTCACTTTGTAGCTGCTTGTTGCATTAGGTTGCAATAGCCTGAGTTTCCTGTTATGCCTTTTGGTTTGCTTTTCAAAGTTTTTATAGCTTGCCATCTATTTGATTTCTATGGGAAAGGATCTTAGCTAATTTGTAGGCTTTTTCTGTATCCCATGCAAAGGTGGGGGCTAATGGAGCTGACCCTGCTTGTGTTTTCACCTTTTTTAGGGGAATTTTCCTTCCCCTTCTAATGTTTTAAGATTTCTTTTCTTTTCCTAGAAGAGAGGGGAATTGTAACTTCCAACAGAGGCAAGATCTGTTTGTCAGACTTTCATGCAAGCTTAAAAATGTTGCATGCTTTAAGAAGGCACTGCCCTTGTGCTCCAGTGCATTCTGGAACCCGAAACTTTTACAGCATACAACTCCCTATGAGTATACTGACCACAAATACTCAAGGAGAAACACAAACTCTTCACCTAAAGAGGCAGGGCAAGTGTCTAGTGTTAATATGATTCCTCCCTCAAATACAGTAGCATATGAGTCTCTAGAACATCTCTAGAAATGTTTCGCTATCACAAACCAGCACCTACCAGTATGAACGGCCCAGTTTTTGAACAGGCATGCATCTCTTTCCAGTTCCCACCCATGCTTAGCTGCATGTTTCCAAGGGATCTGGAACCTTTTATCTTTCTGCAATTGAAAAAAAAAATACAATTCTGAGTAAGCATCACTGAATTGCACAGAGAAAACAAAATCAAGAAAACGGTAGAAAACTGAAAATGAAGAACCCCCGACCTGTGAATTAACCAAGTAATAAACAAACCTACAATTCTGATAATTTATTTGATTTAGCATTTGTCTTGTGTAACCTCCAATTCAATAGCATAGCATTTCATAACCAGGTGTTGTATAAAACAAAATAAACAAAGACATGTTGATTTATTCCCCTACTGTTTACTATAACATATGTAAATGTTCTTAACCACAGAGAAGTGAGCCTATTAGCTCTGCCTGAACTTCTTACATACCTCAACTATTTGGCATTTTAAAAAGTTAGAAAAGTGCAAGAGCATATTATCAAGTTATCTCAGTTGTAGAGCTCAGACTGATGTTAAAATTAATTTTCAACATAACATCAAATACATTAAATATTTAATTTGCATTCTCAATTTCTTTTCAATATTTTTGCTCCTTTGATCTTGGCATTTTCCCCCTGTGGGTAGTTATTCTTAAGCAACAAACTATTGCACTGAAGCCTCACTACTTTGCTCACAATAATGTTTCATGTTCTATAATAACTTTGTATTAAACTTGAAACAAGAAAAGTACACAAAGCTAGCCTTTTAAAAAAATAGTGCAAAAATGTAAGTTTTCTATACCTTATCGAGCCAATAAAGCCCAGGAATTCTATTTGAATTAATCTGCATTTCCAGCCAAGGTCTCATGCGCATCCTGGTTTGTGGCATTCTGGTTCTAAAAAGAAAAAGTCAAGAATTATAAGCACAAGAGAAAATCTCTAACTTCTAGAAATATCATGGAGACCAGTGGCTCATATTGTAATGGACAATGTATTTTCCCAAAAATTATTTATTTAAATCTATTTCCCCTAATAAAGAAACCAGTGTTTTTATTTATATAACACTATCTGCATGTGCAGTGCTTCACAAAATACAAGATCCTAAGAAAAAGTTTAAGAGTTAGTATTGTCACATCATGAATATTACACTGTTATGATACTTTGGTTAGCAGTCATGATGCTGGCCTAGAAGCCAGGAAACTGAACTCTACTCCCGCTTTAGGTGTGATCTGGGTGACTTTGGGCCAGTCACTCTCTCTCAGCTCAACCCATTTCACAGGACTGTTGTGAGAAAATAGGAAGCAGGAGTCTAGGTAAGTTCCCCTCTTTGAGTTATATATAATTCAAATTCACACTGTGAAACCTTGGAGTGGATGGTACCTTGAGGGCATTCTCTCTGGCTTTTATCTTTTACTTTGCTTTTATTTGTTTATCATTCTATTTTAATTGTATCTTTTTATATGGTTTTATGATTTTTAATCTGTAAACTGCCCAGAGCCACTTACATAATAAGATGACATAATGGGATATATTAATGGGATTTAAATATAAATTAGGTATAAATCTAATAATAGTAATAAAACATCTGCCTAGCCCAGGTTTTTGATAAGGCCTCAATTTAAATAAAAATGCCAAATCGAGTCTAAACATCTGGCTGACTGTGTGACCAGCCATAATAATTCAGTTGGCAAATGCTTTGAAGCCACTAAGAAGCCTATTTAGAATTTAACAAAGGTTAGAAAAGACTGCTCCTTAATTACTAATGTTAGGTCAAGTTAAACTTGGAATTCTATCCCAGGCTTCCTATTCTCCCCTGAAGCATCTGAGTGTCCAGACCCACACTGGTCAGCCAAAAGCCCCTTCCAAAACAGCCATTTGAGTCTGGGAAAAGATGCTGCTTTGATTTCTTGTAAGGAGGTGTTCCTTCTGCTGTTCTGAAACACCTCCTTCAATGCTTTTGCATACACCTGGTCTCTTATTTTTCCTCTTTCAGCACAGACTTGCAAAAAGACCATTGTCCATCCAGAAAATGCCACCATGCTGTTTCTGCTCCTCTACTGCAGAATTTAATATATAATTGATCAAAATAGTAGGAAGAGCTACAAGAAGATATCAGAAATTATCATTATTAGAACTGGTGGCATGTATAAACCAACATATGTGGGGGAGAGTTCTCTGAGAAGAGCTTTCAGTCATCAAACAATGGCTCAGTATTATTAACAGGCAGGGTTAAGGGGAAAGAATCTCCCACCTGATCATCCCTGTGTTTTGTTTTACCCCTTAAATTTGATATAATACAGTTTCTTGAATCATCACTTCTTAAGAATGCTACAAATTTAACTGACTGTTGGGAACTACAGCCATTAATCAGTTACAAAATGTTTAGAGCTTAGATGAAAACCAAACTGGAAGTATTTCTTCAGGAAACAAACACATGTTTAATTGTCAGATGGCACTGTCAGACCAAACTAACACAAACTATTCCTAGAGGTAGTTTTAAAAATAAAAAGCTACAAAAGAAAGCCATTTTCATCTTCCAAAGGTAAAATGGAAATAAAAGAGCCTTGGTGGTGCAGGCTGTTAAATGCCTAGCACTTAGTTCCAGCTGCCTGCAATTACTGTAGGCTCGAATCCCACCAGGCTCAAGGTTGACTCAGCCTTCCATCCTCTCGGGATAGGTAAATTGAGGACCCAAGATTGTTGGGGGCAATAAGCTGACTTTGTAAAAATGCCGCTTAGTAATAAGCAGGCATATACAATGGACTGAAGGCTATTGCTGAGCACATTGGGTTGTATCCCAAAAATTGTAAGTCTTCGGAGAAAGGCAGCATATAAATGTAATTTTAAAAAAATGACTTTTCTCTGTCTTGCCCTTCTCCCCCTGTGATTTCCAAACAGCTTTAGCAAAACTTTTATAAATGAGGGTTTTTTTTCCATCATGGATGCATCGGCAGGCTTTCTAGGGTGTAATAAATTGCAGAGAATCAGATCATCAAATATCCTGATCAAGCCCCATATAATACTTAAGAATGCAGGCACCCAAATTCCCTCCAGGAATTGTTGCCCAGTCTCCAGTGAGTCTCACCAGCTCCAATCTAGCTCCTTATGCTATCCTGGTTGAGGGAGGGAGGGAGGGAAAGGCTGCAGGGTAACTGCACTGCTTGCATGTAGGTATCCACAGTAGTTTTCTTCTTTTGTTAAAATAACTAAAATGCACCAGAAGTTCCACTCATCTATAAAAAGAATGGGGCTTAGATCACCACACCTCAGTCCAGCTTTTATCACATTGGCCTCTGGCCTCCCAATGCAGCCTCCTAATTACCTCCTAATATTACCTCCTAATATTCAGTTTGGACAACTCTTTTTAAGTTTAATGATAGTTCTAGCTAGTGAACTTTCCCTGAAATGCCTGACAGATGCAGAGTGCCCTTTACACATGGTAGTAAGAATCAGAACTGAAAAGGTCCCTTACACTTAGGGGAATTTTTATAAAACAGCATGAATGTTGTCATTTGGCACACAAGCAAACACAAGGCTTGATGATTTCCTGTTTATAAGATTTGGATTGGGGCCAGGTGGTTTCAGACTGCACAAGCTCATTCAGAGGGGAACACAATTAATTCAACTTTAATAAAAAGGATCTCATCTTTATTGTTTAAATCCTTAACAAGAGCATTTATGAAGAAAAAGGTCAAGAATTATCTACTGCTTTCTAGAGGTTTACAATTGGCCTTTTGAATCCTCTGTTTCAACTACCTGTAATAAGTAGGGATATAGCAAAGGTCCCTACTCCAAACCAATTCAAGCATTTTAATTCAGCTCTGGCTGGTGTCTGATTCCTTCTTGCAAGCATATTCCTGTGTGTGACATTGATCTCCAAGGCTCCTGTGCAAAAGGTATTCCAAAGGGTGAATTTTGCATTTTCATGCACTTGTTACAGGAGCAACTCTGCACTGCATGCATTTGCCCTATAGGATACTTAAGGAGACACCTGCAAATCATATTTTTACTTCCATAGAAAAACTTCCATGCTGAATTCAATGGGGGGTCATCAGTAAAGTTGGAATGGTCAAATTGAAATGTTTAGGTTTGAAACATGATCCTTCCTTGCCAGGTGTGTTATGATTCTCCTGTTCCACCAGTTTGTCTCACATGTATTCATCCCTGCAAGGGTTTCAAGAGAACGACCTAATGAATACAGTAGAGTAGAATAGAATAGGAATTCTTTATTGGCCAAGTATGATTGGACACACAAGAAATTTGTCTTGGTTCAAATGCTCTCAGTGTACATAAAAGAAAAGATACGTTCAAGAATCGTAAGATACAACACTTAGTAATAGTCATAGTGTCCACAAGCAATCAATAGATATCTCTACTCCTTTATCCAGCCTTTTCCAAAATTCTTTCCAAGATACTGCTTTGTTTTAAAATTTATTCTCCTGTTGGAACTTCTGGACTGCACTCAAGGATATACCCAGAACCGCCTCTCCTCACTCCGCCCCTTTCTTTTCTCTTCTCTCTCCAAAGCTCTACTTCCTGATCCAAAGAACAAAAGAAACAACACCACCCATTACTGGAAATCACGGCCACTCTTTGGTAAAACTCGGATACAAACAGTCAACCAAGCCACTAACTTTTTTTTGCAACTTTGCAAATCAAACTATTACTGTTGCAATTTAAAATCAATACAACGCACGCGCCTTTCTCACTTCGCAAGAGTTCCCTTACTGAGTAGCCGGAGCGCCGACTACATAGTTGCACCAATTCTACTGAAGCCGCCGTGCGTGCGCGCTTCTGCAAACACCTGACTCCTCGCTTACAAGCGGCGAGGTTACATTTTATTTATTTATATCCCGCCGTATGATGATGATGATGAAGGAAGAAGAAGAAGAAGAAGAAGAAGAAGAAGAAGAAGAAGAAGAAGAAGAAGAAGAAGAAGAAGAAGAAGAAGAAGAAGAAGAAGAAGAAGAAGAAGAAGAAGAAGAACTGAAGGCGACGAAAATACTGAACACTCCTTCCTCCTATTTTCCCCCTAACAAAATTGGGCTGAGACAGACTGACTGGCCCAAAGTCATCCAAACCGACTTTTCTAAGCCTGTGGCGGGACTAGAAATCACCGCACCCACCCACCCACTCACCCCTTGTACTTTGAGAACATTTCCGCCCTTTTAACGCGCTTTGTAACGGGGGAATCTCTCGGCTCCGGAATAGGTCCCAACTGGCCAGGAAGTTTTTAAAAAGAAATTCTTACTGCAAACGGCTAACGGATTCGGATGCCCCCAGGCTAGGTTTCTCCCCGTCTAAATAGGGCTAAGCGGGAAGGGGACCTGCAGATCATCGCGGCGCTAAAATAAATAAATAATCAAATAAACCCCGGCGGATCTACTTGAACCTCCGATCCCAGCCTCGGTGGGTCTTAAGAGCGCTCCCGCCACCCCACCCGCCTCGTTCCTTCATCCCGCTCCGGTGGATGAAAGTTATTCAGGGGAGTGTTGCCCTGTGTAACTTGCCCCGAACTGCGCGGTGCCTATCTCGGTTTTAAAGCGCGATGCCGCCAAGCAGCTGGACCACGACCCACCTTGCAGGACTTGATCGAGGATCACACCCTTCGGCAGCACCCGAGTGATCGACAGCGTCTTCCCGTGCAGCAGCCAGCTCTGCTCAGTTCAAGAGACTCCCCGTATCTGCAGCGACTGTCCGGGGGCAGCCTGTATTATTCTACAGGTCACCGGGAATCCCCCCCCCGTTGGAGATGGGGGGGAGACACAAGCGCGGCCGGCTTAGCCAATCAGCGCCCTGAAAGGGATCGCGCCGCGGCCAATCAGCGCTTCAGGCAGCCCGCTGTACATAGCAGCCTGATTTCTGAGAAATCAGGCTATTGAAAACCAGCGGCGGGAGGGGAAGTCCGACTTCTCTTCCCCGCCCCTTTCTTAAACTTTGACGGTGCGTTTCCTTGCATTGCACGAAGGAAGAAAACACTCGGTTCTTATTTTGGAATGCAAAAAGCCGGGGCACGTGGATCGTTTCTCAGGGCTTCGCGAATCTTTTCCTGCCTGCCCAACACCCACGCGCACGTAACCATCCGAACTGCTCCTGCCTGGCCTGGGATCCAGCCTGCCTTGAAGTCGGGTGGGGGTGGGGTTGAATCGTGCTCAGGTGAGGGTGACGACCTCGTTATTTTCGAGCTGGGTGGGTCTGAGCCCACCCACCACCACCACCCACCCGATCCAGGAGGGTGAGCAGTTGGAGAGGATCACAGCTGTTCTTTTAATTTAAAACATATGGCATAGACAAATGTTTGGACCGTACAAATTTTCTGGGTCAAAGTCCACCAAGTGACTGATAAATCCTATAATTTATAGCTTCAAAACTATGAAAACAAAGTGGCATATTTGCATATTCCCAGACCTTGAGCTAAGCGAAGTTATTCATTTTATTTGGGGAGGACCTCGTAACGATTTTTCTTTTTTCATTTTTAATGGACCTCCAGGATAACAGCCCAATGCCAGAGCTGAACTTCAGCCTGGGATGCAGCCTGAACATCGGCAGCTGCCTTAAGAATGTTTCATGCCTTCATCGTCTCAAAACCAACCCTACCCCCAGATATGCCAGACTACAAAGCCCATAATCTCTACTCAGGATCTCGTGTGTTGTACCCCAAGCAGAAAAGCACCAGTTTGTGGAAAGCTGCCCTTCCTGTATGTAGCAGAATGTGCATTTTCCAAGGGTAGGGAACTTGCTTAGCTTTGGCTGAGGGGTGCCCTTAGTCTAGCATTGTATGGATCTCAGCAGGGTTCAGTGGAACAGAAAAGATATGGGCTATAAGCAGACAGCATTGGCAAGGAGGAAAAGGAAAAACACTAGGTTCAAAAGTGGGGGGCAGAAGTATAATGGGAGGAGGAAGAACCAGGCTAGGAGGATCCAGTTCTCCAATCAAAACCTGCAGGATCCAATCAGTCCATATGTTTTTCCTAACAAGTTCCAAGAAGGAATCTTAGAGAGAATGCCACTCCTCACTCAACTTCCACATGCACATATAACCCTTCTTGATCCAGTGTTCCTTCCAAACTTCTGGGACTCTGTTGGGATCCTGACCATCTCAGCGTGCTCAGAGGATGGCAAGGTGGGGAAGGCATATGTATCTGAACCTCCAGCACTCCATTATCCTTTCCCTAGGATGCCTTCAATATGAATTTGGAATGAATTCAGATTTGGGGAAGCTGGTTGATCCCATCTCAATTTTATGTTGGAGTCCTACACACACACACATACGAAAGTGACAATGGTATAACGTGAGCAAAATGTAAGAAATGTACGGCATTAGTCCAAACATACCTTGAAGACTGAAGGTTAGGGAATGGTGACGAAATGTATCTAACCACAGCAACTTTCAGAGATACTGGACTATGAACTATATGTTACTCACAACCCTATAGTGGTATATCCCTTTCCAGGAAATCACTTGACTGTCATGATAGAAAAGATTGGTGAAAACAAACTACCTTTTTGACTGAAATGGATTTAGTGCATCCTGTTGTTATGTTTAATTGATATAATTTTTGTAGAATCCTTTCATCCTTAATACACACCTGTCAAGCAAAGCTAGGAACATGAATTTATAACTTACTGGATTCATGTTGCATATGTGAATTGACTGAAGAGGAAGTACAAGTTTAAAGCATATGTAATAAAATATACCTTCAAGACTTGTCTAGAAGCAGTAGGATCTTATTTTAATAATTATACAGTTTGCTTAGTTTAGCTATATTTTTAAAAATTCATTCGCATCCACAGAAGATTCATAGTATGCGGCAAGATGGAACTGTTTTGTTCCCCCCAAGTGTGCTTTTCTATCTAGGCCGGCTCATCACAAATAAATGCCTTCTCTTTTTTTCACTTTCTTGTAGAGTAGGGGTGTGGAGAACTAGGAAAACATTCTGTCATTCATTCCTAAGCTGCTGTCAGCTGTCTTGAATCCTTGTAAATGTACCCTCTCAGGTGGATATTGTTCCTTCCTATGATTTGGTATTAAATTCAGGCAGCCCCACCTTACTGACATTTTGCAGAGCCTTAAGCCTTGGCTATTCTGCCCTGGTTTTTGGCTAGGCTGGTTGAAGACTCTTCTAAGTAGTGTATGCATGTTTTCATTGCTACTCAATTTTGCTATCTTTTTGTTTCCTTGTCTTTAGGGTTTTATTACTATTTTTCTCTGTGTTTTTTACTTAATGAATCACCCAGAGTGGCTAGGAGTTGGGCAGTATTCATATTTAATAGAAAGAAAAGAAGGAAGGAAGGAAGGGAAGGAAGGAAGGAAGGAAGGAAGATAAGGCTTGTCCAGAACAAAAACCTATGCTGGATTATCAAATTTCTCAGCTGCTGCTCTATTATTTATTTATTTATTTGTACTGGTCCTATAAATTGGTTTTAGTGATTTCACGATTGTTCACAATCCAGAATCACTGGCTTGAGATGGGCAGTCATACAAGTTAAATACAGAAATAAAAATAAAGGTCACATGGCACAAACCACAGCACTACCAAAATGACGGCCAAGGCATCCCAAAAGGGAGGTCAAAAAGTAATCGTTTCATCAAGTCTGCTTGGTTAAGGCTGCATATCACCTGATTAACTGTAACTTGACATTTCACTTGTGGCAGATAGGAAGGAAGTTAGACTTTCTTGCTTTGCTTTGTTTGTATTTCTTCTTTTGAAGCATCATGGCCTTCCTTTGAGCACAACAGATTGGCGGCTTTGCATTCTACAGGAGATAGCCTGGAAATTAGCTCTTTTTTTGTGGCTGTTGAGAAATAGTTTTTGGTGCACCACAGTTTATTTCTTTATTTGCAGGACTTATATCATTCAATGAGTTCTAGGCAGCTCACAACAATCCCTAAAAAAATGAATAAAAACCAAAGTACCCTTCTCCCAAGACAGGTACTATGTTGCAGTGGTGTGAATACTGTTATTGTTATTATCAACATTACTATAAGAATAAGAATAGCACCTTTATTTACCTATCTATTACCAATACTAATCATTTCTATTATGAAAACAGCTGAACTCAGTTCAAAAAGGACTTTGCTGTTGTTTCAGACTTTTTGCTATACTATAAAGTATATACGATAAAGTATAAGATGGTGAAGGACATGACTTTCAAGATGAAATGATGACAGCAGAGTGCACATATAACACTTTGATACAGAACTTCTTCACAACTAAACCGCCCTTAAGGTTTAGTTGTGAAGAAGTTCTGCATCAAAAGTGCTATACTGTGGGCACTTCTGTAGAGCCATATTTACAGTGCTGTCATTCATTTCATAAGTGGGGGTAGAAATGCGGAAAGTCATGTTTTTCCTTCACCCAGTTTATTTATTAGATTTTATCCTGCCTTGATTACTTTATAAGTAACTCAAGGCAGCAAACACACTTACTACTCCTTCCTCCTCCTATTTTCTCCACAACAACCCTGTGAGGTGTGTAGGACTAAGAGAGAGTGACTGGCCCAAAATCACTCAGCTAGCTTTCATGGTTAAGGTGGGACGAGACCTCACCATAAACCTCCTGGTTTATGGATATTCTAATCTAATTCTCAAGTTTCTGTTCTGAAGCACTGAAAACCATTACTTTGTGATATCCACCAAAACATACATAGATACACACACACACACACACACACACAAGGGGAGGGGAGTGAGTGAGTAATTAGATGTCTGTGAAGGTGACAGGAAGAGAGAGTTGTCACTTGGGCTGAAACCTCCAATTGTCTTAAAAACATTAAACATGAATAACATAAATTGCAGCGTGGAAGATATTTAGAACTCAATTTTAGATGAAGATACAATTATTTACTAGTTGTTTGAATTCTCTACCTCATGTATACATTATTCTGGATCTTCTGAAACCAGATTCCTAGTTTGGCAACCACAGAAGGTGGTTGTTTGCAGTTTCACTGTTTTCAAAAAGATGAACTATTCAGGATGATTAAAAGATCAATGTGTCTGTGAAGAGTTCTAGAAGGATTACACAGTGTGAGTGATCAAGCAGTGGCAAATGTCATTCAGTTGAAGGAAATACAAATGTAAGCCAGTTATGCAGTATAAAAATAAAAATCCCTCAACCCTAGCTTTACATAACATGGGAAATAGGCTGTCTCTAACCAGAAAAAAGACAAAGATCCATGTCAGAGATTTTAAGCAAAGGCTATAAAATGAATAATGATTGCAATAATGTCAAATCTATGCTATGTCCACATTTTATATTCCATGCCTGGCTTGGGCATTTTTAAAATAAAGATTGGATTAATCTGTACCAAAATTGAAAACAATATTCCCAACATTAAAAAATGATATAAAAACTGTTCCAGTTTAACCTGATTTGCACTGCATCTAATCCTCTAAAAATAACCAGGATGGAACTCAAAAGTAGTTTAGTTTAGTTTAGTTTATTTGGACTTATAGGCTGTCCTCTCTCCCGAAGAACTCAGGGCGGTGTACATAAAAATGAACAATACAAAAATTAAAACAATTTTAAAAATATTAAATTACAGCCAAATAAACATTCCAAGTTAAAACCCCGATCCCCTGTCAGTCCAGGCCAGATTGTGAAAATAACCATGTTTTAAGGTCACAGCGGAAGGAGCGGAGATCAGGGCCAGGCAATTCCAGGGGTAACTGGTTCCAGAGGGTGGGCGCTCCCACAGAGAAGGCCCTCCCCCTAGGGGCTGCCAGCCTACAATGTTTAGCTGACGGTACCCCCAGGAGGCCCCGTCTGTGGGAGCGCACTGGGCGGTTGGTATTCATCGACGGCAGGAGACGTTCTTGCAAGTACCCCAGACCCAAGCCATATAGGGCTTTATAGGTTGTTACCAGCACCTTGAATCTTTGAAAATACTTTTTCAAAAGGCAACTTGACTGTTTTTTCCTTGAGGAAGAAGAACAAAATATTTCCTTTCTCATGCAAGAAATTTCATCAGTGATGGGGGAGGAATGGAGGATAAGTACTGACAGTCGAGACTGCGTGGGGGTGGAAGGATAGATTCTGACTGGATTTTGCAGGTGGGGAAAGAAATGGAAGGATTGTATTTCTTTGCAGTCATCTGGTCAGTTAGCACTCTCTGTGAGAGCCCTTGAGGCCACTTGGATGGGGGGGGCGGTGTATCTATCTTTGCCTCAGAGTGCAATTGGTTTGGATGTTCCCAGGGTTGAACATCAAGGTGAGCTGTAGAAAATGCCTAACAAGACTTGGGGCAAGTGAGAATGTATAGATTTCAGGACAACACCTCTGAGATTCTTGGTAGGATGTTAATAAATCTTCAAATGTCTTTCGAATATGAATATATACCAAATCTACTATTTGATTACATGTTTTGCCTTATCACAAACTTGATTTCATTGAGTGCCAGATCAAAATTTTGTTTGACCTTGTGGGAGATGGGGGGCATAGCCAGGGTAGGCGTGACCAGCTTGATGTCACTCGTGTTGGGAGCGCCTGTGGTGGCCCAAGAGCTCTGCCAGTGCAAACAAGCTCCCGAGCTCCTTTTTCGGCTGGAACAGCCTCCTGCAACACTATACCAGCAAAAATGGAGCTCGGGGCGGGGGGGGGCTCGCAAGATCTGTTTTCGACTAGGAGAGTCTTCTGCAACCCTCTGCCAGTGAAAACCGAGCCTGCAGCCCTCCCAACCTCCATTTTTGCTGGCAGAGGCACCGCGGGCCAGTCCTCCTCTGTTTCCAGGATGGCCCCACAGACCAGATCTAAGCACCCTGTGGCAGGGGTGGGATTCTACCGGTTCTATCTGGCTCTATAGAACCCCTTGTTAACTTTCTTAGCAGATCGGAGAATCTGTTAGAAGCAATCTCCTTTTGTTTTTTTCCACCCTTATTACATTCTTGGCAGACAGCCTGTCTCCAGAGCTTTTGAGGCTTTCTTAAAGGGGAAGGGTTGTTTTAAGATTTTTACACTGCTGTTGGGGGGAAATACTTCCCTGGACAATCAGAACTTTGAAGAAATAATTGAATAATGAAGCAAAGATTTTAGTGACAGGGAACCAAAATGAGTGACATTCAGCAAGGCTTCTTGGCTAGCTAGAAAGATTAACATTCAAACGTGAGTTTACATACCCTTTCTGAGTTTTGGTCTAAAACTGGTTTTTGGTGAAGGTTAATTCTGTGCTTGGTGACGTTTAATCCTGTGTTTATTGATGGGATAATTTTCCCTATTCAGCTTCAACAACAACAGCTACTGTTGTGATTTAATTATTTTTATTGTGTTTGAATTTTTTCTTGGCTCATGGTTTCTTTTTCTATCTGGGGAGGAGGTCTTCCTCACTGCTTTAATACTATCTGGCACTGTCCATTTTGGGGTATACTTCCAAGAGGCAGGATGCAAGCTTGGCATTGATTTTTTTTACTGCCTTTCTGGGGGGCATGTGACCTTTCCTTAAATCTGGATGATTTCCTGAGGATATCTTGTGAGGTGAGTGAGACCAGCTGGTATTTTTAAGTGGTGCAAATGGATCTAAGGATTGCTTTTCCTGGGTGTGCTTTTCCTGGAAAGCTTAAATGACCTCTCTGCTAAAGGGTTTCATTTTATGAGCAAGAGTTGGCTGCTTGATAGTTATCACTGCATTTTAACTATTTTCATTCCTCAAGGTGCTCAGGCACCCTGCCTGATTTGTAACTCCAGCTTGCAGGTATTTTTAATCTAATGATTGGAGGGGTTTAGAGAGCAGGTGGAGGGCCACCCGCTCCCAAACTGATCGAGCCCAGCTAAGAGCCCATATTAGGACTTACCTGGTAGTTGTGGGGGTGGTGAGAAGGTCCTATCTCTCCACCCTCATAGCGTCCGCAGATAACCGCCCAGCCGCCCTGTTTAGGGCCACCCGCTCCCTCCTACATCCAGGAGAGGCAGTGGACCCTCTCTGGGGAAGGGCTGAGGAATTTGGTCAATATCTGTCGGATAAGATCGCGGATTCGGGCAGGTTGTGTTCCACCTTGCAGTGGTCTGAGGATCGTGGTGCAAGCAGTCTGGCCGATGTGATCTGGGCTGAGTTTGATCCTGTTTCTGAGGATGAAGTGGACAGGATTATGTGGCATCTGAGTTCCACCACATGTTTGTTGGACCCGTGCCCTTCCTGGTTGGCTTATGCTGCCAGGGAGGTCACCTGCAGTTGGCTCCGGACAGTGGTCAATGCTTCATTAAGGGAGGGTGTCTTTCCCTCCGCCTTGAAAGAGGTGGTGGTGAGGCCCCTGCTGAAGAAGCCTGCCCTGGACCCGACTGTGTTAGACAACTTTCATCGAGTCTCCAACCTTCATTTTTTGGCAAAGGTTGTTGAGAGCGTGGTGGCGCAGCAGTTTCCACTTTTCCTGGATGAAGCGGACTACCTAGATCCGTACCAATCGGGCTTCCGGCCTGGTTTCAGCACGGAGACGGCATTGGTCACACTGATGGATGATCTCTGGAGGGCTTGGGACAGGGGTTTCTCCTCTGTCCTGGTCCTATTAGACGTCTCAGCGGCTTTTGATACCATCGACCATGGTATCCTTTGTGACGCCGAGGGGCTGGGAGTGGGGGCACTGTTCTTCGGTGGCTCTCCTCCTACCTCTCGGGCTGCGCAATCGGTGTTGACAGGGGACAGAGGTCGGCCTCAGGGTGCTCACTTGTGGGGTCCCTCAGGGTCGGTCCTCCCCTTTATTTAATATCTACATGAAACCGCTGGGTGAGATCATTCATGGTTTTGGGGTGAGGTATCACCAGTACGCTGACGATACCCAGTTATACATCTCCACCCCAAACCAGATCAGTGATGCCCTCTCCGTGATGACTCGCTGTCTGGATGTGGTACAGATCTGGATGGACGGAAACATGCTTCAGCTCAACCCGGCCAAGACTGAGTGGCTGTACATACCGGCATCTCGCTCCAGTCAAGATTGTCCATCGTTGACCATAGGGGGAGTGGTGTTGTCCCCTGTGGATAGGGCGTGGAACCTGGGGGTCCTCTTGGACACGCGGCTCCAGTTGGAGGAGCAGGTGGGGGCCGCCGCCAGGGGCCTTTGCCCAGGTCTGGCTGGTTCACCAGCTTTGCCCGTTTCTGGACCGAGATGCCCTGCGTACAGTCACTCATGCCCTTGTTACCTTGTGACTCGACTACTGCAATGCTCTCTATTTAGGACTGCCCTTGCACACCATCCGGAGGTTGCAGCTGGTGCAGAATGCGGCGCGCAGGTTGTGATGGGAGTTACCCGATTCTCCCATATTACCCCCCTCCTGCGTGGCCTGCATTGGCTGCCGGTTGCGCTCCAGGTGAGGTTCAAGGCTTTGGCTTTAACATTCAAAGTCCTACACGACATGGGTCCACAATATTTAAGGGAGCGCCTCCTGCCGATATCGGGGACCAACCGCCCTGTACGGGCACACAGGCAGGGGCTCCTCGGGGTCCCGTTGGCAAGTCAATGCCGGCTGGCGGTCCCCCGATGGTGAGCCTACTCTGTGGCGGCCCCGACTTATGGAATCAACTGCCTCTGGACCTCCGTCTGGCCCCTGACCTCCGCACCTTCCGCCATGATTTGAAGACCTGGCTATTTGACCAAGTCAGGCTGTGATTACTTCATGGGGGGTATGGGATAGTTTTAACTTTTTAATTCGGTTTCATTGGATTTTATAGTGGTTTAATTCTTTTTAATTATTTATTGTATTTGTATGTTTTAACTGTGAGCCGCCCCGAGTCTTCGGAGATGGGGCGGCATATAAGTCCAATAAAATAAATAAATAAAATAAAATTTAGGGCAGCTTTTTGCAAGCAAAGAAGCTTTTTGTATTTTTGTACAGGTAATCCTTGACTTACAACAGTTCATTTAGTGACCATTCAAAGTTACAATGGCACTGAAAAAAGTGACTTATGACCATTTTTCACACTTATGACCATTGCAGCATCCCCACTGTCATGAGAGGCCAGGCGAGGAGAAGCGCCCCCTGACATGAGTTATGTCGAGTTGGCCACGACCACCCAGTCACATGACCACCAAGCCACACCCACCAACTAAGCCCCAGAACCAGTTGTTAAAAAAACTGAATCCCACCCCTGCCCTGCGGGCTGAATCCAGCCCTGGCCTTGAGTTTGACACCCCTGCCTTATCACATCCTGACAATGATAGATGATCATGCAAAAAGCAATAGCAGAACAGTTAGCCTGTAATTGTTCTTCTGTCACTTTGACCTGTCATTGCCTCAGTGCTATTAGTGACACACTGCTTAGAGAAGTTAAGCTTCCACCAAGCGAAACAACTAAATAAACAACATTGCTTTGTTAATTATTTATATTATTTATTTACAATACAACTTTGGCTTTGATTCTCAGAAGACAGTGGTATTGCCAAGCCCTTCCTGTTTTGGGGCATGCACATGAAAACCTAGGCTTGACCTGGGCTTGCATCACCATGCTGCAATTCTGTTTGCATTACCCTGTCATCCTTTATTCTACCAGCACCAGCACTCCACCCATCTCTCACAGGTGCTGCTATCAGTAGTCCAGCTTCTAATCTCAGAGCAGTGTTTAGGGACAATTTTTTTAAAAAAAGCTAATTGTACTTTTTCAAGGGGTCTAAAGTTACAATAAAGGTGCAATTGCATCTCATATACGCATCGTGTGGTGAATTTCAGCACAAATAATTTGAAGATCGACAGATTAAAATTATCCCATACATCCAATGAAATTTAAAATTGTTGTAAAATTGTTTCTTAGAGGAAGTGTAATTAACATATATAGTTTTCCCATCAAGAAGCTTGAAGAACAATGTCTAGAAATTTGAAACATTTACTTGATCTATGTTGGTGTAGTGATATGTGCACCAGTTCACCTTTCTTTTTCTCTTTTCTTTCTTTCTTTCTTTCTTTCTTTCTTTCTTTCTTTCTTCCTTCCTTCCTTCCTTCCTTCCTTCCTTCCTTCTTTCCTTCCTTCCTTTCCAGCATGGGCTATGATAGCCGTGATTCAGTATTTCCATGTGACAAGTCTGCTTTAAAATTTGCACATGTTGCCAGTTTGCTTCTGGGTGCAATTCCACATGCTGGTCAGTACCTATGAAAGCTTACATGGCATGGGACCTGGTTACTTGAGGGACTGTCCATTGTACCCATCTGATCAATTTGATCTAGCAGGGCTGGTGCACTCCCAGTTCCTTCCATTAAACATTGTCACTTGTTACAATCCTAGAAGTGTGCCTTCTCTGTAACAGCACTTGGTCTGTAGAATGAGTTTCTCCCTAAGATTTGAAGAACCCACCCTACTGGTATTTCAAAGGGCCCTGAAGCCCTGGCTCTTTGCTCAAGCTTTTGGCAACCATAATTGAAACACATACCCCATTCTTTTTTTTCTTTGTTCCCATTTGGGTTTGTTATCTCTGCCATTTGTGCTTTTTGTTTTGTGAAATTTTAATAAATAAATAAACTGCCAGGGTCAGACAAGGACCTAAAGGACTCTCTTAAAACTAGTCTCTGTTAAAAAACCAACTAACAAGATCTAAAAGGATTGCCAGGATAAAGCAAAATAATGAATGTATTCATATATTTTAGAGCATCATACTCTAACCCCTACATATGAATAATGCATCACATAATACTTTATTTATAAGATTCTGTATATGTATAATATGATATAAAATATATGATATATAAATATTAAATAAAAAAGAAAGATTAAAAGGATATCTTGTTTTACCGCATTTCCTGTTATGACTGGATGTGGAGAATTGCCTGACAAGAATACTTCTTACTTGTCATAACATTTACCTAACAGTAGCAAGGGCAGTGTAAGAATAGTAGAGTTCTTAAACTTTTTCTATAATAGAATTTTGGTATCAAATTAAAGTATCAAATTAAAATGCAATGCCAATAGAGTGAAGTTCCTGCTCTAAATCCAGCTTGTTCATCGTCAGATACGTTTTATTGGTCAAGCTTCCAAAACAAATATCTGGGCCTATGATTTGATGACATGAAATCCCACTCTGCATGGAGAAAATAGACAGGGAGTTTTTTCTCTCTCTTCCAGTCCCATGAAATTTTGTCTCTTGGTTGAAAATCATGCTGATAGCAATTCGAGGATTCTGATTTGTAATAAGCAAATTAATTGCAAGGTATTGAGACATTTAGCAGATATGATTCAGTCATTAAACATGCCATTAAATCAGCTTCCTAAAATTGAGTATCAGTGGCCGTGCTGTCTGGATATCTAGTTGGAGAACTATATATTAGAACTTTAATGAATGAATTATTCACATGCTCTATGTAGATTTCTAACCTACATGACTTAAACACCACTCCTAATTTCTCCCTTCCTTCCTTAGAAAAGTTTGTATACCCTTGTGGGGGTGTGGGGGTGGAGTCTCTCCTTTTTCTTCTCATCAATAACATCTTTGCTTCTTTGGTGTATATGATTCCAGAAACAACTAATGAGACACACTAGAGAAAGTTAAAACAGCAATGAGGAATGTGTTCTCAACAATGCTGACATCCTCACATCCTCCCCACTGCTGTGTAGATCTGTTTCCTGCCAAAAACTTTGCAGGGGTAAGATATGGGCTTGTACCGGCCATGAGAATAAAAATGTCTGCCTACAAATGACTCAGCATAAGAAATATCTTACAGCTCCAGCTATGAGAAGCAGTGTTATTTATGTCTCTCCCGCCCTTCTCCCTCCCTCCCTCGCCCCAGTCAGCTCAAAGCTGTTTCCATTTCTTATAAACAGCACTGCTAAGAGGAAGCAATGAGGAAGGAGCTTGATTGCAGCATTTTGAGATAAATTATGTGAACTCTGGGGAACTTTTGCTTGCCTGGCATCAAATGATCTGTTAGAGACACTGGGATGAAGTCTGTCTGATCCAAAAATGGGCCAGTGAATCTTTCTTGGAATCTCTCTTTCCTAAATGAAGGGATGATTCTCATGCTGATTGTTAAGTATATCCATTCCCTTTGTTTAGAATAGAAGAGAATTCTTTACTGGCCAAGTGTGATTGGTCACACAAGGAATTTGTCTTTGGTGCATATGCTCTCAGTGTACATAGAAGAAAAGATACATTCATCAAGAGTCAAGTATCATCAGGTACAACACTTAATGATAGTCATAGGGTACAATAAGCAATCAAATCATACTAGTTTTGAAAGGAGCAAATTAAAATATCCACTTGTGACTGACATTTGGGTTTATACCCAGAGAGAATTGTGATGTTCTTCCTTCAAATTGTAAGAACATTCTTTCTCCTGGGAAAGGAGGCTTTGGGGACCACTGGAAAACTGGCTGAGGAATTCTGGGAGTTGAAGTCCACAAGTCTTAAAGTTGCCAAGGTTGGAGACCCCTGCCTTAGAGTGTCTAAAGGCAAAGCTGTTTTCGTGTTTTTCCTTGTGGCCTTTCATATTCCAAGTGCTACAAGGTTATAACCTTCTTCCGTATGCTTTTGAATGTTCTAAATGAAGCTAAAATGGTGAATACATATCAAAGAGGACATGCCACAATGTTCTTGGTGATATGCCATTGTTCCTGTGCAATTTTCAGACACTCTGGAAGCCATGCAAAAATACAGTGTGATCTCTTGGTGCTTCCTGAGCCTCTGGAAATTGTGTGAGAACAGGATATGTTTTACACAGTTTTTGGTAGCTGAAGATGAGCATTGTCCGAAGCGGCTTCGAGAGTGAAGGCTGCATGTGATGCATGGCAGTCTCTGGTAAACCACAGGGGCCTGTTAATAGAAGGAAAACACTGCCAGAAAGTGGCACAGGGCAGATTCGGGGAACCACCAGGCCACAGAGGCAATTGCACGATTTCCCAAGGTTTGCGCACCATGTAAAATGCCACAAGGCAGCCCTTTTGAGTTGCAGTGGTGGTTTTGGGGCTGAAGTCGAGACCCAGTCAATTACTTCAGGCCCAGTCTCGGCACTGCTGCAGAGTGCCATTGTTCAGGTGGGCCTAGATGGGTTGGGGGAGACATAGAGAATTGCTTCTTTTTTTCAGAGGGGGGCGCATCTGAAGAATCAAAGGCATTTTCTGGTGTTTTGACAACCCCAAGCCAAAAAAGGGTTGCCATCACAGGCTAGCATGACATTAGTAGTCAGCAATCTCTCATCATAGTTTCATTTCAACAGATCTTGGAGAGATGATAGACGTTGTGAAGAAGCACTTGATGAACCAAATGTAGAACAAGTAATATATTACTTGCCAGGGGATTTCTAGTGATCTAATTTTCATTTGGAAAAGTAGTAGGAAGTAGTAAGCTTTCATTTATATATTTATTTGTTTATTTGATTGTCTGTCCGTCCATCCATCCATCCATCCTATTTACTGGCCACCCATTTTACCACTCTGGGTGGTTTACAATATTAAAAAACAATGCTATATAAATAAACGTTGGGGGTGGTTGATACAAGAATGTTATGTGGGTGTTCTGGATTATTCCTATACCAATAGCAATAGCAATAGCACTTATGTACTGCCCCATAGTGCTTTACTGCCCTCTCTGATGCCAGCGATGATAATTGTTTCCATCAGTTGTGTCTTTTCTTGAAACTCTTGGGTCTGTCTTTGGCCATTCCTATATAATTATGATTTCCAGATATAACTATCTTTGAGGAGAGATGGAACTCTCCATCAAGACTATCTGTCTAAAACATGAATGCTCATTGCACCAGCTTTATATCAGTCTTCCAGGCTGACATTTGGTTATCAGATTTAATATAAGGTGAATCATTAAACCTGAAGTTCTAGTTGAGTCTAAGGATTCCCTGGATTCTGAGCTCCAAAACTTTGCTCTCCTTCTGGGCCCTTTGTGGTATTGTTACTCATGCCCCCGCCACCCCATAGAAGTTGGACTACTGGGGAACAATAAAAGGGCCTTTTACTTGATGATCCTAGACTACAGAATGCTCTTTCCAGAGGAATTTAAATATTTTCAATATATTTAAATATATATTTAAATATATTCAAGGTGTTGGTATTAACATTCAAAGTCCTTCATGGCTTGGGTCCGGGGTATTTGCGGGAGCATCTCCTGCCGACATCGAATGCTGATCGCCCTGTGCAAGTGCACAGACTGGGACTCCTCGGGGTGCCGTCCACAAGACAGTGTCGGCTGGCGGTGCCCCGGGGAAGGGCCTAGTCTGTAGCAGCTCCCACCTTGTGGAATCAACTGCCCTTGGGGCTCTGTTTGGCCCCGGATCTCCGCTCTTTCCGCCACAATCTGAAAACTTGGCTGTTTGAACAGGCCGGGCTGGACTGACCTCTTGGGGGGTGAGGTTAAACTGATTTTATTTGGGCTTGTCAGGTTTAATTCGTTTTTAATGTATTTATTGATTGTATTTTTAGTTGTGAGCCGCCCCAAGTCCTTTCAGGGAGGGGGCGGCATACAAGTCCAATTATTAAATTAAATTAAATTAAATTACATTAAATTAAATTTTCCTTGTCTTGTCATTTTATTTTATTTTATTTTGCTTCTTTTGTTTCATTTCCAAATATGAGTGGCACTAATGGTCTGGTTTTATCTTTATTATTTTTTATGGGATACTAAGCCCAAATTCATATATCAAATGGCTAAATATCTTCATCAACTTAGACAACTGAGCAAAATTTTTAATTCGATTTGCCATTCTATTGTCTTACTGTTTTTTCTCTTTCCCAATAATGAATCGTTGTACCAAACTATTTCTCTTTTTTGCTGTGAAGACTGGTGGAAGAACACTATAAAAAAGTTTATTCCAATTATCCCAATTAGTTTGGGATTAATTAACTTTAGTGGCAAGACAAGATCCATTTGAACATTCCTTTGCACATTGTTTATTGTGCAAGTTTATTTTATTGCATAATATATTGCTATCAATGAAGATAAGATGAAGATGAGGAAAAGTGAAGTATGCATGATAGTTTCTACTTTGCTGAATTATTGGGGTTTCCATTTCAGGAGATATTTTTTTAGAAAAAATGTTTTGAAAGAATACCAAGGTAGTTGTTTTAGCCAATGCAATCAGATAACAATTTGACATTTGGGGGAACAGAGTTGTACAGAATGTCTGGAATTTATCAAACAACCTTTCTTCTTTTTCTGGAATTTGAGAAAAATAAAGTGTGGCATCTGAAAAGCTAATTTATTGGATCAGTGTGGACTGAGTAACCTACCATATAACAATAAATTAGTCTTCAGATGCCACAAAACTCCCGAGTTCTTATCTTTTTTATAATTTATGGCCAATTCTCCCCACTAATAAAGAAGAACAAGCTTTCCAATAAATAAATTATTTAATAATATGATTATTTTTTAAGGAAAATTGCCCCAAGAAAACTAGTTGCAATGTACATACTTATCAGCAATTCTAAAGTTACACAGTGATTATTCCTACTGTCCATAGGATTTTTATCAATGTTAAATTGGAAGTCCAACATTGATCAGTATGATTGATGGCTTACACCTCTATTGTTCAGAAAATGCAACTAAACAGTAATTAATTTGTCAGACTTGTACCCACTCTTTGAAAACCATTGCTCAATTACAGGGTTTTTCTTTTAAAGAAGTTAAGTAGCACATAACTAAAATAAAAGCAACATTTCCACTGAATTTTACTTGTTTAACAAGAATTGTGCATCACCACTAAATTTCACCAAGACCAAGGGGAGAAATGAAAATTTCCATGTTGGGAATAAATAGATATCTCAAAAATGGATGCCTCTTCCGTGTAAGGTCAACTGTTTGTGTGAAGATGGATGGATTGCAAGCCCAAACATGGATCATTCACATTCCATTTTTTTTCTTTTAAAGCATTGTAAGACTGCAGTCAGTGAATAAATATCATGTGAAGCTAATGAAAACAAAAAGCACTATCAGTTGATTGCACAGATCATGATACACTATAAAAGAGAAGATGGTCTTCCAACATGGGTGATCCACCTTTTGTATCTAGATTGCTACCTTCAAAAGACACCTCCCTTGCTCTGTAGCTTCACTGAAAGAAAGGCTTTGGCAGGTCATGCATTCTCCATCATAACACACTGTAAAGAAAAGGAAACCACAACTGCCAGAATGATAATTTATGCTCTTCTACTGTTTTTTTTCCATTGCAGAAATTATAAACATCCAAGCATTCAAAAAGAAAGATAACTTTGCCATTCAAGCCTAAGCATGATTCCTCAGAAATAAATCATCCAATTAACTTCAGAAGAAGTGTCCAGGAGCCTATAGATGCAACCTACTGAGGATCCATGAACTTTGCTAGATTTAACAAACCACCAATAAAAGTATAAACATTTGTGAAAGAAAATTGTAGCAGCATTCAAAAGGGAATCAAAATAAAGCCTACTTCAAACATGTCGAACATTAATATCATGCTGTAATATTAGGACACAAACTTTAACATAAACCTATGTAGGTTAATATGCACAGATATGATTTTGTAGTGAGGAATCTTCACATTTTTGTGAGCCAGATGCCAAGATTTGGACTTTTGAACAACAAATCGTGGCTCTTGGGAGCACTCTCACAAAATAGTTTCCATACGTCACAAGTCAGAAAACATTCATTTACCACAAAGATAAAATATGCAGTAGTTTTCTACTTTATTAGGATGATGTGACCACCTTCCATTATACCTTAACTTTCTGAACTATTTTAATTTCTTAAAAATAGTATTAGCACCCAGAGATGATATTGGAAAACAGAATTTAGCTGGGCTCAAGCATATTCATTCTATTTACTGGGGAGTCAAACTCATGTTGTCATGGCATCATCACATGATGCATCCTGACCTTTTCCCCCTTCACTAAACCAGGCATGGGCATGGCCAGTGCCTGACACATCTGGCCCACAGGCCGCGAGTTTGACACCCCTGTTCTAGTACATTGATCAGTGACATTTCCTACAAAACAATGTATAGATTTTGAATTTTATTTTGTTAGATATCTGTCCTGTTTGCCCTCCAGGAGCTCTGAAGAGTGAATATAGAGCCACATACTACAGTTCCTTCTAACGCCCTGTGAAATAGGGATTGCTGAAGGAGAGTAGCTGGTCCAGAGTCCCCCAGTGAAAATGGTTCGAACCTTGGATCTATGCTATCCAAGTCCACGAATCTAACCCTTGCACAGCTCCTTAGTATAAATTGGTGGTGCATTTTGGGAAGCAACCCCTTTTGGAGTGAAATTTTTTTTTGTCTGCCCTAAAGTTGCACTGCTTTTGATTCTGCACAGTATCTTTATAATTTTGCTCTTAAAAAGAAAAAAGAAACATTCCTTTTTTCCCTTGGTATTCCAAGTAGTCAAGAAGCAATGGCATATGTCTGTGTGGCCTTTTTAAGCCATCTTTCCCTGACCTTGTGGCTTCCACATATTTTGAAACACACTTCCACTTATTCCAAGTTAGCATGAAATAACAACCATTGTAATTCAATGTATTTGAAATGCAGCTATGATTGATGTATTGTAAATCAAATTACCTGAATAAGGATTGAGCCCATTATAAAGCTTGCTTTGTGGAGATGATAATTGCAAATAAACTATACATATCTATGACCTGCTTCATACATAGCTGCCTGTCCAGGGAGTTAGAGAATGTTTACATCAGATTATAGCTGTAAGAATCTGGATAACCACAGGATTTATTTATTTGTTTGTTTATTGGATTGCAACAAAGGGTTACTAGTTTTCTGACTCTTTGTTGCCATTTAACTGTCATGCAGATTTTTGAAGCCCAAATCTGGTTGTCATAATCTATGCCACAAATTAAGAAAGATTTTACTGCAGATGATCTAATGTGGTATGTTTGTTTAACATTGATATTGTTCTAACTTGGATGGCTGCATTGTCAATGTTTGACTACTGGCGTTCTGATTATATTTGTTTAGGTAAGTTCAGTTATTAATTTCTGAGGATACCAAGAAATCAGTGGGTGGCAACATGTTTTTCTGGTTATTGCTGTCTTTTTTGTTGACTTTCAACAAAGGGAGCTTGCCCAACAGGGTCTAGACTAGAGCAGTCTTCTATGATCTGATGTACTTCAGAATTGGACTAGAATTGCCCAAAACATTATGCATGGTCTTTGCTGGCTAAGCATGCTGGAAATCGTAGTCCAACACTTCTGGAGGGCACTAGGCTTGGAAAGTCTTTTATGTGGTGAATGTCTCTTACCATAAGCAAGTTTTTAAAGGGGACAGTCAGAGGTGGTATTCAGCAGGTTCTGACTAGTTCTGGAGAACCGGTGGTGGAAATTTTGAGTAATTTGGAGAACCAGCAAATACCACCTCTGACTGGAGATTTTACAGTATCCTTCCCCTGCCACGCCCACCAAGCCATGCTCATAGAACTGGTAGTAAAAAAATTTTTTGAATCCCACCACTGGGGATAGTACTTTTGGAGGTAGTCATGGTATGTGATTTGAATTTGGTCTGCTTTCGTATCACTCAGCCATAGGTAGCCCCCAAAGAATTGCAGAAACTGAAAACCCTGAAATACTTGACTGAATTCAAAAAACTTATAACATGAAATTTGGAATATCTGCTGGGTTTAATTTATGAACTGTTAAAAAAGTATTCTTCAGAATATGAACAAGTCAAAGAATGTATGATTAAAATGAATGCAGAATTTGAATGCAATACAGATGCAATAATGGGAAATTCACAGAAGAATATTACATTTATTGTGAACATTACAGTCAGATAAAATTGGTACAAGATGTCATCATCATTCCAACCTAGATTCTCTAGAAAATGCTGTAAACATATGAGCAAATTTTATTGTAAAGCTCAATTATTTTGGAAAAAGGATTCACGCTAAAATGAAACAAGTTTAAAAGGTTAACTTCCATTTCAACTTGCTATATTTATGTTAAATTTTATTAAACCATACATTCCTTCAAAGTATATTAATTAGCATTTCTATGTTAATTACCACATATTATTTGTTTCTTATGGCAGTATTGCTCTATTCCCTCCTTGGAAGAATGATTAACTAAGTTGTGAGAATATGTTTTGATGCCCAGAATAAGCCTGTACCTTAAAAGTAAATTTAACACTCTATCTAATTCTAACTGAAATTCATATATACAGAACAATAAATTAACTTTATGGTTTATTCAAATTAGAGTACTAGTAGACAATCTCTGCCTCACTGAGTCATTGTTTCAGAAATATTCCTTCCTTCCTTCCTTCCTTCCTTCCTTCCTTCCTTCCTTCCTTCCTTCCTTCTTCAACAATTTCATCTAGAATTCCATCACTGGAGCATTTCCAATCTCAATTCTAAGATGTCTTGAGGACCAACTAAATACATTTGAATAAATTTGGCTGGCTGGTTGGGGTGTGGCGTTAAGAGTCTGGTGTAACAATGGATTTGTCCTTGAATAATTGCAGAGGGATTCTATCTGTTCCTCATTGGAAGAATAACTTTGGCACCAAAGGATAACATGGAAGAGGCTGCTAAACTTCTTTGCAATAGGTTCCTCATTATTGTATGAGTTCAGGAGTTCATTAGGTAGAGATTGAAAATTGCCCTTCCTTACCTTTCCCTTCATTCAGCAGAAACTGGCAGAATTTTTCAGGAAATAAGAACGTGGAACAATGAGGGCAGACTTTGATCATGGCACCAACCTCAGCAGAAATATTATATTGTGCAGGTTGTGCATTTTGCCCTGCCCTTTCTCCATTGACAACTTGTGGTTGAAGGAACTCTCACAGTAATTCATTTACCACATGTTCATAAGTTGATCTTCCCTTTCCTCCTTCATCTTATCTTGTCTCCTTAGTCTCTACCTATACCTTTCCTTGCAGTTCAGGAGATGTGCAGTCTTTTTATCCTGTTTCTTTATTTCTCCTCCTTGCCGCACTCTAATGTTTGGCTCACTTGGTGACTTTCATCACAATCTACCTTACAAGGTTGTTGGGAAGAAATACAGGAGAATAGAGCATTGTGCATGTGCCTTGAGTTCTTGAACCAAGATGCAATATAAACACATGTGCATGTTTGTGTGTAAGAGAGGAGGCATGTAAAGCAATACAAGTATCCTTTAAAGTTGCTGCTTCTTTAAGCAATACATGCTGAGACAATTCCTTGTCGCTGAGGTGTGAGAGCGAGGGATTGCAAAACTGGCTGGGAAACTGTCACAGAATGCTCAAAATGATCATTACTTGACTGCAACAGCATCCTGATCATGGGAGGAGCCCAAAACAGCCTCAACTTTCCAAAATTTCATTCCCTTGGGAATCATGGGTCCCAGATTTTAGATATATTCTGTACATTAGCCCATTTGAGGTACCTTGGTTCCTTGGTTCTAAATTGTTGCCCTACTATGCACTATTTTTCCCAATCAGTAATAATGACAAGAGTTTGGGGAACATAATTTCAGATGTTGATTCATACTTTGTTGATCATATTTATTCTTATTTGAAAACAACAGTAATTCTTAGACTTTTAAAGCAATATATTTATTATTCACAAGTAATTAATGATATATTGAAGAACAGTAAAGACTAGAAATTTTCAGAATACAATTAAATTAAAATAATTTTCTCTTGGGAACCTAAAAATAATAATAATAATAATAATTTATTCGACTTGTATGCCGCCCTTCTCCCTAAGGACTCAGGGCAGCTAACAATAAAACAGCACATATTTACATATAGTTTACCTAAAAACAAATTAAACCAACAAGTCAAGATAAGCAATAAAACATTAAAACCTTAAAAATTAAAACAGTTAAAAACCCCCACCCGGGTCATTCCAGGCCAGCCTGTTGAAACAACCAGGTCTTCAGGTACCGGCGGAAGGAGCAGAGATCAGGGGCCAAACGGAGAACCACGGGGAGCTGGTTCCACAGGGCAGGCACTCCCACAGAAAAGGCCCTAGCCCTGGGAACCGCCAGCCGACAATGCCTAACCAACGGTATCCCAAGGAGGCCCCTCCTGTGAGAGCGAACAGGGCGATCGGAATGTGATGATGGCAGGAGGCATTCCAGCAAGTACCCTGGACCCAAGCCATTTAGGGCTTTATAAGTTGTTACTAGCACCTTGAAACTAACCCGGGAGGCAACCGGCAACCAATGCAGGTCACACAGTAGGGGTATAACATGGGAGTATCAGGATACTCCCATCACAGCCCGCGCGGCCACATTCTGCACCAGTTGTAACCTCTGGGTAGTTCGCAAGGGCAGCCCCATGTAGAGAGCATTACAGTAGTCGATTCTGGAGGTGACGAGCGCATGAGTGACCGTTCGAAGGGCATCTCGGCTCAGGTAAGGGCGGAGCTGGTGAACCAGCCGAACCTAGGTGAAAGCCCCCTGGCCACAGCCCCCACCTGCTCCTCCAAACTGAGCTGTGGGTCCAGGAGGACGCCCAGATTCCTCGCCCTATCCACGGGGGGCAACACCTCTTCCCCCATGGCCAAAGATGGAACATCACCAGAAAACCGAGATGCCGGTAAGAACAGTCACTCCGTCTTGGTCGGGTTGAGTTGGAGCCTATTTCTCCCCATCCAGACCCATACCGCCTCCAGGCACCGGGACATCACAGAGAGAGCATCACTGATCTGGCCTGGGGTGGAGATATAAAGCTGGGTATCATCTGCATATTGATGATACCTCACCCCAAAACCTCAGATGATCTCACCCAGTAGTTTCATGTAGATATTAAACAGGAGAGGCGAGAGGAGAGGCACCCCACTGTGAGGGACTTTGGATCTCTGCTCTCCTGCCAACACCGACTGTGAGTGGTCCGAGAGGTAGGAGGAGAACCACCGCAGGACGGTGCCCCCACCCCAACCCCCGAGCGCCACAGAAGGATACCATGGTCAATGGTATCGAAAGCCGCTGAGAGGTCTAATAGGACTAGGACAGAGGAAAAACCCCTGTCCCAAGCCCTCCAGAGATCATCCATCAGCGCGACCAATGCTGTCTCCGTGCTGTGTCCAGACCTGAAGCCCGATTGATATGGGTCTACATAATCAGTTTCCTCCAGGAACAAGGGAAGTTGCTGCACCACCACGCTCTCAACAACCTTCGCTAAAAAGCGAAGGTTGGAGACTGGACGATAGTTATCCAAAACGGCTGGGTCCAGAGCAGGCTTCTTGAGGAGGGGTCTCACCACCGCTTCCTTCAAGGCGGCGGGGAAGACTCCCTCACTCAAAGAAGCGTTGACAACTGCCTGGAGCCAGCCGCGTGTCACCTCACTGGAGGCACACACCAACCAGGAGGGACATGGGTCCAATAAACAGGTGGTGGAGGACAACCTCCGCATGATCCTGTCCACTTCATCAAGGGAGACCGGGTCAAACTCAACCCAGATGGAATCAACCAGATCTGCCATCACCTCATCATCAGACCACTGCCAGCCCGAGTCCAAGCCAGCCCGAATCTGAGCGACCTTATCCGCCAAATATAAACTAAATTCCTCTGCTCTGCCCTCAAAGGGTCCGCCCCCTCCCTCACTTGGAGGAGGGAATGGGTAACCCTGAACAGGGCTGCAGGGCAATCATCAGTGGATGCAATCAGGGTGGAGAAGTAATCACGCCTCACCACCCTGGTCGCTTCCAGGTAGGTCCTAATGTAGGCTCTTAACTGGCCATGATCAAATTCGGAACGGCTCGACCTCCACCTGCTCTCTAGGCATCTTCTCTGCCGTTTCATCCCCCGGAGCTCCTCCGAAAACCAGGGAGCTGACTGGGGTCTGCGGTGGGGAAGAGGCCGCAAGGGGACAACCTGGTCAAGTGCCCTTGAGGCCGCCTGTTGCCAAGCGGTTGCCAGCACCTCAGCCGAGTTGTGGTCAAGGGAGGTGGGCAAGGACCCCAGAGCCATCTGAAACCTCTCAGGGTCCATCAGGCGTCTGGGACGGAACCATCGAATTGGCTCCTCATCCCAGCAGCGAGGGATAGCCCCCTGAAAGACTAGCCGCAAGAGATAGTGATCCATCCATGACAAGGGTAGGGTAGATGGAGAACCCACCCCTAGATCACTACACCAGTGTCCTGAGATAAAAACAAGGGCGAGCGTGTTCCCCCCCTCGTGAGTGGGTCCTTGAATCACCTGGGTGAGGTCCATGGCTGCCATGGATGCCATGAACTCCTGAGCCAAACCCGACGCCTATTTTGGGAAAAGGAATACAGTAGAGTGTTATGAATCAGAAAATAGAGTAGTTCCTAGCAATGATCAAAACCAATAAAGGAGACTATTTGTAGCTCAGGCTTGAAACGAGGGATAAAAACAGAATACATTTAATAAAAGCTGAAAGCTAAATTGTGTATTTCATTAAAGGTCTGCCTGACTTTTGTCCAAGAGGTTTATTTTTTTCCACTTGTAAAATAAGCTTGGGAGAAACAGTTAAGGAAGGTGGTATTCAGCTAATTCCTCTAGAATTTTGCTTTCAAACACCAGATCCCTTACTTCTGCCAATACTAGGGGGTTGTATTTATAATTCAGTAGTTTTGTACATATAACTTATTGTCCTGAAGATATAATGAGTATTCAGTAGTAAGTTAACAAATGGAAAGTTTTTGCTGAAAGATTACAATGTGATTCTCATCTGCTCTGGACATAACTTCCAGGGTCATAAAAAGTTCATAAAAGCAACTTTGCTTCTAGTTATCTAATGTTACTTTTATGGAGGTTCACACAGATTAATCAGAAGCAGTGTGACCTGAAGTGATCCACATTAATCCATTAACATTTGTACGTTAATGAGACTGACTGCCATATAAGGCTGAAAGGAATTGTTCTGATTGGAAACTATCGGCATGTAACAATAATATCGATCTAGTTCTGTTCTTAAATATTATGTTTCCCAGCTGTTACTTTTAATGTATGTAACAATGTATATATTTCTTCCTCTAATGGATTGTTCTTTTTTTAAAAAAAAAGCAAAACAAATGTTTTTTTTAACAAGCATTAGAGGTTTTATAACAGTAAACCAAAGTATGTGTGTGTGTGTGTGTGTGTGTGTGTGTGTGTAAATAGCTACTGCAATGAAATGGCTTGCAAATGTATTTGGGATTCCACCCTCCCTTCCATTCATGTCCAATTCTCAGATTTTCTGGAACAGTCTGTGCAGTTTTCTTGGCAAAGTTTTCAGCAGTGGTTTGCCATTATTTCATTCCCAGGGCTATGAGAAAGTGACCGGCCTAAAGTTCTAGTCACATCTTTGTGGCTCTCATTTGGGATTTTCCTAACCCTTGAATCATAAGCCCAGTTATCAGTTATAAAGAAAAAGTACAAAGAGGAATACTGAAATGATTAAATTTCTTTTTCTAGGATTTTTTTTTTTGCTATGATGCTTTGACTGCAAGGAATAAGAGGTACAACTGGTAGAAAAGAAGGCAATGGGGAGGGGAGGGTGTCCTTTGGTAAAATATGGCATTGCCAAACCACAGTTTTGGGCTGGCTGTCTATAATCTACAATGATAATTTCTGACAGGCAAATCTACCATATTTGCATAAGGTACAAATGGCAAAAGACAATTCTCCGCATGCCATAGCAGCAATTACAGCACCCAAAAGAGGCATTTTAGAGGATAGTAAAATGGGAATTATCTACTCTAGAATGGGGGGGTGTGTGAAAAGCACAATATGAGGAAAGAAAATATGCTGTGGAATAAGAGAACGTAGATTTTAAACTTAAGGCTGAGCACCAGTTTTATTTCCCACCTTTATTGTTTTTATAGTTAACTCATACCTAATACTCCTTTCTCCTCCAATTTTCCCCACAACAACCATTTGGGTTGTTGGGTTGTGATGTTTACTGAAGTTAAAAACATTGGCTTGGGCTGAAATTTGTGTGTTGATCTTGACAACCCAGCGAGGTCGCAAACATTCCTGTAACCAGCATGGGATCCAACCAGAGAGAAATGGTGTCTGCACAAGCTCACCCATGATACCAGTCCATCCTCCCCTTCTTAAAAGATTAGGAAATTACCTGAAAAGCTAGAGAGAAAGAGGGAAGGAAGAAGGATAAATGTTAAAGCAGTCTCGTCTTGGACAGAAGCAGCGTTAAAAGTACATGAATGAGGCAGAGCCATTTCATTTTAAAAAGTGTGCTTTGGAGGCACCTTGAGCATCTGATTCAAGGGGTTAGGAAAATATAAACACCATAAATCGATTCATTGTGTGTGCATGCATGCTCTCTCCCACTCTTCCTTCCCTCTGGTCACTGGAAGGAAAAATAACAAAACTGTGTCTCACTTATTTTGGCCATGTCATGCTGGAGAAAATAATTATGTTGGGAATAGTTAGCAGTAAAATTGTGCATAAGTGCACAATCGTGCCTACTGTCCCTGTCCTATTGTCCCCATTTATTCGTACCTATTTTGTGTATTCTTACTCATGTTTATACTTATACCTATTATCTTGTAAGCGATTGACAAATAATAAATAAATGAATGAATGAATGAATGGAAACCAGGCTCCCAAAGAACATGGTGACCGGACACCTTCAAACCTGACACCAGCCACAACATAAAAAACCTCAAAGAAACAGTTGAACAACTGTAGGATGTCGAAAGACCTAGCCAGGGGTCCCCAACCTTGGCAACTTTAAGACTTGTGGACTTCAACTCCCAGAATTCTTCAGCCAGCATAGTTGAAGCCCACAAGTCTTAAAGTTGCCAAGGTTGGAGACCTAAGCCCATAAAATTGCCAACAGTCGGGGACACGACTGAATGGATGCTATCATCATCATCGTCTCTCTTCACCCTCTCTTTCATTCCCTTCCTCCTTCTTCCCTCCCCACTTCAGCAAACTTCAGAGCCTCGCCTCCTGCTAAACAGCGCGCCCACAACCCTAAGAGGCTGCCGGAGCACTGCGTCCCCTCGGTTTCTTCCCGCCACTCCCCACCCCGATTTCAAGTAAAGGGCTTTGGATGCAGCGCGGGCTTATTGCAGAGCAGAGAAAGCAGTCTACTTTTGGGGCTTCCGCCTTCGCAGCTCCGCCCTCCCTCCACTTGTTTGCAAGTCGGCTGATTTACAGAAAGTCCCTCAACTAGCGGCAGTCACGATCGGCGGCTCGCGCTTCAGAGATAGGCAGGCAGCAGCGCCAGGGAATCCCAAACCGACAGGGGAGGGAGGAGCGAGGGGGCGGCGCTATCTGCCCGCCTCCGGCAAGGCAGGCGTTTTAAGTTTCGCTTTCTTGCAAAGGGAGGGTGCTTCTCAAATGAAATCGAGGATATTCCCGGAATCGCCTACGACGTCGTTCGGGTCACTAGAGGATAATAGCGCCACGCCGAGAGAAATGCGCCCCCAAAAAAAAGGCTCAGGAAGAGCGGGAATTTCCTGAGAAGAGAATTATTAAAAGAACTTGGGATTCCTTGGGGTGGGGTTGGGTAGGGGACTTTCACGTGTGAAGGGAAAACGCTCGAAGGGTTCTTCGAGGCGGCGATCTTGCCGAATTCTCCGCCGGTTCTCAGGGTGGTGGGAAAACGAAAGAGAGCAGTCATGGAGATTGCAGAATAAACACAGCCCGGAAGGGACCTTGGAGGTCTTCTAGTCCACCCTTCTGCGTTCCGTATTGTGTTCATGGGTGGGCTTGCACCAAGGGGAGGGGGCGAGGCTCAGTCAATTTCATCGTACACACATGTTGTGCATTGACAATAAAAGGTTTGAACTTGCTCAAGCAGGAGATCCGGAGGAACGGTGGTCCAGTCTTAACAATCTCCAGTCGAGGAGAAAAGGACCTGTGATTTTTTTTAGAGGGGAGGGGGGGGCCTTCATTTTCCTTCCCAAGAAACTGTACCTGCTGGGCAGGGAAGGCAGGTTTTTGGAATGGCAACTTATCAAGTTCCTCAGCTAACTAAAAGGTGGCAGGCCCTATGGCAGGGGTCTTCAAACTTGGCAACTTTAAGACTTTTGGACTTCAACTCCCAGAATTCCCCAGCTGTCTTAAAGTTGCCAAGTTTGAAGACCCCTGCCCTAAGGGATGGGCTTGGAGGGGTCACCCTAGTGAGAGCTCCTCATAGAGTCATAGAATAACAGAATTGGAAGGGACCTTACAGATCATCTAGCCCAACCTGCTGCTCAAGTATTTGCAACCTCTCTAGGTTGCAAAGCTCTTCTCATTGAGCTGCCTGATTTAAGACATGGCAGGGACTAATTGGGGGAAGAAAAGGAGGGCTGGGATCATGAAGCCATCAGTAACCAGTAAAGTCCTCTCCCATCCTGTCCCGTCCCCCCATGATTGGTGTTGCAGGAAAATGGTAGCATGAGGCCAAGCAGGCCGGTTGCAGTTCTGACCTTGTGGGCCTCAGTGCCTGGAAGTGGCCACTGGATGGCCAGGAAGAAGTTGCGGTTGTGATAGGACTACACCTAAGTAATAACATTGATCATTATGGAAGCTTGTGCTGCAAAGAAGGAATTGGGAAAAGAAGCAGCACTTCCTCCTAACCTACTGTTTTCTCAACTTTGGCATCTATTAAGATTTGTGAACTTCCAAGTCCACACATTTAAATTTGCCAAAATTGAGAAACACTGCCCTTAACCCCTTTCATCCTAGACATCATTGGAAACTCTGTTGCATTACACAAATAGCAACAGGAACGGCAATGAACTCTCTGTGAGATAGTTGGCTAGCTAAAGCAACAATTTGTACGTGAATCCTCAGAAATAATAAAAATAATATATATAGAAAGCCTTTTGCCAAGGACAACAGAAGCAAGTCTGTCTTGTATCCAATGTTGCAAGAGAATGGCAGTTTTGACTGAGAATACTTAAAAATATCAAAGTATCAAATTTTGTTTGCAACCATAAGCCAAATTGATAAGAAGTAGCTCCTTCTGACAACAACATCAGTACTCCATGGTGTAGGTAAAAATAGTGTAGGAGTAGGCAATCATGTCTCCATTGCATACTCAACAATCCCATAAAGAGAGCAGAAATTATGATTATGAAAAACTCCTTGGTGGTAGATACAGCAGGAAATATGTAATGCACTCATTGGTGACAGAACCAGAAACACACAGCTAGTAGATATCTTCATTAACAACTTAGATGAGGAAATAGAAGGGGAACTTACCAAATTTGCAGATGATACTAAGCTGGCAGGAATAGCTAACACCCAAGAAGATAGGCTTAAGATCCAGATGGATCTTGACAGACTAGAACACTGGGCTGTATCTAACAAAATGAAATTCAATGTAGAGAAAAGTAAAGTCCTACACTTAGGCAAGAAAAACCAAAAGTACACATATAGACTGGGTGAAACCAGGCTCAATAGCAGTAACTGTGAGAGGGATCTTGGAGTCTTAGTGGACAACCAGCTAAATATGAGCCAGCAGTGTGCAGCAGCAGCCAAAAAAGGTAATGCAATCCTAAATTGCATTAACAGAAGGATGCAATCGAGATCAAGCAAGGTACTTACTTACTTACTTACTTACTTACTTATTTATTGGGATTTCTATGCTGCCCTATCTCCCGAAGGACTCAGGGTGGCTTACAATGGTAAAAACAGAAAATACAAACTTTAAAAAACTATTAAATCTAAAAACCCCAACACTAAACCTAAAACCAATTAAAACCCACAAACAAATTAGGACAAATTAAAACTATTAAAATCCCCTTCAGTCCAGGTGTGCTGATCGAAAAAGCCAAGTCTTCAGGTCACGATGGAAGGAGCAGAGGTCAGGCACCACCCGAAGCTCCACGGGCAGTTGGTTCCAGAGCGCGGGCACTCCCACAGAAAAGGCCCTCCACCTTGGGGCCACCAGCCGACATTGTCTGGCTGACGGTACCCTGAGGAGGCCCCATCTGTGTGAGCGCACCGGGCGATTGGACATCATTGCTGGCAGCAGATGCTCCTGCAAATACCCCAGACCTAAGCCATGAAGGGCTTTATAAATTATGACTAGCACCTTGAACCTCACCCGGAGGGCAACTGGCAGCCAATGCAGCTTGCGCAGGAGGGGTGTAACATGGGAGTATCAGGACATTCCCATCACAACCCATTCGGCTGCATTTTGCACCAGCTGAAGCCTCCAGGTAGTCCTCAAGGGCAGCCCCATGTAGAGAGCATTGCAGTAGTCTACATGGGAGGTAACGAGTGCATGAGTAACCATATGCAAGGCATCTTGGTCCAGATAAGGGTGCAACTGGTGGACAAGATGAATTTGTGCAAATGCCCCCTGGCCACAGCTCCAACATGATCTTCCAAACTGAGCTGTGCATCCAGGAGGACGCCTAAATTGCGCACCCTTTCCACAGGGGGTAACATCTCTCCCCGCATGACCAAAGATGGAACATCCTGGACAATCCAAGATGCCGGTACATACAGCCACTCGATCTTGGCCAGGTTGAGCCGAAGCCTGTTCCTTCCCACCCAGACCCGTACCGCTTCCAGGCGGTACATCATGTCAAGCATGGACATCACGTCAAGCACATCACTGGGCTGGTTTGGGGTGGAGATAAAAAGCTGGGTATCATCAGCATACTGATGATACCTCACCCCAAAACCATGGATAATCTCACCCAGCGGCTTCATATAGATGTTGAACAGGAGGGGGGAGAGGACTGACCCCTGGGGCACCCCACAAGTGAGAGGCCTTGGGGTCGACCCCGATCCTCCTGCCAACACCATCTGCAAAAGGCCCGAGAGGTAGGAGGAGAACCACGTAAAAAAGTGCCTCCCACTCCCATCCCCCAAGGTGCCACAGCAGGATACCATGGTCAATGGTATCAAAAGCCGCTGAGAGATCTAATAGGACCAGGATAGAGGAATAGCCTCTATCCTGAGCCCACCAGAGATCATCCACCAGCGCAACCAATGCCGTCTCCATGCTGTACCCGGGCCTGAAACCCAATTGATATGGATCCAGATAGTCAGCTTCCTCTAGGAACATCGGAAGCTAGCGGGCCACCATGCTCTCAACAACCTTCACCACAAAGCAAAGGTTGGAGACCGGACAAAAGTTGTTCAAGATAGCTGGATCCAAGGCAGGCTTCTTGAGGAGGGGCCTCACCACTGCCTCCTTCAGGAAGGAGGGGAAGCATCCCTCACTCAAAGAAGCATTAATCACTGCCTGGAGCCAGCCATGTAACCTTCATAAACCAGCCAGGAGGGACCGGGACAAAACAGCATAGCGGATCTCAGCACTTCTCAGATCACCACGCCTCTTCCAGGAAGGAAAGCTCCCTCATCAGAAGCATTAAGACTGCCTGAGGAGCCTCATGTAACCTCCCGCATAAACCACCCTCTGAGGAGGGACAGTGACAAACACGTGGCGGCCTCGGCCTCTCATGCTCCAGTCACCAGATAAGATCAAACTCTTCCCAGATGGAATTTCCAAGACCCGACGCTTCCCCCTTGTCAGACTCTAGCCAGTCAGAATCCAGACCGGTCCGCTTCTGAGTGATCTTGTCTGACAGATGTTGACAAAACTCCTTGGCCCGTCTCTGCAAAGGGTCCCCCCCCCACCCTCTGATTAAGGAGGGAGCGAGTGACCCGAAACAGGGTGGCTGGGCAATTATCTGCGGACGCAATGGCAGTGGAGAAGGAGCCGCAGCCTTCCAGTGCCACCAGATAAGATCTAGTAAAAGATCTTAACTGTGATCGATCAGATTCAGACCGACTGGACCTCCAACTGCTCTCTGGGCCCCTCATCTCCCAGAGCTCTGCAGAAAACCAGGGAGCTAACCAGGATCTGCACCGGGTTAGAGGCTGCAAAGGTACAATGCAGTCAAGAGCCCCGGCAGCAGCGCTCTGCCAAGTGTCCACCAGGGCCTCGATCAGGCTGTGGATAAGGGAGGCAGGAATCATCCCAAGCTCTGCCTGAAATCTCTCTGGGTCCATTAGGCGCCTGGGGCAGAACCACCTAGTCGGTTCCAACTCCCAGTGATGTGGAGTGGCATATTGGAAGCCCAGCCGAAGGAGATAGTGATCGGTCCATGACAGGGGGCAAATAGTTGGTGATCCCCCACCCAGACCACTAAACCACTGTCCAGAGACAAAAACAAGGTCCTCCACCATGAGTCGGGCCCTGAATTACTTGAGTCAGGTCCATGGCCATCATGGTGTCCATGAACTCCCGAGTCATCCCCGACGCACCACCCAGAAATGGCAAGTTAAAATCCCCCAGAACCATAAGCCTGGGGAATTCCACCGCCAACCCGGATAGTGCATTGAGCAGCTCAGGCAGGGCCGATGTCACGCAGCTGGGAGAAAGGTACGTGAGAAAAAGGCCCAACCGATCACCCGGGCCCCACCTCAGGAGGAGAGACTCACACCCGCCTATCTGCGGGACAGTGGCCTCCTGCGGTCAAAGGGTCTCCCTAATAATAACTGCCACCCCCCACCCCTATCCTGGTCCCGAGGTTGGTGCAGCACACGGAATCCTGGCGGGCACATATCGAACAGAGGGACTCCTCCTTCTGAGCCCAACCAGGTCTCTATAATGCAAGCCAGGTCCGCATCTTCCTCCTCGATCAGTTCCCGGATGAGGGGAGCTTTGTTCACCACGGACCTGGCATTTAAATAGACCAACCTGAGCCCCAACCAGGTCTCTGGTAATGCCAGGTCCGATCTTCCTCCTCACAGTTCCCGGATGAGGGAGCCTTTCTCACGGACCTGGCATTTAAATGACCAACCAGCCGGAGCCTCTCCGCACTTCCATACCCCAGGAAGGGCAGACTCACAGTCAGAGCTACCATTTAAAGAGGAAGGAAGCATTCCCAAACATCGTGACAGCACTTTGGTCATGCACCTACTGCCTATCCCAATCACTGGGATCGGAGTCCTCACCTTTTCCCCAGAGTCCCAGCTAGCCCCCTCTCCCCTCCCCTCCCACCGCAACCCTCACCAAACCTGGACTGGAACTGATCTGGTGGAACTCCCCCAAGTTCCAACCGGCACCTATATCCCACCCTCTCCCTGAACCCCTTAAGAATTTAGTTAAAAAATTAAATAATGAAACCTTAAAAATAATACCACTTTATAAAGCCTTAGTAAGACCATACCTAGAGTACTGCATCCAATTTTGGTCACCACATTATAAAAAAGATGTTGAGACTCTAGAAAAAGTACAGAGAAGAGCAACCAGGATGATTAGGGGACTGGAGACTAAACCATATGAAGAACGGTTACAGGAACTGGGCTTGGCTAGTCTAGTGAAGAGAAGGCTCCTTAAATAATGAAACCTAAAAATAATACCACTTTATAAAGCCGTTGGTGTTTGATGTCGGCAGCAGTGGCTCCCTTAAATAATGAAACCTTAAAAATAATACCACTTTATAAAGCCTTAGTAGAGACCACTAGAGTACTGCATCCAATTTTGGTCACCACATTATAAAAAGATGTTGAGACTCTGCAGAAGAGCAACCAGGATGATGATAGGACTGTAGACTAAACCATATGAAGAAGCGGTTACAGGAACTGGGCTTGGCTAGTCTGTGAAGAGAGGACCAGGGAGACATGATAGTCTTCCAATATTTGAGGGGCTCCCACAAGGGGTCAAGCTATTTTCTAAAGCACCTGTAGGCTAGACAAAGAATAATGGATGGAAACTGAACAAGGAGAGATTCAACTAAGGCTTTATGACAGTGAGAACAATCAACCAATGGAACAGAAGTTGCCCTCGGAAGTTGTGGGAGCATCATCAATTGAGACTTTCAAGAAGAGATTGGACTCCCCATCTGTCAGAAATGGTGCAGGGTGGGCAGGGGGTTGGACTAGATGACCTATAAGGTCTCTTCCAACTCTGATTATCTGTATCCGAATGTGAACATCCTCATGCCCATTTTAAGTCCACCTTCTGTTTATCATAGATCTAGTATTCTTTCAAGATGGTACTAAATCATACAGTATGCTTTTAGATGTGTGTAGCTACTGTAACTCCATCTCCTGAGTACTGGAGGAGCTTGAAAAGACATTAGAAAGCAATGTCCAGGCTTTATGTGCACAGATGCCTCTGTGGAAGCCAGGTATTTGATCTGCTCTGTAAGTCAATCCAGAAAGAGACCATAAGGGCCACTACTCAATGACTGGAGGTAAGAACCAAAGCAACTAGGAGGAGCTGAGCCAATCCCCTAATTATTCCATAGTTGAAGTTCCCAATAGAAGAAATGAAGTGTCCCTGCATCTACCTATGGCATAAATCAGGGGTCTCCACACTTGATAATTTTAAGACCTGTGGACTTCAACTCCCAGAATTCCCCAGCAAGCACAAGTCTTAAAGTTGCCAAGTTTGGAGATTCCTGGCGTAGATGAAGGTGCCACATTTGCATCAGCATCAATAATTGGGTAGAGATAAGCAGAACAATGGTATCGGCTTGCTTCACAATCAGGAGGTTGTGAGTTCAATCCTAGGTGGAGGCTAATATTTGGAATAGACTCCCCTGCTTGAGCAGGGGGTTGGACTAGATGACTCCAAGGTCCCTGTTCTATGATTAACTTCTATGATTAACTTTAAAGCTGATACAACAAGACAATTTCAAGTGGCCTTACCTATGGACTGGGAATGATATGAAGTGATATAATGAACAATGCCATAAAAACAGAACAAAGCCATAAAAACAGTGGCTAGAGCTCAGTGCTCCAGAGCTCCCTCTTACCAATGGCTACAGGTCTAACTGCACTGCCTATTTATGGTTGCGGTGAGTCAGTGTTGGGCATGGATCCATGGGGTGTGGCAGAAAGCAGCTGGAAGTTCCAAAGTCAAGGGGAAAATCCATTGGCTTGGGACAAATCCTGTCTGAAAAACACCTACTATCTCATGTTGTTTGTTCATTTTTCTGTCTTGGCTAAGAGATCAACAAACATGGAATGAAAAACTCAGCATGCTGAGATAAAAAGGAATGTAACAAAAGAAAAAGATCTGGCATAGCCTTTGCTGTAGTGTGCAGTCAAAAAATTTCAAAGTTCTCAAAGTGAGTTAAATTGAAGCCGAGTGTCATCTAGAGGCAGCTATGGGACCTGAATCTTTTCAGCTGACAAAGTTAATTTTGATTCCTACAGTAAATTATATCTCTTTTTAGTTTCACGGGTTAATCAGAATCAGTCACTTTTTACCACTTACTGTTACTATTAACATTATGATGCTGCAGTTATTGTCACCCTGGGCTGTTTATTTTATGGTGAGGACTATTTTCAGATAACAGCCTGCTCTTTTCTTGGTTGAAATTCTGCAGCTTTCAATATTATAAAGAAGAAATACATAAAGAACGAAAAATGATGAAACATTCAGTGCAATGCCAAACCAAGAGGTCAGGATCCAACTGCCCTCTGTAAGAGCTCCGTCTTTAACTACTTCAGCTACTTCCAGAAAGTGGCCAAGTAAGGAGCAGATCTAAGCTCAAATGGGAGGCTGTTCCAGAGGGTCAGTGCCACCACTGAAAAACAACACTTCTGAGCATCAGGCCCCCCCAACCTCTCTGAAATGAGAACAATCAGCTGCTTTGCCCATCACAACTGTTGAAGCCAGGCTGACTTTCTATAGGGAGATATGATCCTGTATGTAGTGTTTGTAAAGTGTACTTTTTTACTTGGAACGATAATAGGACAATCAATTTCAAGACTCAAGGAAACCAACCCTAGAATGTGTGTTGCTACTTAAAAATTTCTTTCCCAATTATGCATGTGTGTGCGTGTGTGAACTGAAATTCATTTCATCAGATAAAGTAGCTAGGTAAAAGTAACTTTAATTGAGACAAGATAGATGGGAAGACAGGGGAAGACAGTTACCCAGATGGAGATTATGTAATGACTTCTAAATACATTGTGTTTAACACATTGCAATTGTTAATGTTAATGAGTAAATTAAGCTTAATTGGTATAATACATCAGCGGTTATATATTAAAGTGTTTGTATTCTGTTTCATATTTGATGTAGTGGTTAAGGCAGCAGGCTAGAAACAGGGATAGTGTTCGAGTGCTGCCTTAGGCACAAAGCCACCTAGGTGAATTTGGGCCAGTCACTTTCTCTCAGCCCTAGGAAGGATGTAATGGCAAGTCACTTCTCAAAAACCTTGCCAAGAAAACTTCAGGAACTTGTGCAGGTAGACTCCGACAATTGGACCCAACTGAATGATTTAAAAAAAACCCTATTACTGTGGAACCTGCATCTGCATTTCCTTTCTCCTCACCTTTTCTCCCTTATCTCACCCCAATTAAATCCTATATCAATCTGGTCATTTTATGCATTTCATGTAGCTGAAGCTCAGAAAAGGTTACATCTTTTAACGAAGTGTCTTAGTCAGAAAAGTTGCTGCCAGACTCCTTTGGATGTTACCATACAATAAATTAAGACAGCTTTTGTATATCGTAGTTCCAGAACAGAATTTCTAATGTAGAGCATATCCAAGTCTGCCTAATAATTGCATGATTTCTGTGGTGAAGTTTGCCATTTTCACAGATATTGCATATGAGACTGACAACATATGACTACAAGGGGAAGTATCATTATTGTCACATGTAGTCATGGCCAGTGTTATCTGGGCTGAGTTTGATCCTGTTTCCAAGGATGAAGTGGACAGGATTATGCGACGGCTGAGTTCCACCACATGTTTGTTGGACCCATGCCCTTCCTGGTTGGTATATGCCTCTAGGGAGGTCACGTGTGGCTGGCTCCGGGCAGTAGTCAACGCTTCATTAAGGGAGGGTTTTTTCCCCGCCGCTTTGAAAGAAGCAGTGGTGAGGCCCCTCCTGAAGAAGCCTGCCCTGGACTCAGCCATATTAAACAACTTTCGTCCAGTCTCCAACCTTCGTTTTTTGGCGAAGGCTGTTGAGAGTGTGGTGGCTCAGCAGTTTCTGCTTTTCCTGGAGGAAGCGGGCTATCTGGATCCATACCAATAGGGCTTCTGAGCTGGGTTTAGCACGGAGACAGCATTGGTCGCACTGGTGGATGATCTCTGGAGGGCTCGGGACAGGGATTTTTCCTCTGTCCTGGTCCTGTTAGACCTCTCAGCGGCTTTCGATACCATCAACCATGGTATCCTGTTGCAGCACCTCAGGGGCTGGGAGTGGGGGGCACTGTTTTGCAGTGGTTCTTCTCCTACCTCTTGGGGCGTTCGCAATCGGTGTTGGCAGGGGGGCAGAGGTTGGCAGGGGGGCAGAGTTTGACCCCAAGGGCTCTCACTTCTGGGGTTCCCCAGGGGTCGGTCCTCTTGCCCCTCTTGTTCAACATCTATATGAAGCCGTTGAGTGAGATCATCCATGGTTTTGGGGTGAGGTATCATCAGTATACTGATGATACCCAGTTGTATATCTCCACCCCAAACCAAATCAGTGATGCCCTCTCCGTAATATCCCGTTGTCTGGATGCGGTACAGATCTGGATGGACAGGAACATGCTTCAGCTTAATCTGGCCAAGACTGAGTGGTTGTGTGTACCAGCATCTCAGTCCAGTCAAGAGATTCCACCTTTGGTCATGGGGGGAGAGGTGTTGCCCCCCGTGGACAGGGCATGGAACCTGGGGGGTCCTCTTGGACTCATGGCTCAGGTCAGAGGACCAGGTGGGAGCCGTGGCCAGGGGGGCCTTTGCCCAGGTCTGACTGGTTCACCAGTTACGCCCATATCTGGACCGAGATGCCTTACACACAGTCACTCATGCACTTGTTACCCCCCGACTCGACTACTGCAACGCTCTCTATTTAGGACTGCCCTTGCATACCATCTGGAGGCTTCAGCAGGTGCAGAATGCAGCCGTGCGGGTTGTGATGGGAGTTTCCCGGTACTCCCATGTTATGCCCCTCCTGCACGACCTGCATTGGCTACCAGTCGCCCTCCGGGTGAGATTCAAGGTTTTGGTGTTAACATTCAAAGTCCTGCAAGGCATGGGTCCGGGATACCTACGGGATGTCTCCTGCTGGCATTGAATGCCAACTGCCCTGTACAAGCACACAGGCAGGGGCTGCTCGGGGTACCGTCTGCAAGCCAATGCCAGCTGGCAGTGCCCTGGGGAAGGGCCTACTCTGTGGTGGTTCCCGCCTTATGGAACCAGTTGCCCCTGGGGCTCCGTTTGGCCCCTGACCTTCGCACCTTCCATCACTATTTGAAAACCTGGCTGTTCAAACAGGCCGGGCTGGGCTGACCTCTTGGGGGAGGGGTAAATTTCTAAATTTTATAATTGTATTGTAGTTTTAGATTAATTGGGCTTGTTATGTTTAATAGTGTTTTAATTAATTAATTTGTTTGTTTTTAGTTGTGAGCTGCCCTGAGTCCTTTCGGAGAGGGGGCGGCATACAAGTCCAATAAATAATAATAATAATAATAATAATAATAATAATAATAATAATAATGTTGATGATTATCTGTATACCAAATTGGCTTTTTTTATTGTTGTTCCTGCTGCTGATCTACTGATGCATAATATCTCAGCAGGTAGTAGCATCTGGATGACCTTGTCTGGGCTCAGAAGCTAAACAGATCACTTTAGATGGCAGCAGTGGTGGGTTTAAAATTTTCTTACTACCGGTTCTGTGGGGGTGGCTTGGTGGACGTGGCTTGGTGGGTGTGACAGGAAAAGGATACTGTAAAATCTCCATTCCCTCCCCATTCCTGGGGGAAGGTTACTGCAAGATCCCCATTCCCTCCCCACCCCACTAACCTGCTTTCCAGCTCCCTTCTCCTATGCAGGGCAACAAAAGAAGACCCAGCCAATCAGCTGGGACTTGGGAGGCAGAGAATAGATGGGGGCAGGGCCAGTCAGAGGTGGTATTCCAAACTACTCAAAATTTCCACTACCGGTTCTCTAGAACTGGTCAGAACCTGCTGAATACCACCTCTGGATGGGAGATCTCTAAAGCAGGGGTGCCCAACTTCTGGGCTGTGCTCTACTAGTGGGCCATGAGTTGTCTGCAACTGTGCCATGGAAGTGGCAGGTCAGCAGAGCCAAATTACTTCTGGCCTGTGTCCTGAAAATCATGGATATTGCAATGACTATTAGGCAAGTTCAACTTTAAAGATCACTTTATTTTCCTGGCCTTTTATCCTGAATTTGTTAAATTTGGCTCAGAATCTTTGGCAAGTTTAAAGTGAAGAAAGGCAGTTTTGTTGAAATTTCTCTGGTATTGTGGGGTTCAGAGTCCAAATGCCACAGAGAGCCACTGTTCAAGCAGACCCTTAGCCCGTTTCATAGGGTGAAGTGGAAGAGTTTTCTTTTAACTGTACTTGGCCATTGTTTGCACAGAATATTTTCTCTAGGTCTATCTTCTGAACATTGATCTGATTCAGCTTTATGTATAGTCTCTGAACTCAGACAAGATGAGCAGGATTCAGTTGTGTAAACTGTCATTTCCCATTCTGTTTATAAAGTACGGATCAGATTGAATTAGAGTTACTTATTCAAAGCTGTTTCTCCAAAGTGAGCTGACCACTCTGAATCATTTACAAATCACATCAATCAGAATACATACATACATACATACATACATACATACATATGAATATATATGTATATGTACATGTAAGTATTTATACATCACAAACTCACAGGTGCAAATGAAAGAGTACAATAGCATAAATAAAATAGAGAATAACACTAAAATTGGAGAGTGCCTGAAACATATATTCAGTGAATTATAATACTGTTCCTAACAATGTCCTATAATTGGATGCCAGCATAAACGAAGCAGTGAGGTCCTTTTTTCTTCCTAGTAATCCTGCTCAAGAACATATGTGTATGTTTTGTGTTCATTCCTAAACCACCTACATTGTTTATGTCTCAGAACAGCCCATGTGCTGGGTGATCAGCCTTTTTTCTGTTATTAAAACTCCCCAAATCAGACAAAATTGCACTAAATACATAGCTGCCCTGCCTTAGCTGCCCTGTAGCTATTCTTGTGTTGTGCATGTGAGAATAAAGTTGGGTGAATGAGGAAATGATACAGAGACCTACTGTTCTTTTCTGGATTGGCAATTTTGATTTTTAACAGTGGACTGCCATCTGCTGGTTCCAACATATGGCTGGCATTTCTAAATTACTGCCCTCTGCTGTTGTTTGATATTATGTAACTGATATTGTCCATTTTGATATTCAGAATGTAGAATGCAAACTGCAACATCCTAATTGTTGAGAGAGTAAAACCAATACACCAAGGAAAAGCTGAAAAATTTTGCTGGATGATGTATTTTGTTTATTGCTTTTGTTGTTTTTAATCTAGCCATTGAAATACTTCTAGTATCATAACCTAAAAAGCAATGATGCTAAAACTTCCTGCTGATTAACATTAGCTGGTACACCGAAAGAAACATTATAGTCCTTAGATTAAATATTTATGTCTAGTTTATCAGAAGAGATATAAAATCAAGCAGACAAAGCTATATCATTTCCATATACACAGTGAAGTTTATCAGAATTGACAAGTTTGTTCTTAGCCTCTTTAAGCAATTCAGGAACTGTATGCATGGACAGAAAATGGGAACAGCACTGTGTTTCTTCTGCCTTCATCCATCTGGTTGTGGAAATGGTTTGGGGAAAAATCATAACTACATTTGGGTTGACATCTGTAGTACCATATAAGTTGACTCAGATTACATAGGTTCCACTCCCATACAGTATAGTTATTTACTTATTCTTTTTATTCTATTTATTAATTTTATATGCTGCTCATCTTGCTATCCAAAAGCAACTCTAGTAATAATGTCCCTGCAGGTTTTTCTTTTGAACCTAAAATGTTGAAAGCCATACAGGCTGGAAAGGCCACCTCCTGCCCCAAAATAGAATTCTAAACATCTCAGGAGGGCATTCGTCATGGTCAGTGTGATGGATTTGGAACTGTGTGTCTGTGTTACAATTTATGGTCATGCCCATGCTCCCCCAAATAGCAATAATTCCACAAGTGTGCTCACTTAATAATTGAAGATTTTTTTTCAAAAAATGAAAAAGTTGCTATTAACAATTGTCCTGCCCTCCTTGCCAATGCAGATTTTGTGATTGATGTGGAAGATGCCTTGCAGATGATCAAATCCAAGTCTCTGAAAGTATCCAATCCGAGCTGGATGGATTTTTTTAGGAGCAGGAGCATCTACTGCATACCTCAGTTCCAGCATGAGATAAATGGCCATCTCCATTTCAGACTGGGGAAGGCAACGCTTGTGGCAAATGGGGAGAAAATGGCTTGGAATTCCAGTGACCTCCAGAAAAACTATTTCCTCATATTTCCCTGACCTAAACTCAAGGTTATATGTAGAACTCTTATGCTCTGCAGTTAACTTTTGTTTAAAAAAACAAAATACAGCAAAATAATCCCTCATCTCAACGTTTGCTCCTGGACTGACTTATTTGGAACTTATTGATCCCATACAGTGTATTGTAGGAGTGCACTGGCTGAGGCATTCTGGGAGTTGAAGTCCACGACTTTTTTCCAAGATACTTTTTAACTTCCAGGCCTAGCCTACGATTTCCCTCATCCATGGGCTAATCAAATCCTGCCTGTTTAGCTTCTGAGGCCTTCAAGGCCAATTAGAGGCTGTCTAATATCCTACTGTACCCTTTCCGACGGCATTGGCTAAAGTTCTCAAAGTACACTGTATAAGCCTGGAGCGATTTCCTCGTTCCTAATCGGCAGGCTGTCACATGCAGGGACGAGGCACCTAGAGATAAAATCATGTAGAAATGGCACTCGATGACACTAGTCACGATTTCCAAGAGAGCTCAGCCCTACGTTGCTTTACCGCCGGCCTTTCTTCCTCCTCCTCCTCCTATTCCGGGTTCGCTGAGGACACTCTTCAACTTTGACTATCTCTTTGCTCGCAAGTTGGTGACGTCATACCGATGACGTTTCTTCGGCGATGGCGGGAAAGTAATGTCGGGTTTGTGGGCTGGGCGGCAGACGAAACTCCTCGCACTCCAGCACCCTTTCTCCGTCAGACACGCCCCCCCCCTTTGCACGCCGTTGGTGGGCCAGGCGTGTCAATCAAGCCGGTAGGTTCTCTCTTGCAAGATTCCACTGCGCGAGGCTGTATGTCAAACCTTCCCTTCTGCGGCCCCGGAGACCGCTGTGCCTCTCCCCCGCCTCCCGAGTCTCCTCCTGCCCACTCCGGCAGAGCTGCGCCCCATTCCCCGCCCCCAAGAAAGGTAGGGTTCCCCCACACACGTCCTTTTTCTCGCGACGTCTCGCTGCGGATCTGGGAAGTTCCCAGTCGCAGAAAGGGAGTCCCCACCCCGCGCGCAGGGGCACATCCTCCTCCGGAATTGCGGTGCCGGGTTCTCAGGAGGGCTCACCCTTTCCTCGAAGCCCCATTTCTGAACCACACTGGGGCTGTGGGTGCTGGGGCGGCATCTTGCCGTAAAGGAATTGCTGAGGTTAGAACGGGAAGCCGCTGTGGTGGGGGCTTGGGGGTTTTGTGCCAGAATGCTTCCTTGCTTTCCTGCCCTTTGCACCGGCCTGTTCTCCCTCCCTCCCCACTCCGCATTTTGTTTTTGTTTTGCTTTTAATCATAAACAGCGGTGCAGGCAACTCTCAGATCTTCTCAGTGGAACAAATTGCTAGAGAGGCAGCTGTGCCCTTCATCAGCCAAATCAGGATTTCTTTTTGAAGCAACAGCAATTTTCTTCCTCCTCCTCCTATCCCTGCATTAATGCTTCTTGTAATGCTGCTGCAGTGATGTGTTTAAAAATAAATAAATGAATACATGAAATGCTCGTGTGTGCGTGTGCGCATGCACACACGTGTATACACACACACACAAATACGGGCAGTCCTCAACTTACAACCATGATTGAGCCAAAAGTTTCTCTTGCTAAGTGAGAAATGGGTGAAGTGGGTTTTGCCCCATTTTATTTACTTTTCTTGCCATGTTTGTTAAAATGAGAAGCGCTGCAGTTGTTAAGTGAGTAACATGGTTGTTAAGTGAATCTGGCTTCCCATTGACTTGCCTTGTCAGAAGATTGCAAAGGGGATCGATGACCCTAGGGACACTGCAACCCTCATAAATTTGAATCAGTGGTCAAGCATCTAAATGTAAATCACATGACCATGAGGATGCGTCAATGGTGATAAGTGTGAAAAATGGTCTTAAGCCACTTTTTTCAGTTGTTGTAACTGAACAGTCATTAAATGAACTGTTGTAAGTCAAGGACTATCTGTACATATGTAAACATGTGCATAATAAATATTTTTAAAAGAAAAACAATACAAATTTTGAAAAGAAAGTAATATGTAAAAAAGGTGCAAAGAAAGAAAAAGATTCAAAAAACTTATAAAGAAGTGGTTTTCAATTATCTTAAGAGCAGTTTCAAGTATATTTTAGAATTGTAGATCACAAAATAAGGAAAATCCAAAGACCCTCAGTTAAACATATACTCCTCCTATAATTCAATTTTTAACAATGTTGGAGTACACATTTTTGGTTTGAACAAGATCATGTATTTCTGGATGGCTTCTTATTCCCTTTCAATTCTGAAGATCTTTTCAAAGTAAATTTTAGGGTAGAGGTCAAAAACCAAATAAATATGAAGATTATTCAGTAATAACCTAATCCTAATATGTGGTTTAAGCGTGTTTTGTGTATCTATATGCACACATTTATTGATTGATTTTTTATTTAAAAGTGTATGATATTGTAATTTTTGAGAAATAACTGAGAATTTACGAAGAATGCTGAGAGATTCTAAATATGAGATATGCTATTTTTCAAATACTATGTTAATGGATGTTGGAAAAGATGGACATGGAGGAAATGGGAAGAAGTAAAAGAAACTAGAATGAAAGTAGATTGAATACAGAAAAAGAAAGCAAAAATCCAGTATGAAGAAATCTTGGACCCTAAGTCATCTCTCAACAGAATGAATGAAAGTGGATATAAGAAAGAGGATGTGAATCTGTTGGAACAGAATTAAAAGAACTATGTTGCTGCATAAACATTTGGAGTTACTTGGATAGACAGCTTCAATTACCAAAACAACTTTAGGGGAGCAATTACAGTTACAAATGAAAGCAACAGCAGCAAAAATTAACAAGCCATGCCAGGGAGATGATATGGCAGTTATGCATGTTCTGCAACTTCCTTGGTGTTAACTTTTCCATCCATTTCTTTACATAGTAATATTGAGGTGAGAGCTTAAGTGTCATCTAGTTTATGGATCAATAGTCTGGAATAGATGATGCTAGTCTGCTTTTTAAATTGTGGATGAAATATTTACCAAGGTTTTGTTCTTTTAATTCTGTATTTAGACATTTATGTGCAAATATCCTAAGCAAATTACATATGGAATATTGTTTGTCTTATCTAGAAGAAAGATAACTGAAACTGACCCTTTTTCTTCTATTTAACTCTTACTCTGCAGGGAAATTTGAATACAGTTTACTGCTAGTGGAAAGAAAAATATTTTTCAAACATGTCTCAGATTGATAAAATGAGCATTCTTGGAGTGAGGAGCTTTGGTGTGGAGGATAAAGATAAACAAGTTATCACTTTCTTTAATCCTCTAACTATTTTGGTGGGCCCAAATGGTGCTGGAAAAACGGTAAGATTCAAGTGGGTTTAATTTTTTAAAATAAACTATACTTTCTTACCACCCATCCCAATGTTCAAAAGTGGCTTAATTCTGGGAATAAATATATTTTAAAATCTTATCATAAATGTCCCAAAAGAATAATAAGTAAATAAATAACAAAATTTGGGGATTATCTCAGAAGAAGTATTATATTCTGTTTTTCATATACCTTAAATATTAGCTCCTTACAGATAAATATATCTCTTTTTAACAATGACACTGAAAAACAAATTGTGTAGGATATATATTTTTTAAAAATATAGATCACAAAACTTCTATGTGCTCATTTACAGATTGTTTAATTGCACAAGAAGTACCAAAATCCGTCTTTTCTTCCCCATCCCACTGGTTACTTCTTTTTCTTTATCCAATTTTCCTATCCTGTCTTGTCACTTGAGCATCTCTTTTTCTTCCTTCCTTCTCTTAAATTTGTGAGTGCTTTCTTTTTAAAGTAACAAACCAATTAACTTTTTACTTATATTTTACTGGTGTAACAGATAAACTCTCATCACATGCGTAGCATATGTGAGCAGGTTAAGTACAATACTAAATAAGTTTTAAAACATGACTGCACAGTAGACATGCATTTCATTCTTAAATGAAATGAATTCATTCAAATTAATCTACTTGCAGCTCCTTTAGCAGAAATTTTGAATGGGTCTGTAGATTTTTAACAGTACCATGGTGTTTGTGTTTCTTATTTATATCTTTTCGTACATTGATAGTGTATTTTACGTTAAAGAACATGACTGTGGAAAATAGTGAGATACTTCTTTCAGTACAGGAGGATGCTTTCAAAGAACTAAATTTAAACATTTTGTTATCACTCTCTTTTGTTTGACAATATACACAAGACATCAGCTTGTGTTAGATGCATAGGATCTTGCAATTTTGTACAAATCAATGTCAATGGGAATTCCTGCTAATAGAAGTGATCAGCAAAGCTCCATATTTGTAGTTTCTTAGATATATGGGGAGGTTGGAGAAAACAATACATGAGAGGGTCTACTTTTTAAATCTGCTCATCTAGACATAGTCATTTAGTGGCCATTAAATATATTTCTGATGCTTGTTTTCATTTCATTAGACTATCATAGAATGCCTCAAATATATTTGTACTGGGATTTCCCACCTGGCAGCAAAGGAAATTCATTTGTCCATGATCCAAAAGTAAGTATTGCAGTTGCTAGTTTGTTTGGCCAGTAAATTGCAGTGTGTAGATTAAGTTGATGAGGAATTTGTAGTTCCCTATTTCAAGAAAAATGACAATTATTATTTTCTATGTTGTGCCTTGAGATGCAGTATAAATACATTGGAAAAATATACAAATATTACTATCGACACAGAAATGTGAAGTCATAGCTGCCAGTTCTTTAACTGGTGTTTGGTATAGTATATGTACAGATCCAAGCAATGTGTCCTTTTGTAATTGATTGCTGAAATGTTTGTTAGTGCTTTTATGGTTCTGTTCTCATGACAACTTCCTTATTATTTTTCTTAACTTATTGGCCTTCCTTGGAATATTTTTTCATACACGTTTGCATGCAACAGACATAATGATTTTCTTCTCATGCAATAGAAATACCTGCTTCAGTTTCTTGTCCTTATGCTTTCCTTATGTCTCTCAAATCTGTTTGAAAAGAGCCCCTTAACTCTGGTGGAAATTCAGTCCATCATCAATGTCCATGATCCAGAAAATAACTTTTAAATCTCTGCCTCCACTTTTATTATAAACAAACATGGTTAAAGAGGTGATGTAGCAGAAGAAACTGTTGATCTTCCTGGACCTGTAAATAAAAATAAATTTATTTTCCACTGGGGAAGGTTGCCAATGAAACAGATGTCAGAGCTCAAATAAGACTTCAATTTCATGATGTTAATGAAGAGCTTGTTGCTGTCCAGCGATCCATGGTATGTTCTCAGAAAGGAAAGAAAACAGAATTTAAAACTCTTGAAGGAGTAATTACAAGAATAAAGTGAGTGAACAATCATATTTTAATTGAATTTGATTTTGTAATTATATCAGTGCAATATGTCTGAAAACAAAGTATAGATGTACCTTCTATTTTTACATGCCACCACAAGCTTGTACCAAGTTGTGATTAGAATCTTTTCTAAATATATTTATTTTATTTGTACTTCAATTGATGCTTCCTCTTCTTTCCTGTTATATTAATTTAGCTGAACAAATAATATAATAGCATGTTTTTCTTCTGTGAAATTGAAAAGAACTCTCCTTATATGATATACTGGAAAACAGTAAATGTAAGAATAATATAAGTCAAATAGTCATGAAATATATGGAAAACACAAAAGATCATGAGTTCTAGTCTTGCCTTAGGCATGAAGCCAATGGGGTGACTTTGGGCCACTTGTTCTTTCTCAGCTGAAAAAGGCAATGCTAAGCCACTGCCAAAATTTTGCCAAGAAAATTGCAAGGATTTTTCCAGGCAGTTGCAGCAGTCAATACTGATTTGAAGTAATAGAAAAAGAGAAGTAAATTGTGTGTATAATGTTCATCATTCACTTGCTGTGTTATTGTGCCTATGTTCATGCAGGCATGGAGAGAAAGTCAGTCTGAGCTCCAAGTGTGCAGAAATGGACCGAGAGATGATTGCTGCCCTTGGAGTTTCTAAGTCTGTACTTAATAATGTCATTTTCTGCCATCAAGAAGATTCCAACTGGCCTCTAAGTGAAGGAAAGGCTCTGAAACAGAAATTTGATGAGATCTTTTCAGCAACAAGGTAATCTTTATTTGTGATTTCTTGAATGAGTAAAGGATTAAAATGAGTCAAATAACCTTTAATGTTAATTAATGAAAGGTTGTCTACAGATTACAGGTAGTTTTAAAAAATCACATAAATTTTTCTTTCCAAAAGGTATATTAAGGCTTTGGAAACGCCGCCAGGTGCTCTAAAACAAGGGCAGCGAGTTAAAGAATGTCAGGTGGAGCTGAAGTACTTGAAGCAGAATAAAGAAAAAGCACAAGAGATCCAGAATCAGCTAACTAGCAGGGAAACTCAGTTAGCTGCCTCCAAAGAAAACGTCAGACATATTGAAAACCAACTAGAGCCTCTAAAGGTGATTTATTATCTGTAATATGTTGATTAAATGGATGTGTCTTCAGCTGGCAACTTGAATCCGTTTATTGCAGCTTGGTTGCTGACTCCAAATTGTTAGCCTTAAAATGTAGCTTTAAATTGAATATTAAAAAACAAAACAAAATTGGATATTTGAAAGTTGGGTCTTATGTCCAGATAGATGGCAGCCTGAACTCCATGCCCATTTTAAAAATGTCATTGTTGAAGATTGGAGAGAGCTTTGCTTGCATCCTTCCTTAGGGCCCAAATGGCTAATTCCTTTAAGGAGTTTATTTACAAAGTTGTTTTATCATCCATCCTAATTGTTATGCAGTATCCTTACATTAAATATTTATTCCTTTCTCAGAACTCTTTGGTGGAAATAGAACAGAACCTTATAAAAGTAATGAGACTTGATAATGAAAGCAAAGCTCTGGAAAGTCGGAGAACAGATGGAAAAGGATAATCAAGACTTGCAACAAAAAATGGAGAAGGTTTGCTTATGTTGTTTATGTTTGCATGAAGAGGAATATTTAAACTGCATTTATAAAGGAGAATATTTGTAGCTCAGGGTTGAAATGTGGGATTGGTTGTTTTCTTGCAGACATCTCATTACCCAAACTAGGTAATATCAGGACTGCTGCATGTAAATATTATGCTGACCCAATGGTAAAAGTTAGACTTTTGTTCTCAGCAAATGTTGTGTTTATAATCAGTCATCCCTCTCGCAGTTGTTATTACTATTGCAATGTTTTTAGTGAGCAAATCCATGAGTAGGTGGTACAGCAACATTAAGAACTGATATGAGACCTAGATTAAGAAAAAGGTTAACATTTTCCCAGTCCACTACAGTATTTCTCAATCTTCATTGGAACAATGCAGACTGGTGGATTAGGTTTTTAGTTTAGGAAAGGCAGTCATAATCATATAGCTTTTTATATCACATATTTTTTGGCCTTTGCAAGACTCCCATTCTGAAAAATAATAAGATATTTGTAAAATAATGTTTTTCTCCTACATTACAATATTAGGTTTTTCAAGGAAGTGATGAGCAACTTAGAAGAATGTATCAAAACCATCAGAAAACTGTGAAAGAAAAGGAGAAGCGGTTAACAGAGTGTCAGCAAGAACTGGAGGCAGTAAACAAAGAATTCTAAGATTTAATACAGAAAATCAGAATTATTAGTTGAACAAGGTATCTTTTGTTAACATTTTATTGCATGTTAATAATGAAAATTGATACCAGTATTTTTTTCTTTTCTTTATATATAATTTCTATTAAGATGTTTGCAGGAGCTGCATTGGTTACTGAACTACTTCCAGGTGCTACTCAAAATGCTGCTTGTCATCTTTAAAGCCCTACATGGCTTGGCACCAGGTTATTTGAAGGACTGCCTCTGCCAGTTAAATCTACTTGCAGGAAGGCAGAGCATACTGTGGGTTCCATCTATTAGGAAAATCAGGTGGGATCAAGATAAAGGTCTGAAAAAGAAAAGAGGTAGATTTCTCCCTTTGGAATTAATATAATTCCCCAGAGATAAGATTGCCCCTCCAACTTGTTACTTTTCCAGAAGACCTTTAAGGTGGAGGCTGATACAGAGAAAATTAAATGATACTTTTTGGAGTGTGCAGGAGGTGGGATTGTATTAGTTTTATGATTTGGATATTTTATAACCCACACAGAGTACTGTGTGACTCTATAATATAAATTTGTTTAATAAATAAATAAAATTTGACTATAGTAGTAAAATCTAATACAAATGAAACTTACAAAGAATAGAAGGAAGGAGTACAAATGCAAGGAAAAAGAGAAGAAAGAAAAATATAATAAATAAAAGTAATATATGAAGAAGTGACTTCCAGTCTTGATCACAAGAAGCATAAATTTAGTGATGCTTCACCTCCTCTAAGGTTACAAACATTTATGTCTTGAACCCATCTCTTATCTATGAACATATCCATGAAACATCATCCTTTCAATCCTGGTGTCATCAGAAAGTTCATAAAGGGTTGCCAGAGGTAACAATCTATCTTGTTTTAACCTTGATCAAATAAACCAACTTTACAATCCTTCCTTTTACTTTTAAAAGCCTTAATCTTTAATTCATTCAAATATTGTCATAAGATTTTGTTTATTTCAATTTTTCCCCTCCCATCTTACATAGTTGTTCTTTAATGAGCCTCTTTTTCCAGTAGGAAAAAAATCCAGATTACTTTCTTGGTTTGTCATTTGTGTTTGCCTTTGAAATTTTAAAACCTCAGCCAATTTCTTTTGTAAATCCAATAGAATATCCTTTCCTAAATCCAATGGAATATCCTTTCCTAAATCATTCTCCTGGCCTTTTAGTTATAAATCCACTTTCAATATCATTTGTATCTTGTCAAATAATTTGTCAAACCTCTGTCATTTCTTCAGTTATGTCTTGTGGATACAGTCCATTCTAACACCAATTTAATTGACTTGCTAACTTAAATCATAATTTGATAAAGGAGGATGGCCACCTAAATTGTCACACTTAAACAGATTATGAGTGTGACCTCAGCAGCCAGTGCTTCTCAACTCCGCTAAAGTTACACATATTTAAATGAGAAAATAGATAGCATCAAATACTGCATCGTTTTCACTGTGACCATGTAACTGAGATCCTAGTCCTTTCCCTAAATGTCCATAATTCACATAAGACAATTTCAGAAAAGATAAGAAGGAATTGCAACAACAAAAATTCAGAATCAGCTTCCTCCTCAATTACCTGAGGATTATGGTGAACTGGAATAAAAACTCAGGTTGCATCGATTATGTAATAAACTATTCATCTACTTATGCTTACTTATATAATATTTACGTGTGTGTGTGTGTGAAAGAGAGAAATATACATATGCCTCTTTATACTCATGGATACCCATTGCTTTATTCCTCATGTAATATCTATAGGAATAAAATGTTTATTATTATTATTGTGGAAATCTCTGCTTTATAATGATGAATCGATTGCAGAGTTCACACCTTGAGAGGGCTTGAGGAAATATGCTACAGTAACTTTTTATCCTTTCTAGTTATAAACACAGTGTCAGTTTGTTAAGAATAACAATCATAGCCTTGCCACAACTCATATATTAAAGCTGTTATGTTGCATTTCAAGGAATGTGTGTATGGTTACTTTCAGAAGGATCATTATATCTTCTTACTTGATTTTCCTGTTTCCTTAACAGTTATAAAGCCATGTTTCATTTATTTGGGATCTTCTGTTTGCATATACACACATGTGAACTGTGTTTCATCAATATATCATATAAGATCTCTCTTGGCCTATGTCTCGTATCTCCATTGAGGTACAAGAAACCAGTAATTCACTGTAGTATGCTCGCTTTGGAATTAATTAACTACTATTTGTTAATTAATTGCAACAAAAGAATTCAGAATCAGCCAGTTGTTGGTGTTTTATACCACAGGATTAATTTTACTCAATGATTAGACAACTACCGGTAGTGGTTTTTTTTTTTCTATTTACATGTATATAACTTTTACATTTTTTAAAATCTTATCAACAATCCTGTAAAATCTTGAATACATTTTATATGTTTAAATTCTGTTTTTCTGTGAAGGTCGCCTTCAGTTACAGGCAGATCGCTACCAGCAGCATATTAGAACCCGAGATTCGTTAATTCAGTCTTTGGCAACTCAGTTGGAATTGGAAGGATTTGAAAAGCACCCTTAAATGAAAGACAGATCAATAGTTTTCAGAGGCTGGTAAAAGAGAGACAGGACAAAGATATGGAAACTGCTGATAATTTAATGGTAAATATTTGAGTTTGTACATTTTTAAAGGCTCAGTTGGTCTAAAATAGGAAAATAATCTCTGTATTCTAAATTGTAGTGAGATTAGATGTAAATAAAAACGTATTTCTTTAAGGTACACTGAAATACTACTTCGTAGGAAAGTTCACATGATAGTGATAGTGTATGTTCTTTTCTTTTTGTTATAACTGGAGAAAAGTGAACTTGAGAGCAGGAAGCATTATATGTGGCAGAGATAAGGAAAAATAGCCAGTAAGAACAAAATTTTGGGGTTTTTCTTTTTCTGATTTTTTTTTGCTTCACCCCAACATATTTATGTTATAAGTAAATAGAATAGAATAGAATTCTTTATTGGCCAACTGTGGTTGGACATACAAGGAGTTTGTCGTGGTGCAAATACTCTCAGTAAAATATCCCAGGAACTATTTTTGAATAAAAATAAAATTTTTTATTATGTACACATTAGTTACCACTTCTGCAAGCATGAATATGTCACTGGTTGGATAAAAAAAATTCCCTTTTCTGATACGTTAGTCTGCCAGTGCAGCAAATTAGATTAGATGGTGAGTAACCTGGCCTTAATTTGTGACATGCCATGTTCCAAAAGCAAAGAGTTCATTTCAGACAAAAGGCAGGTATGAGAGGGACTCTAGCTCAGTCCTTATCTGTGAGTTTTATTTATTTTTAAATATAAAACACTATATTAAACAGTAAATTTACATACATTAAATTAGATTAATAAATAAATAGTAGATTAACTGGGGCCATATGTGTATATAAGTAAGTTATCACAAGTTTTGTTACCATCTTTTTTACACTATAAAACGCTCCAGATCATAAGACGCACCTAACTTTTGGGGAGGAAAACAAGAAAAAAAAATCTGCCTCTGCCTCCCAGCAATTTGCCTCCTTGCAGCAAACAGCAAACCGCCTGGTCAGCTTCAACACAGCCTGATTTAGCATGAGCAGCTGATTGGTGGTTGGATCTGGCCTTCCGGAATACTGCCAATCAGCTGTATCAGGCTGTGGAGATTGCCGCCGCCCATCGCCGCTTCTGTGTGCCCCATTTTTGTCCCATTTTCCCGCATGTCCCATTTTGACCCGTTCCAGACAGTGGGACTGAAAACGGGATACGCGGGAAGGCAGAAAATGGGCACGGAGGCAGTGATGAGTGACGGCGATCCCGAGTTTGGAACAGCTGATCGGAGGTATTCGATCGTCGGGTGAGGGCTGGTGGGTGGTGGGGCTTTGGTAACATTCACTCTATAAGACACACAGACGTTTCCACCAACGTTTTTGTGAGGAAAAAGTATGTCTTATATTGCGAAAAATACGGGTTCAGTATAGTAAAATATTTCATTGAAAAGCATTAATTGTGGAACATTTCTTAATTTTAGTCTGTTTGGATTAAGTTTTTTTTTTAAATTTAGCCCTAAATAATTGTATATAGAGCCAGTAGTGACAGAATTCTTCACAGAACATGGGAAATGGGAATTATATGAGCATTTGTACATACTGTATATTTACAAGCATTATTGCCAAAATATTCATTACTTAATTTGATGCCATCCTAACCCATTTAATTGCAAAGGAATCCACTTGTGTGGGACTAATTTTGTAATTATGTTTTAGAGTACAGATTTAGAGTACATGTTTTTTCCATACTTATGACCGTTGCAGCATCCCCATGGTCATGTGATCAAAATTCAGACACTTTGCAGCTGACTCATATTTATGACCTTTGCAGTGTCCTGGGATCATGTGATCACCTTTTGCAACCTTCTGACAAGCACTCTGGCAAGTCAGTGGGGAAGCCGGATTCAATTAATAACCATGCTAGTAACTGCAGTGATTCACTTAATAGCTGTGTCAAGAAAGGTTGTAAAATGGAGCAAAACTCGCTTAACAAATGTCTCACTTAGCAACCTAAGTTTTGGCATCAATTGTGGTAGTAAGTTGAGGACTATATGTACAACCTTTGTTTAAATAAACTGATTTTTATCTTTTTTTCAGAAAGAATTTGGCAAGAAGGAAACAATGAAGCAGAAACAAATTGATGAAATAAGGGATAAAAAAACTGGACTTGAAAGAACAATTGTCCTAAAGTTAGATATTCAAAATAAGAAACAATTTGAAGTAAAGAATCTAAAACAGGAGTTACATCAGCTGGAAGGCTCCTCAAATCGACTCCTAGAACTGGACCAAGAACTTACAAAAGCAGTAAGCCTTGGTTAACAAACTATATATGCAATAAAGCTAAAGGATAAACACAGTTGTTCATATCTACAGTTTGTTTTAAATACTCTCTAAATACATATTCTAAAACTAGTTCTCCCTCATTTATTCTTTCCAAGTAGGAAGGATTAAACTCACATCTCCCCATGCAGCCCAGTTCAAAGCAGGCCATACATTCCCCTTTGATAGTGAAATGTGAAGAAGGTGCCACCAAAATATCTTCTTATTTATCACCTTGTTAAATGTCAGATACAGAACAGAACACAGCCAGGAGCTTTTTTCACCTGCATATGTGGAAAAAAACCATCAGTTTGAGAAGGGCACACTTAATGTAGCCCTATTTCTGTCTTCAGATGCTTTTCCATAGGAGACTACTATTGTGGTAATGACGAGAGATATTTTCTTCAGCTGCTACAAAGAATATCTTGCATCTATCACTAGGATTAGTATTAATTCAGTGAATACAGTTTTATGCATACCTAAATATGCATACCTAAATAGAAGTAAAAATCTGCTTTCTGTTATTTCCTTTTAGAAACATGAATTAACTGAAGCTGAGAAAAATTACCATGTTGAAACCCTAGAAATGGAAATTAAGGAACTGCAAAGAGAAAAGACAAATCTGGACAGTACTCTTGAAACTGGATAAAGAGATGGAACAACTGAACCTGAATACTACAATTATAACCCAAATGGATATGCTGAAAAAAGATAAAGTAGTGTATTTTATCGGACACTCCTATATATGCTTGAAATATTTAGCACAGATGATGTCAAGTTTGCATGAAAGCAACAGCTTGTTCTAATGTAATGCTAAATCCATCATTTGGAGTACTCAGACTAACATAATTTCCCACATCCATGAAGTATTAAAACAATGTTTATTCAACAGTATTGATAAACAAATACTGAAAATTTATAAAGCTTCCTTTATGTAGTTTACTATTAAGTCTAAGCTAGTTCAATATTTACAGAACAAGAAATACTTTCTTGCTTATAAGTGATCAAATTGTTGTTTCTTTTTTTAAGGCTGACAAAGAAGACCAAATCAGAAAAATTAAATTTAGACACAATGAAGAATTAATCTGCTTGTTGGGATTTTTCCCAAGCAAAAATCAGCTTGAAGATTGGCTTCACTCAAGAGTTAAAGAAATTAATCAGACAAGAGACAAGCTTGCCAAGCTCAAGTAAGCATTAATTCTATTTGATTTAACATTAATTACATTTGTCTTTCACTTTTTGATCATTGAATACACAGTCTAAATATACATTTAGAAATGTACTTTGAATTACATTATAAATTAAGAGTTGTATATAATGGATTGCCTTAAAAGAGGGATTATTTTCAATATTTTTGTCAGTTCTTTTCAAACAAATATTTGACTCACAGCTATGATGGAGCCTGCCCACACTTAAAACTGCAGGGTGCTTCATCTCCCCTCTCCCCTTATTTATCTCTTCCATATCTATGTCCTTTGGCTGCTCTGTACAGCAGCACTTCTTGGCAGGGGTGTGGCCAGGGTTGAAGTAGAGCCCAGAGCCTTTGGCAGGCTTAGTTAGCTGCCACTGCCCTCAGGTATCTTCTTCAGCCCCAGCACTGCCACTTCCACTGAGTCATGTCGCCTCAAACCTCTCACCATGGCCACAGCACAAAACCCCAGTTCCCCCTCACTGCCCTGTGCTCCATAGGCCCTGCTCTCTCTAGGGATCTTCAGTATCTTTCTCTCACTGCTGACAATCCCTATGAGAGGCAGCTGCTGGCAGCGCTAGACCTTCCTCCAAAGGCCACTCTCTCTGTTGTCCAAATCCGGCATGCTGTTATGTAAACAGCTTGCCTGTTCTTGAGAGACCTGGGGGAGATGGAGAAGAAGAATCTGTGCTATGGGGTTTCCTGGGATGGCTAGGACTTCCTGAAGCAGCTGTTTTGCACTTGGCTGCAGCTCTGGAGCTTCTTGCAGCTCCAGAGCCATGGCATACCAAGAAGTCCTTTTGAGCCATGCTGTTGGGGCAGCTGAGGCTTCCAGAGGTAGCTATGGCTTCATGCTACACTGCAACTCAGAGGCTTCCTGTAACCCAGAAGTTACAGTGTACCAACAAGGCCCTGAGCTGCAGTGTATTCTTTCCCTGGCCTTTCTGAGCTCCTCACTTTCCCAACTTTCATGTAGCCTGTGTTGGGCCTCTCAGGGTGTCCCCCATTCTCCTGTGCCCCCCCCTGCCCCCACTCTTTACCTGAGACTTCTTCCACTTCCCATTTAATGATCTGTGCATCTGGAGTTATGAAAACAACCATGCTTCCTGCATTGCTGCTGCTAAGCTATGCTGTCACGTGACATTACGCATAATGACAACATTGATTAGTGACCAAAATTCCAGACCCAATTGTAGTTGTAAGTTGAGGACTACCTGTATTTTTATTTTTTCTTTCTTCTCTTTTTTTCTTTTTTGCACTTCCTGATTTTTCTTTTTCTTTTAGTTTGAATTAGGGTTTTTTTTTTTACAAATCTTTAATACATTATTAATAATAAAAAGAAAGTTAAGCAGCAATGAGACCAAGCTAAATGGCTCGAGTTAGAGCATTCATTATATCATCGTACTGTCAGAGAATGCATTTAATTAAATTAAACTGGAAATGGCCAGTGTTTGGTTAACGTTAGAAAAATCTAACCAAAGCTCTACAGTCTAGTGCCTTGCTACAAAGTCCAACAGAGAGTTGGGGAGTGGGAAACAGGTAAGTGGTCTTCAGTAGATCTGAGAGTTAAGGCAATTTGTTTGGGTGAAGGCCATTCCTAAGTGACTCCAGCATGTGGTTGTTTAAACCTTAAATCATAACAGAACTTTGATGGAGGAAGTAGACGAGACAGATTCAGGGTAGAGGAAGTATAGAATCAGACTTGGAGGTGTGGTTATAAGGCAGCTGTGGTAGACCTGTAGAATGTGGCAGACCATATGATTCACTGTTTGGGTTACTGAGTGATACAGGAGGAAGGCTTGTGTCCACTGGGTTTATCATGTACAATTTTACAAGTACATATATGATTGGGAGGGTTATTCTGTGTCCTGTAGTTAAAAACGTTTGCTTATGCTATTTGACCTACCTATAATTTGAATTATTTCTTCTGAGTATTCTCTTTTAAACAAAAGCATCTATTCCTTTCAGATTATAAACTCATTTGAAACTGAAAGCATTAAAAAGCTTTTTTTAAAAATTAAAGTATGATTCTTTTCGTTAGTTTTTGATAATATCCATATTGGGCAAATTACAATTACGGTTAAACCCCAAACTAAGATAAGAATCCAATTTACAAACTATTTCTTGATTCATACAAAATGGAAAATTATGGGCGAGGTATCCAGGAAATTAAGGAAGTTACTGATATGCTGAAATAGAGAAACAAATACACAAAGCCATAATACATCCCACAGATGGTGGATTCTAATATTGTCTGAACTAAGCCATGCATACATGCCACAATCTAAGTAGCAAAGAGATAGATAGAATTGCTTTGAATTGATGAACATCATTTGGTAGTCAGATGCCCACCCAGTGAACGTTTTTCAAAAGCCTCCTTTTGAAAAGAGCCAGAAAATCAGAAACTTCAACCTCTTTTTAAAAAAAAAGCAAAACACCTCAGTTCTGATTATAATACTTACATTTCAGCAAAGCACTTGTTTCAGCAGAACAAAACAAAAGTCATATTACCACCGAACTAAGGAAAAAGGAAGGACAGCTGTCCACATATGAAGAAAAGCTTTTTGATGTCTGTGGAAGTCAAGATTTTGAAAGTGATCTTAATAAACTGCAGCATGATATTGAAAAACATCCAAGCAGCGAGGCAAGTCTATATAACTCCTTCTCACTCCCACAGGATACCCCCCAAAAATCAATTATTTCTTAAATACTTGTTTATACCCAGTAACTTGTAAACTTTAAACAATATCAGGAATTGCATTCATAGTGAAGCTGAATGTCAGAATAGAAAAATGGGCAAAAGCATGATGTTTCTCTCCTGAGTTTAGGAGGTTTATACTGAACAGTAACACTGAAGTTGAATAAAGATCCAACAATGTGTGCAAGTCATCCAACAGTCTTGTTAAATTCAGGTACTAAAATCTCAATAGAAACTTAGAATGGAGATTCCAGTATTATTTTAAGAGGAACCACTGTGTTAATTACTGCCTGATATTTTAAATAGATTTACTAGTAACTAATTTTTGTCAGGTGCACAGGCACTCAAGTTGTCATTCTTTAAATGTAAGCTCTCATAAAGGGGGGATTTAACTTTTTCAGTTTTAACTGTAAAATTGAGCTTAAAATTGAGCTTAAAACTATAAAATTGAGCTTGACGAATGTATCTTTTCTTTTATGTAAAGTGAGAGTATTTGCACCAAGACAAATTCCTTGTGTGTCCAACCACACTTGGCCAATAAAGAATTCTATTCTATTCTATTCTATTCTATTCTATTCTATTCTATTCTATTCTATTCTATTCCATTCCATTCCATTCCATTTCATTCCATTCTATTAAATCTTCTGCATTTATTAGAAATAAGGAGTAACTGATGTGAATGCCAGTAGAAAGTTAGCTATTACTAACTTTAGTTACTTTCCTACTAACTTTGTTTGTGGGAAGTCAAGAGAAGGTTGCATAATAGCCTGCAATCCTCATGCCATCACTAAGTAATGTGGTTATTTGGCATTGCATTTTACAACTGCATTTGTTAATGATGGGCATTTTGGTTCCAGTTACCTTGTTAATCAAAGGCTACCTGAAATGTTCCTTGGAAAGGAGTTGCAACTCCTGATGTAAATCTGGGATCTAAGAAATAGTCTGGCTTTCAGCCTTTGTTTTTACTGATTTTACTTCGCTCATCTTTGCTTTGATAATAATAGCTTGGGAGCTTTTTGGTAAGTAGGTAAAATTTGTGACCTCAGTCATCCATTAATTAGAATGGTTAATCCTCTTTACCAAAATGAATGTGAGAAATGATACTTCATAAAACTCAATCTTCCCACTGTCTGATAAAAAGCATTTGTTTTTCAATACAGCTATGCTTGCAGGAGCTACAGCAGTATATTCGCAGTTCATCACACAACTAACAGACGAAAACCAGTCATGTTGCCCAGTGTGTCAGAGGGTCTTTCAAACAGAGGCAGAACTGCAAGATGTCATAAATGATCTTCAAGCCAAACTGCGCCTTGCTCCAGACAAACTGAAGACAACAGAATCTGAACTTAAGAAAAGGGAGAAGAAACGGGATGAAATGATTTCTCTGAAACCTATCAAGTGAGGCAGGAATCACAATGTTCTATGGTGTGAAGAGTGAATGAAGTTTTCAGGAAAGGCAGTGTTTTGATATATGCAAATTGAAGGGGGTTCCTGTCTTATCAGGCAGTAGCATTCTGTATCACTTCCATCATAAAATATACAGTGGCTTAGATAATGAGTTGCCCTTTCTCAACAGCTTCAGTGGCCATGTGGTTGTGAAGGATCCCCAAATATTTGGGGGCAGAGTTGGCTCAGGCGGAAACAGTAGTCACGTTCCTCCCCCCCACCAACCCCTTTCTCCAGAGGAATATACCATGAAGAAAATTCCACTTAGGGGAAAGAAAGATTTAGGACATTACAATCAAAACAAATTTTAGCATTCAGATTAGAATCCCAAGTATAGTTGTACTAAGTTGACTTTATGGTGTTAACAGAGAAGAAAATGTCATGCATTTTTATTTTCTGTTTCATACAAAGGCAAACAATATCTGAACTCCATGAAAAAGATATACCTGAGTTGAGAAACAAGCTACAGATCCTTAACAGAGAGATTCAAAGCCTTAAAGCTGATATAGAAGAACAGGAAACCCTCTTGGGTACTATCATAACAGAGGAAGAAAGTGCAAAAGCATGTCTGCAGGATATTACACTTATGGAAAGGGATCAGGTAAGGATACTTCTTACCAGTAAAGATACTTCAAACCTTCCTTCATCACACTTCACGTGCAAAATGGCAAAGTCTGTTGGAAAAGAATGTCTCTTCATTTAGCTTTTTTTCCCAAATGATCACATAATAGGAAGGAATCCTTGAATTGAGGTTGCAGGGAACATCTGTGTAGATGTGTCATGCTTATCTGCAATAGATATTCTGGAACTACAAATATATTAAAAGCCAGCCTTAGACTTAAGATGCAGAATTTACAGGTAATCCTTGGGTTACGACAATTCACTTAGGACCATTACGACATCACCCCTCTAAGTACTTATGACACAGTCCCAAAGTTATGAATGTTGTGGTATCATGGCAGTCTTTCACACTTACAAATGATGGCAGAGGCACTGCAACATTCGCCTGCCTATTCCCCCCAATCAGGGTCTCCACAGGTACTGGGCCTGTGGAGACTCACCTTGCACAATCTAGTGAGGTTGGTTCCTTTGCCTGCTTTTGGTGCATTCATGGAGAATAGAGGCCTAAAGCTGTGCATATCACACAAGATCAGTATTAGAGATCTTGCACTACAGTACTTTACACCTCAGTTCTCAGCAAACCAAGGCCTGCACCAGATCTGACCAAAGAGCATTTGCAAGCCGATGAGACTTTGGGACAGCGAATCTCGTTGCTTCAAGCCTCCCATCAGCTTGCAAATGCTTTTGAGACTGGAAGCTTTTGGGGGCTGTGATCTTGTGTGAGATCATGGCCCCCAGAAGCTTCCAGTCTCAGCACAAAAAGCAATGCAATTTTGCTTCCCTAAAGTCTCATCAGCTTGCAAACATTTTTCACACCGAGACTGCAAACAGGCAAAGAAACTGCAGCAGAGAAGTTGGAAAGAAGACAGCTCACTAGATCTTCACAAGGTGAGTGACCTGGAGTAGCAGGATGCAGGAAGGGGAAACAATTGTGAGGACCCCAGGGGAAGGAGCATGAGGTATCTCAGTGGGTCATGGGAGGCCTTGGGTGCTCTGAAGTGGGTGGTCTGAAGCAGGTGGCCTATTGCATTCCGTGAATGAAAGCAGAGAGTGATCACATTCATTTTACATGGTTCACTGCAACGAATCCCCGGGTTACAAATATAATTGGCAGACTGCTAAGTGATGCAGTCATAAAGTGCAATCTCTTGACTTAGCAACTGCAGCCTGGGTTGCTGTCATTAACTGAATCCCATGGTCATTAGCTGAGGCAATTTTCTGCCAACTTCCCACAACTAAATGGGAAAGTCAACAGGAAATTGCAAACCCTAAGCAGACCCATAGGCAGCTAAGTGACTGCTGCCTGGTGGGGGAGAGCATATTGGGTTTTCTAAGAGTGCATGGGGGGAGTGGGACAGTGGTGGGATTCAATTTTTTTTACTACCAGTTCTGTGGGTGTGGCTTGGTGGGCGTGGCAGGGGAAGGATACTGTAAAATCTCCAGTCAGAGGTGGTATTTGCCGGTTCTCCAAACTACTCAAAATTTCCATTACTGGTTCTCCAGAACTGGTCAGAACCTGCTGAATACCTCCTCTGGTGTGGGGGTGTGAGGGAGGTGTGGCAAAAGTCGGGGAGAGTGTATGAGGTATGAGAAACATAGGGTGTGAGAAGCATGGCAAGGTTCAATGCAGGGGGGCATGAGTAGTAAAGGCACAGCGAGGTTCAGGGATAAGGGGGGTATGAGGGTGAAAAGGAAGCATGGTTAAACTCTGGGAGGATGTGCAAGTGGCCTGTGCAGTACAAGTGCGGAGGAGCCAGGGTAGGATGCACAGGTGGAAGAGACTTTGGGCAGGACTTTCAACCTTCCTGCCAGCTTCCGCACTGAGTTTCTGGAAGTGATCGAGGGGGCTGTGACCGGTTGTAAGTGCAAGCTGGTTGCCAAGTGCCCAGATTATGATCATGTGACCATAGGGGGTGGCAGGATATTCATTCAGCACCATCATAACTTCAAATGATTGCTGAACAAAATGGTTGCACATTGAGGACGGCTTATGTTAAGCAGCTCAGCATTTTCTTTCTGCTTTTTTCAGATTGATCTAAAGGATGTTGAAAGAAAAATTGCTCAGCAGGCTGCTAGGCTGCAGGGAGTGGATTTGGGCCGGACTCTTTTGCAAGTGAACCAAGAGAAACAGGAAAAAAAACATCAGTGGGACACAGGTGATGAAATACAAGGAGTGATCAGGTTTCCATAACTAAAACTGTGTTCCTTTAACTGTGTGTTTCCTATGCAAAATTTTTCAAATCAAATTTTAAAAATTAATGGAATCATGGAATTATTTTTCCCCAAAGAAGTTATTTATTTGTGTATTAAATTAAATGCTGCCCATCACATGGTTTGAAATACCAGTAAATAATCCACTATTTATTTTAAGAGTTGCTGTATTAAATTACAAATGTGAAGAGGGAGTGATATTTGTGTTACTTTGAGCTCCTGAAGAAAAGGTAGGATAAAAATACTTATAGTACAAGTGTACAGCTAAAATTAAAATTTATCCTTACTTTTACTAATAAAAAGTAATATTATTAACAAATACATTTTCCTTAACTCAAATATTGGAAACTTTCTTACAAGTCTCTGGGTTTTTTTATTTCCAGGAGTTTTTCCTAATTTTTAAAACTTTTACAAGCATCTCCCCCCTTTTGGGTCTGGTCTTTTCCCTCCGAAGACGTCAATTAAATATAGTAATTACAACCTAAATTTAATCTGAAGGTATCTCTAGTCATTTCCTTGTTCAAGCAACCCCACACAATACCCATCAGAATAAATATGACAGTTGGCTTCCGGGTTGAGCCTTCTCGAGAACAGGCGGCGGTTTGTGATCGTCCACGACCGCAGCCTGGCTCTTGCGTCGGAGAGCCCCGATCCTGCAAGGTTCGGGGCTGAAGCTGCCTCGTAGGGGCGGCGGAGAAAGGGAAATCTGCCAGCCAGAGTGAGGGGAGCCGCATCTCCCCTTTTGGGTCTGGTCTTTTCCTCCGAAGACGTCAAGAAGCGGTGGTCAAAAATGGCCACCTCGAAGAGAAGGTCTCAACGGGACTAAGATTGGTGCAGGAGGAAAGAGAGAAGTCGACAGCAGAGGAACCGGAGTATCGGATGGTAAGATCAAGGCACCCCGGGATTAAGATAAAGATGAGTTTTAAAAAGAGAAACAGAAGCGCGCAGTTCCAAGTGAAGAAAAAATAAGTAAAATATTTTTGACAGCTATAAGGGGCTTCGAACCGGGAAGGAAGAAGCCAGCGTAAGAAGTATTTTGGGGCTCGGAAACTTTGATTATCAAAATAAAAGAAAAGGGTTAAGACTCCGTGCAGAAAGTGCCACTTTGTGGAGAAAAATTGAAGTTAAAGAAGTAAGAAACTATCTTGTTCCTTTGTGGATTGGAGTTGCTACATTTTAAAGAGACGCAGGACTTATAGAAAGTGAAAGCTTGAATACACAAAGACGGATTGCTGGACTAATTGGCAATATTGATATAGACTCTGGACCTGGGTTAGGATTATAGAAATTTAAAGAAGAAGAAATAAGGAAAATTAAAATTTTGGTGGTCATCCAAAGAATTAAAAATGGAGTTTAAAAGTATGAAAGAACTGTTACAGGAAGTGACTGAACTAACTTGGCATGTTGCAGAAAATATGGGCATTCAAATGCTGAACAAAGAAGAAGCCGTGGAAAGGGTGGAGCCAGCACAAGAGAAAGCCATCTTAAAAAGACAATTAACACAAATAAAAGGGAAGGAAGGGTGGCTAAAAAAACGAACCTAAGAAAGTATCTAAAAAGGGGAACATTTACGAAATTAAGCATGCTAGAAAGGTTCAGAAGGAAAGGAACAGAAAGGTAAAGAGAGAGGGATTCAAACTGGATAGAGAAGGGGAGAGCAGGATAATAGGGAGGAGAAGGAGCCAGCACAAGCGAAAGCCATTTTAAGAAGACAATTAACACAAAGATTAATACAAATAAAAGGGAAAGGGAGGATGGTTAAAAAAATGAAACTTAAGAAGGTAATTAAAAAGGAACATTTATGAAATTAGGCATGTTAGAAAGGTCCAGAAGGATAGAGTGCAGAGGTAAAGAGAGAGAGGGATTCAAACTGGATAGAGAAGGGGGATAGCGGGACAAAAGAGAGGAGAAGGAACAAGAAACAAGAACAAAAGATAGAGACATGGGAATTACATAATAAAAGAAACTTGTTTGCACAGAGACAATGGCTAGCGGATTTAAAGGGGGTTCTGCATGAAGAAATGGTAATAAGAATATATTGTAATTATAAAAGTGTAAAACAATAGGGGTTACTGACAATTTTACTGGTAAAAGGTCACATTTTTCATTTCTTATCTACAAAAGAAAGCTAAATGATGATTAGATGAATTGAATTGATTGAAATGATTTTAGAAAATGCCTAAAATGAGATTTGTCAATAACCAAGACTAGTTATTTTTATTATTATTTTGGAACTATAAATAAATTTTAGGGGGATATGTTTGCAGAACCCAACCGATTAGAGATATATTGTAAGGGAGCTTTTTCCATTTTCTTTTTCTTTTCTCTCTATCTTTCGTTTTAAAGGGAATGATTATGATTATGTTACTATATTAACCACTGAGGTGTCACTCTCGAAGTAGTAAAGGGGCAAGTCTAGGTTTTTTTTTCATTCTTTTAGTGTTAACATGGGTACGGATTTAGAATTATGGAGAGAATAGGTGATGAAAGGGCAAATCTGACGGACAAAAGAATTCTGTAAATGATTAACGAGTATTAACAATGTGAAGATAATTAAAGGATAGACATGGATGAACTTTATCTTTAATATGATGGGCAAATATATTGTTATTTGTAAGATTTATACATGAAGTTTTAAAATATATATGTATATTTGCAATTAACTCGAAATGAACTGGGGGCTATACAGATTGAGATTAAGATTTGAGATTAATTAATTTCTTTGACCCTTTGTCCGCTAAAATGGAATAGAAGTGAAGTTAAATGTTTAAAATGAATATAGATCTACTGTCACATTTGCATGTAAAAGTGATGATTCGGGACCATGCTGTCTACTGAAAAGAGCTGTTTTAAAAAATTGTTAAAAATTGAATAAAATTTGTTTAAAAAAAAAAAGAATAAATATGACAGTTGTTAATCAAATTTTACCAATCTGTAGTCCTTGTAGCTGAAGTTTCCTATGAGAGCTAACCATTGAAATATGGTATTGGTAGTCCTTGCTTAACGACTGCCCTGTTTAATGACCATTCCAACTTACAACAGCATTGAAAAATAACTTTATTACTCGTCCTCACACTTACAACTGGTCCTTGCACTTACCACGGCCACAATAGCCTCATGGTCACATGATTGAGATTCTGGCATTTCACAATCAGTGGGCATTTCATACCATTGGAGCGTACCTGTGGCACATGACCTGATTACCATTTGTTGTGCTTCACAGCCCACTTCTGACAAGCAGAGTCAATGGAGAAGCTGAGAGTAAAATCACACGTTGTGGTCCTGTGATGTCTTGCTTAACAAATGCATCACTTAGTAATGCAGTTGCTGGTCCCAGTCGTGGCAAGCAAGAACTACCTGTACTCTATTTAAAAGCAGGCCAAGCCTTTAAATATGACTGTACAATACTTCTGATTTAATCCAATGATGCTTTCTTTCAAGAGGCAACTGGACTTTCTGATTTTTGTTTGAAGACGTTTTGCTTCTCATCAGAGAGCTGCTTCTTCAGCTGTGACTGGATGGTGGGGAATAGAAGGATTTATACGCCTTGCAAACAGCTGGTCATTTGCATTCTTTTAGCGGTCATTACGGTCACCTGGAACTTATCTGTGTGTGTCAATATGGCCACCTGAATGGTGCAAATGGGTGTGGAGCCTTCTTGGAATTGGTGAATGGACTGTGTTGTAGACTGGAGATAGATGATGTTGTATCCCTCCCCTCCTGTTGAGAGAAGGTTGTTCAGTTTTTGACATAGATGGCCTTTTGACCCCTCTTTCAAACCTTCCATTCCCCACCATCCAGTCAGAGCTGAAGAAGCTTCTTGGGTGAGAAGGGAAACATCTTCAAAGGAAAACCAGAAAGTTCAGTTGCCTCTTGAAAAGCACCTTTGGGACAACCAGGATGACTGAGAATCACTATGGACTTTGAATTTAAGATCCAAAACATGACTTGGGTGTACCAGAATAAAGCATTGCATGTGTTTGTGACTCCTAATAGCAAACACACATTTTCTTCTTTAGGTATCTCGATATATTTGGTCCAAGTTTGAAGCACTGTACTTGATAATTCAGGGTCAGGTTCAGAAAGGTGCTTGCGAACATGTGGGCTCTCCTTGCGGTAAGAGTGAATCTTAACACTCTTTCTTATGATTCTGCTGCAGCTGCTGAAGGCAGCCATGTAATCCTGGGAAAGAAGTTGTTGCTTTAAGGAGTCTCAGACCAGGTGCCCAATATACTCTACTGCACATTGTTTCCCATCGTGACTTCAGATTGAATTTCATCCTATTAATTGCATTTTTCCTAGTTTTGACTCCCTTTCATTCTGCTTGCAGTTACTAGCAAAATTGAACTGAAGCAGACACTCAAGCAAGACCAACAAAATCAAGTCCAGCATTTAAAGTGCACAGTAAATGAACTCAAAGCTGAGAAACTTCAGATTTCCAGCAGCATGCAGCGCCGACAGCAACTTGAAGAACAGACTGTAGAATTAACAACCGAGGTGCAATCTTTAAACAGAGAGATCAAGGTAAAATAACTTAACAAATAGTGGGACTACCATTGCTATTCCTCCCTTGGTTTTGAATTTTGTTCAGCTTTATACATTCAGTCAAATAATCATAAGACTGCTACATGTATCTGTTAAATGTTATAATGCAAACTGGATTTTTAATATAATTTGGACTTGTGATTGTTTAATATTTTTTAAATAATTTATTGTTGTGGTTGGTTTTAGTTGTGAGCCCCTCGAGATCTTCGGAATGGGGGCAGCATACAATCTAAATAATAAACAAACAAACAAACAAATAAATAAATGTAAAAAACCAGATTTCTAAAAGAAACAAAAAAACCACATAGTTGTGTCCTTTTCTTTTCAGGATGAAAAGGAACAGTTATTTCCTTTGGAAACAACTTTGGAAAAACTACAACAAGAAAAAGAAGAGTTGTCAAACAAAAAGAATACAAGTTACAGAATAACACAAGAGAAGGTTGGCTGCTGGCCCTGAGTTGGTTTATATATTCTTGTAGGAAATTTTTTTTTTTGGTTATTGGTTATTTTTTGGTATTTTGGTTATTTTTTATCTTATTATTGTTTTTAAGCATGATAACCATTTATATCAGCCTCAACACTATATTTTTCATTTAAACTAAAAACCAAATGTCTTTCTCATCAGCTATTACATTCTCTCCATTCTTCACACACATAAAAGACTCTTTACTGATAACTACAGTCTTTGTTAGAGCTATTATGAAAATGCATGGTTGCAAAAATGCTGTCTTTTTCTTGCAGCATCATAAATAATAAGAGGCTTAGAATGCACATTACCTTCAAAAGAGGAAGCCTGCCCCTATTATAACTTCTTACATCTGTACAGAATTATTTTGTTCTGTGCTTAGCAGCTTGAAGCTATCACAAGTGAAGGTGTTCAGAGATTAGTTTCAAATAGGGTTGTGAGGGTTTTGGGATCCAAAATATTGTAACTGCCATGCAGAAGTATCCTAGACCCTCAACCTCTGAAAGGAAATGAAAGCAGACTACATGAATCATTAGACAGTTCTTACAAAGAAGAATGGTGGGAAATGGAATCCTTCAAATACATATTAGAATTTAAGAAAAGAAGCACTTGCCTTAACCATTTGAAGAAAGGTGTTTCTTCATTAGTTAATGCAAAATTTCTGTTTCAAAAGATTTGCTTAGCTTTAATATTAGTCTATTGCATAATAATTATGGAACAGGAAACATTTATCTGTGCTAAAGATTATTAGGAAAGGAGTTACAAATAAGTTGCCAGTTCTACAGTTATAAAGCTGTTGGGCATCTACACTTGAAAGAGTACTTCCCCAAAGGATGTTATAAAACTTTTCCCTCTCCACTTATCAAACATTACCAAAGGGCAGGGAGGAAAATAATAACCAGGTACCTGTGGATCTTCACAGAAATCTGCAGAAATCACAATTGACATGTAAGGAAAAATAAACATTTTATTTCCTTCAATCTGGACAACATGTTACAAATTTCAAATTGCTTCTCTACAAAACATTCTGGTCTAATTAAGGTAAGGTGCAGTTAGAATCTGCAGTGTTTTGAAATATATATTATTTGAACAATATTGGCTATTGATTAATATATTTGTATTTCTTAGTATCAAACATACTTCTTATGCATTTTAACAGATAAATGACATTAAAGAAAAGTTAAAATATCCATAACCATATGAGAGAGATTGAGAATTATATCCAAGGAGGGAGAGATGAATACAAGCAGGTAATTAGCAAAAAGTTAATAAATAATAATTTTCAGAAATATTTATCAGAAGATTTTACGTGAAACTTTGAACTCTAAAATTTTTGGTGATTTTTTTTATCATTTGCAGCAAAAGGAATCTGAACTGGAGAAAGTCACAGCTCAGCTAATAGATTCTGAGAAAAAGAAAGAGAAGATAAATAAAGAAATGGGAACAATTAGGCAAGATATTGATACACAAAAGGTACCTTTATCTCCTCCATTAATCTACTAATATAACAATATCTATTGTGTATAATGTGCCCTCCACATTTTAGTAAAACTTTAATCTGAAATTTTAATAGACAAGAACTACTGTGATATCTTAGATTCTACCTTATGAATTGCATCGTATTTGCTGATACTCAGCTTAATAAAACAATTATTTAACTTGTGACTTTATAATGTAATTGTGTGGTGGTTGCAATAAAATCCTCTGGTACTTAAGAAGTAACTGAAATGTAGCAGAAATGCCTTCTATACTTTTATCATGGCTGTGCAATTTACTAGTAATCTCAAGTACCCAAATACAACAATGCAAAGCAGAAAAAGAATGAATAACACCACTTGTAATTCTGCTCTACCAAAAATTGTTGGCTGACATTCTGTACTTACATTTCCATGTATTTTATCCTGATATAAAGTGGTAACCAAAATATTCTGGTGGTTAGTAAGAGATGTGATAGACAACATAGGCTGTTACAACAGGAAAATCACCAAAAATATTAGATGAGCATTAGAATCTGACTACAAGTTTTGATGGAAACACGAACAATGAATGATGCTTCAAAGTAAAGCAACTTCAGGAAACAATAAGTGAAGGTAGAAAACTGGTATAAGTTCAAATTTTTTCTAAAGTTGTAAGGTTTTATGCCATTACTGAATGTTATTTCAGAAAATAAACTGTATTCCATTTATTGAATGGCAATCATTAGTACACTAGTTCTCTCCTTTGGAATTTGCTTTATTCTCCACTAATGAAATCTATTGCTTCTGTAAATCTAAATACAATAGTATGAAATTTCAAAATTTATGCTGCTTGAATAAATAAACTTGAATGAAGCATTAGGCTGACATTTACTTGTGCAGTGGGACTTGCTTATCCATGTGCTGCCTTGTATGCCTCAAAGTCTCTATGGAAAGTCAAGAATAAGAAAGACTTATTCTGTGGTGGAAGTAATTTTTGATTATTTTAATGCACAATTTGATTTTACATATAACTTTCTATTCTGGACATGGTTTTTTTTGCAGATTGAGATATCATCTGAAAAAACGTTCAGTTCTGGTGTCAATTAAAATAACTTACTGCCTTTGAGTCAATCTTGACTTTTGATTACTACCTGGACTAGACTCTGAAGTTTATTTGGCAAGATTTTAGAAAGAGGTTTGCCATTGCTTGCTTCCCTGGAGTTGAGAAACAATGGCTGGCCTATGGTTACCCAGTTGGTTTTGAGCCTAAGGTGGGAATAGATTTCATATATTCCCACCTAATTCCTTTAACTATTGCAATAATCTTCACTTAACAACTAAAATTGGGACTGGAGTCTAGGTCATTGAGCAAAGCAGCAGTTGAACCCATGTGACTGTGGAGGAATTTGGCTTCTGTGAATGATTGGATTTTGGCTTGTGAGATTCAAGCATAGAATTGGGAGTCTTTCCCCATCTCTGAAGAACTGTCTGCAGAGGCAGGGACAAAGAGATTTGGGCTCCAAGCATTCTTGAATTTTGGCTGCCAAAATTCAGGGAGGTTCAGGCAGACCCAGAACTGGATGCCCTTCTCTCCCTGCCTCTTCGGGCTTTCTGCAGGGATGGGGAGAGAGGATTTGGGACTCCATGCATGCTTGAATTTCGGTTGTGGCAAGGACCTCTTTCATCCAGCCCCCAGAGATGAAAGGGAGTCCTGTTGGCAGACAGTAATAGTTTGCAGCCTTCTGCAAACTATTACCGTTCCCATTGACTTTCTGGGGAGGTTGGCAGAGAACATTGCAAGTTGTGATCACATGACCACGACGTACTTGGCAACTGGACATAAGTATGAACAGCCATATCACAACCATGTGACCATGGGGGGAGGGGCTGTGTGTGACATTTTGTGACGGAAGTCCTTTATGGGGCATAAACCACCATTTCTAAGCTATTATAATTTCAAACTGGTATTAAGCAACCAATCATTAAGTGTAGATTATCTGTTCACTAAACTAGCTGTCTAAAATAACATATGCACCTAAAAGAGTAAAGTTAAAGCATAAGAGTATTTTTGAACTGTAAATGTCTTTGATTTTCAAACTGAGTGGACACACCCTTTTTTTAAAGCTAATTAGATTTGTCCACTTTTCCTGAACAAGTCATGAAATTCATGAAATTAAAATTCATTTATCATTTTAAGGGATCATGATGTTGCCGTCTTGGAGAATATCTGATAACAGCTCCTTGTTAACAAAACCCATTTGCTTATGTTCTTCTGATTATAATGGGATAAAATAGTATAGAATAATTCACTATTCATTTTATTTGCATTTAGATTCAGGAACGATGGTTAGAAGATAATCTTACTTTAAGAAAAAGAAATGAAGATCTAAAAGACGTTGAAGATAACATAAAACAGCTTTTGAAGGAAATGGGGAAATGCAAGTACCACAACTGAAAAGGTATATCTTGCTTTATGAAGAAAAAGCATTCCTTAAATCAAAGGCATTAGACCTCAAGTACTTGCATTTTAAGTATTTTTTTTAATGCGGTCACAAGTATTTTTGTAATGTCTGCCTAATGATAGAGGACTCTTTTGTAAACCTACAGTTTTGATTAGATGATTCTCTTCTGTCAACAGTTGTAGCATGAGCAATCAACTTAACTGATTTCAGACCATTTGTTTCTGATAACTAAATAGTGCTTCAGTGTTTCTTCTATTGTTTATGCTCAACATGTAGTATCACAAGGCTCATTGCCTCTAATGTTGATATATCTATTGATTTGTTACCATGAGTACGCATAGATCAGCTTTAATTTCCACATCATTCCTATAGTTGTAAGTTTACAGTTGTAAGGCAGCTGTTAATTAGAGTCTGCTGGCACCTTTTCTGGCCATTTTTTTATGAAGAGGCGTAAGGTTTCATGAGCTACAGTTCATTTCATCAGAATCAGGATGCATGGCTTGGCTAAACTCACGTAGGACAGCTGTTGTAATCCTTGAAATATAATGTAGCAAAATAATTTTCTATTGCTTGACAGAGCACTGCTCAAGCGAACAGATTCAGATTACAAGTAAAGGATTTGAAACTAATGCCAAAAACATCCTGATATAGAAATTGTTATAAGCTGTTTCAACTTTCTGCCTCAGAAATAATGTTTCAGCAGAGGTTGAATGGCCATATATAAACGTTGCTATAACAAGAGGGCTCGCTTCTCCAAAGACTAGGAGAGGCCTGCAGTCTCCTGACTGGCAGCTGATTGGATCAGAGGCCTACCTAGCCCACAAATGTGGCCACCTGTGGATAGATCACTAAGCTTCCACCCTGGTGTTTCAGAGCATCAGGGCTTCTCACAGGCATCTTTGGAAGCCTCTTCAGCATTGGAAGATGGCGCTCAGGCCTTAATGTAACTGGACTCTTCCCCCTTGCTGAGCTGTTTTTGGCTTTGCAAAGCTGTTTGCTGCTTGTCTGCCTCCTTTTTAGATCTAGCTGGGTGACGGACTTCTCAGGGCCTCCCCTGCCCCTGAGACACCATTTAATGACTGCCAGGGAGAGCAGGGTTGGGGAGGGTCATTAAGTGAGGCCATTTCCCTTAACGACCATCACAAATTGCGACCATAATGAGCAGACTCCAATACAGTCATAAGTCGAGGACTACAGACTATTTTGTCTTTAAACTGAGGAATGAAACAGTGATTAAAACTACAGATCAGGATTAATGATAACTATGGCTTTTAGATATTATGGGAAACCACATTTCCCTTATGATATGAAAAAGTGTTAAAGTAAGCAAATTTATTATCATCCATAGTTGAATCATGGTTGGATATCAGCTCAGCAATGAAGCTAGTGACTTTCTTTGTATCTTTAAAAAAAAATTTTTTTTAATTACATTTATATGCAGCCCTTCTCCAGAGGCTCAGGGCGGCTTACAATTTTTGGGATACAACCCAGTGTGCTCAGCAATAGCCTTCATTCCATTGTATATGCATGCCTGCTTATTACTAAGCGGCATTTTTACAAAGTCAGCTAATTGCCCCCAACAATCTATTCTCCTTCTACAAACCAAAATATTTGGTTTCAGAGATTTGAATGCACTTCACAACTGTAAATATTATTTAGAAGTTTTCATGTTTCAAGCAACTTATCGAATGCCTTTACATTATTAATAGATAGATAGATAAATAGAATTCTTTATTGGCCAAGTGTGATTGGACATACGAGGAATTCGTTTTGGTGCAAATACTCTCATTATACATAAAAGAAAAGATACATTCGTCAAGAGTCAAGAATCATAAGGTACAACACTTAATGATAGTCATAGGGTACAATAAGCAATAAATAATACACGTATCATAAAAATACCATTACTTCATCCCATTTTATACTTTCACAGTTTGTTTTTCATTGTATTATACTTCCTTTAAAATTAGGTTTCTTGCTTCTTTCTGTTGAAGATGTCCTCTCCATTTCCATAGTACCCTAATTCCTCACGTACACTTCTTTTGTAATCAAGTAAGCAATACTTTTTGCTCAAAATTTCTTGTGCCATGTAAAACTGTAATAATAAAATTGTGTGTTGATCTCTCTCTCTCTCTGTCTCTCTTAGAAAGCAAAAACATTTAGAAGAAAAAATAGAGGATTTGAAAAGAAGCCATAGTTTGGCACTTGGTCGGCAGCATGGATTTGAGGAGGAAATCCTGAGATATAAGAGAGAGCTGAAAGAACAACAGTTTAAAAATGCTGAAGAGAAACATAGAGAAATGATGATAGTTATGAGGACCACAGAACTGGCAAACAAAGATCTTGACATTTACTATAGAGCACTGGATCAGTGAGTAATGTCATACACTCAAGATATTTATATTTAAAACTAACCCAAATAACATTTGGCTGTTCTTTAATAGATCATTAATATGTGTACAAGATACATGTGTACAAGATGTGTACAAGGTGGGTGGAATGAATGTAAAGATATTGTCTGCAAAAATACCTCTATTTAAATTTTGGAAACCTAGGATCTGATTTTTGGACAGTTCTTACATAATACTTGATAAAATTCAATTTGCAAGTATGTTCTAGGTGGCAATTAGACATGCATACGGGTTGCTAAAACTGAATAAGCTCTGTATTCTCTCATTTACGGTTTACGTTAGGGTGAATAATCTATATTTAAACTAATAATATATTCATTATTGGGAGACAAGACTTTGCATATATTTTATTTTGTTTTATTTTGTCTGTAACCTGCTACTGCTCATTCATATTTTGAATAAAGCAGCCCTACAAACAAAATAAATAACAAAATATTTATCACTCAATTAATTTGTTCTGTTCTTCTGCAGTAAAGTATCAGTAATAATGGAAAGCTAAAGTTTTTTGCAAAAGTCCCACCAGACAGCAACATATCAACTTTTTCCTCAGTTCCACTCCAAACGCTGTTGCATTGAGGTTCATCCCACTGTTTTTCCAGGCCTTCCTTCTGTGACTCTTCCTAATTTGTGTATTGGGATGTGATAGGTCTTTGTTGGCCTGTGTGGCCCCAAGAGATTCATTCAAAAACAAACTCACAGTCAGAAAAACAACATATGGTAATGACTTATCCTCATTACCAGATGCTTATTAAGCAGATTGGTAGAGTTTGTGGGAAGAAGTACCCACCATAGCCAGTTTTGTGGTTATTTCGGCACAGGATATTTTGCAAACATCTCTCTGCTGATTCCATATTTCTGCCATATTGAGGACAGTACAAAATCAGTATTTTTTCATGCTAAGTGTCCTGTGATATTGACTGTTACCATATCAATACAGTATCAAGATTCTTAATACTGCAGGATGTATCCCTACGTAATAAGAACAGATGAGCACAAGTGTCAAAAGGATAAAAAAAAGAGACAGACCTATGTTGATTACAAATTTGACTGTTAGAGGAAGAAGAAATTGAGGAAGCACCTACCCTTAAGGGACTTATGAGTAATGAATAGACTTGACAGGATTATCAACTTTGTAGATCAAAAGACATAACTTTTTATTAAATGGGGATTGGAAATTTGAGACTGCCAGAGAACTGAAGGAGGTACACCTGGGGGGTATGGGAAATAGTATTCAGTTGTGTAGATGTAATTGTTTTGTCTTTTAATTTTGATAAGCCCCTTCTGAGTATTAGAGATGACAAGTGCATCGAATATATTGAAGACAGGAAAGAAAGCCTCATCTACACCCTCAGCAGCATCAGCATCAAACCAATCTAATCAAAGATCAATAGAAAGCATGCTAGGTCTGGAGAAGTCAAGTTCCCTTCAGAATATGCAAGTGATGCTACTATTAATCCAAGAAGCCATGACCAAAAGTCAGGAAGCTATGTCAAAACCACGACGAGATCAAAATGAAATGGGGAAGATGATTGGGGATATAATGAAGATGGATGAAAGATAGGAACTTCCAGCAAATGGTAGTGAAGAATGAAGCAAGGATGTATAAAATAGAAATAAGGGTTGAGCAAACAGAGAAAAATGGAAGAAATGGATCAAAAGCTATCACAAGCTAACAGAATTAGAAGAGACAGTAATCTTTCTCAAGATGGAAAAGGCGGCCTACTATCTGAGATTTCAGAATATTGTGGAAGAGAAAGAGGAAGACCTGGCTGATGTGATGACAGCTGCTGGCTGGAGTATTACAGAAAAGTAAACATGATGTACAAAGAGAAATAGATGAAATACTTAGAATCCATACAAATTATGCAAGAAGACATAAACTACTAAAAGAGATGCACATGAGGTTTACCAAAAAACACTGAGAGATGAAATATATAAAAGAACTAGGGCCCTTGAAGTATAAAGGGAAAGAAATTGCAACTTTAAAACAGATCCCCAGGAGAGCTAGAGAGCAGTGGAGACAGTATCAATTCTTAACAGCACAACTGATTAAATATAACATGATTATCAGATGTCTGATACCAGAAGGAATTTTGGTTACCTGGCAAGACAAAAAAATTTAGGATGGATACTCTAGTCTAGATAAAGCACATGAATTTTTTGAACACCATTTTACTGCAAATGAAGAACAGGAAAGCAGAGAGGAGATAGAAAGCAAAAGTCAAGATGAAATACAAATAGAAGAAAAAGCCCTAGCTCAAGAAGAAAGAGAGAAGGTGGAAAATGAGCAGACAGAACGAGAAGGTACAAGAATAAAAGGACACAGAGAGATAAGAACAACTAGAAGGATAAGACATATATAAATGAAAAGATGGAAGAAGTAAAGATCTATTAACATAAATGGATTGAACTCCCCCATAAAAAGTAAAAAAAAAACTTTCACAAAGTTACAAAGATTGAAATTGGATATAAGTGCATATTAAAAAGCAACATGGCAACCTACTGGAATACCCCAAAATTGGGAAACTGTATTTGACACTAGCACATCAAAAGAAAAGAGGAGTGGCATTATATGTTAGAGAATCATTAAAAGCCAAGCAAACATATGCATGAAGAAGGGAGAATACTAATGGTGGAGGTGTTAATAAACCAGAAATAAATTCTTTTGATTGCCAAATATGCTCTAAATAATAAGCAGGAAGAGTTCTACAAAAGACTTCATAAAAGATAACTGAAATGGTCTACAAAACATATATATGATAGGGAACTTTAGTGCAATTGTGGGTGCCAAAACAAATTTATAGAAGCAGAAAAAGAAGTAAAAAAATAAGACACTTCCAAAACCTTTCTTGAAATGACATAAGAAATAGGCTTACAGGATATACAGATGTCCAACAGGTAGATATAGAAATGAACATATGGGCAGATCACAACTTCATTAAAGTTACATGGAAGGGACAAAAGAAGAAACCGAGATGGACAATGAATCAAACTATTTTAAAAGACAAACTATTTTAAAAGGAGTTCACCCAAATGATGGAAAAAGAAATGGAATTTTTCTTTAAAAGAAAATAGAAAAGAAACATCACTGCAAAATGTTTGGGATACGGCAAAAGCATACATTTGAGGGTCAGCGATAACATATATAGCAAGAAGAAGTAAGAAAAAAGAAACAACAGCAAAATACACTACAAGAACAGCTTAAAGACTAGAGATGGAACTGCAGAATGACCTGCAAAAAAATAAGAGAAAAGAAAAAATCGAGCTAATAAAACATAAACTGAAACTAATCATGCAAGATAAAATGACCCAAAAAATTAAAATGGCGAAACAAAACTTTTTTGAACATGCAAATAAGCCAGGTAGATGGTTAGTGTCCAAGTTGAAAAAAGAGAAGAAAACAATACACCAACTGATAGATTAGAAGGATCCTCCACCATCAGAATGAAGACAAAAAGAAAATACCCCAGGAATTTTTTAGGAAACTTTGCAGCCAAGAAAAAAATGTCAGAAGATACAATAAAAAAATATTTGGAAAAGGCTGATCTACCCAAAATACCAGACACAGTGAAAATGATGTTAAATGAAAAAATAATGACAATGGAAATAACAAAAGTAATTAAAAGACAAAAAACTAACAAAACACCTGGACCAAACGGGCTTCTGGCAGAACTTCACAAAAATCTACAAGAGACATTCATTAGGACCGTCAATGCCAGACGTCTATAATAAAGCTCTATCAAAGGCCAAGGTCCCCAAAACATGGACAGAAGCTTATATTACATTAATACCAAAGGAAGACACAGATCCTCAACAGATAAAAAATTACAGACCAATATCATTATTAAATGCAGACTATAAAATATATGTCTATAATTTTAGAAAGATTAAAAAGATTTTTTAAAAAGTTTTTTATTTTTTAAATTTTATGCATCTTTTCACGTGAGCAACATGTTTCCAGGTTATAACACTTGTACATGGTCATATTTTCATTTCCATTATCTTATATATATAATATTAACTCATTATCCATTTCACATCTTTAAATAAATTTGCATTTCATATTTCAATTCATTAATTTAATATCAATATCATTTCATCCATACGTAAGTTTTCAAATCTTTATCCCCTATTATTTCCATTTTCAGCTTACCACCTATTTTATTTTACATTACACATCGTTATTATCCTTAGTTTTCTCTAAGCTGATACAAACAATCTAAAAAGAGTAAAAATATAGATAAAACCAATATATTTAGGATCCACGTGGTATTTCCCATTCCCCTACTTTAATCATAATAGAATATCTCATTATACAATTCTAATATCCATTAAATAATCAACTGCATATATTCAACTGTATATATCCCCTCCAATAAGTCACTAAAATAAGCTTCTTAATAACTCTCATTTTATTTATTTATTATTTATTTATTAATTCGACTTATAATGCCAGCCTCTCCAAAAGACTCGGGCGGCTTAAAATAAAAACACACAACAATAAATTAGTTAAAACCAGATTAAACAATCAAGCAATTAACACAAAATTGCAGAGATAAAACTCTAAAAAGACCACCCCACCCCAGGGTCAGGTCGCGACGGAAAGTGCGGAGGTCAGGGGCCAGGCGAAGCTCCAGGGAATTGATTCCACAAGTCAGGGGCCGCAACAGAGTAGGCCGTCTCGGGGGACCGCCAGCCGCACTGTCCGGCTGACGGACCCCAAGGAGCCCCTGTCTGTGGGATCGTACAGGCCGGTGTTTATCTTCACTTTACCTATAATCATTGATAATCATCTTTTAAAAAAATTCATTTCCATTCCTTGTTTTGATCCTCCAAAAAAGAAGGGTTCATATAACTCACATTTTATATGCAGTTAATATTCATATATATATGTAATTACACATTCCTAAAATATTCCCCTACAAGTTTTAAATTAAAGACCAATATATGTTCCATGTGGTATCCCCATTATAGAATCCCTAACCCTTGTCTCTAAATTTTTGGCTTATTATTTATTTAATTTTAGCCACTTTCCCTTTTCTAATTTCCCTCCTTTTCCTTCTTTCCTTTCTAACATTTCACCCATCTTCTCTCCCCACTTTCTTGTCCTCTTTTTGAAGTTTCTTCTTGTATAATTTCTTCTCTTTTTGTTTTCCTATAGGCTTTTCTCTTTTATTTATTAAGTCAGTCATCAGAGGTTTTTCTTCTGTCCTGGTCCTTTAGATCTCTCAGCGGCTTTTGATACCATCGACCATGGTATCCTTCTGCGGCAGCTTCGGGGTTTGGAGTGGGAGGCACCGTTCTGTGGTGGTTCTCCTACCTCTCGGGCTGTTCACAGTCGGTGTTGGCAGAGAGCAGAGATCGGCCCCGGCCCCTCACTTGTGGGGTGCACAGGGTCGGTTCTTCTCGCCTCTCTTGTTTAATATCACATGAAACTGCTGGGGAGATCATCCTTGTTTGGGGTGAGGTATCATCAATTGCGGATGATACCCAGCTTTACATCTCCACCCCAGACCAGATCAGTGATGCTCTCCGTGATGTCCCGGTGCCTGGGGCGGTGCAGGTCTGGATGGGGAGTAACAGGCTCCAGCTCAATCGGCCAAGACTGAGTGGCTGTTCTTACCAGCATCTTGGTTTTCATTGGATGTACCATCTTTGGTCATGGGGAGAGAGGTTGCCACCCGTGGATAGGCAAGGAATCTGGGCGTCCTCCTGGATTCACAGCTCAGTTTGGAGGAGCAGGTAGAGCTGTGGCCAGGGGCCTTTGCCCAGGTTCGCTGGTTCGCCAGCTTCGCCCTTACCTGAGCCGAGATGCCCTTTGAACAGTCACTCATGCGCCGTCACCTCCAGAATCGACTACTGCAACGCTTCTCTACATGGGGCTGCCCTTGCGACCATCCGGGGTTGCAACTGGTGCAGAATGCGCCGCTGGCTGTGATGGGGTGTCCCGATACTCCCATGTTACACCCCTCCTGCGCGACTTGCATTGGCTGCCGGTTGCCTTCCAGGTTAGTTTCAAGGTGCTAGTAACAACTTATAAAACCCTAAATGGCTTGGGTCCAGGGTACTTGCGGGAACGCCTCCTGCCAGCATCACACTCCGATCGCCCTGTACACTCCCATAGGAGGGGCCTCCTTAGGATACCGTCGGTTAGGCATTGTCGGCCTGTGGTCCCCAGGGCTAGGGCCTTTTCTGTGGGAGTGCCAGCCCTCTGGAATCAGCTCCCTGTGGATCTCCGTTTGGCCCCTGATCTCCGATCCTTCCGCCGGGACCTGAAGACCTGGCTGTTTCAACAGGCCGGTCTGGATTGACCCGGGATGGGGTTTTAATTGTTTTAATTTTAATTGATTGTTCAGACTTGTATGTGTTTAATTTACTTTTATTGTAATTCTATGTTATTTTTTAATGTTCGCCGTCCTGAGTCCTTAGGGAGAAGGGCAGCATACAAGTCGAATAAATTATTATTATTATTAATTATCAATATCATAGTTTTAATTCTTTTAGTTCTTTTGGCAATGTCTCTTGTTCTCCATGTCTGTCTGAGCCTCTTTCTTCTTCCTTTAATTCCGCCTTGCTGGAATTTCTTTGTTCTTCAACCATTGCCATTATTTTCTTTTGCAATATTTCCAACAATTCCCTTCTTTCTTTCAACATTCCTTTTACTATTTGTAATTCCAACTTAAAGTCTTTGCTTATTTCTTCCATTTTTACAGTAAATTATTAATATTCAAAGTCTTTTTTGCAATCCTTGCCAAAAGACTCCTTTTATCTTTATTTCTTTTGTTAATCCTTCTGTCTCTTTGTCACAATCAACACCCAACAGTCCCACGAAATTGCATTTATATATCCTCTTGGTAGTATTTCTCCCCTTTTTTCAAAATTTCCAGAGTTCTTATTATTTTATTTGTCTTTTCTTTCATAACAGTTATAAGTCCAGTAATGTTCCATATAATTTTGTAGGGAAAAAAGTCCTTGACCATTAGATGCACTCTGTATCACTTTCCACTTTTTAAAATTTTCTTTTTTTTCTCTTAGTTATATTAAACAATAATTTCCAACCATTTCCACAATTAATTTTCTTGATATTAACCAATTCCAGGCAAGTCCAGCATTTAATCCAATGCCTAATGAATGCCAATTTATATCATTCAAAGTTTAGTCTCTAATTTCATTATAGCTTTTTATGAACCAATTTTGTTTACCTTGTATTTTCCTCTTTTTTCTGTTCGCTGTGTTACTCTTACGCGAGGACACTTTCTTTCTACTTCTCGGGTTATTAAGAAACAAAAATTCTTTTATCTGGTTGCATGTCGCCACCACTTCACCGCTCCAGCACAAAACTTAAATCCTGGCAGCTTTCCGTCTTCAGGGCAGCCATTTTAGGCTGCCGTTTCTCCCTGTCTTCCTGGGGAGTAATACCTAGCCAGGGAGGGAGATGCAGCTCCCGTCGACCCAGCTGGTGGTCTCCCCCTCTTCACCCACCCCTCCGAGGTGGGTCAGGATGACACTGGTCCCGTAGGGACCTTCCGACAAGGGAAACACAGACCCGAGCCATGCAGAATCGTGGTCTCTGACCATTGTCAACAGAAGCGCCACCGGAAGTCCTCGAAAAATTAAGAAGATTCTTAAATGAATTTATACACTGACCAGAATGGTTTCCTACCTAAAAACAATTGAAAAATAACATGAACGTATTGGAATATTACGAAACTCATTCCAAAAACAGTGTTGATCTTTCTGGATGTGCAAAAAGCCTTTGATAATATGAGCTGGCAGTTTATGACTCTACAATTGAAAGTCATGGACTGTAAATATGATGAAGCAATATACTCAAATCAAAGGCAAAAGTGATAGTAAACGGAGAAATAACAGAAAACTTTAACATAAACAAGGGCACAAGACAAGGATGTCCATTATCCCTCTTTTATTCATACTAACCTTGGAAGTCATGCTTAGACAGATCAGACAAGATCCAGAAATAAAAGGTTTGGAGGTAAAAAAAGAACATTACAAAGTACAAGCATTCGCAGATGATTTAGTATTTATTCTGGGGGAACTTCTAGAAACGGGACCCAAATTAATAAAGAAAATAGGAAAGTTCGGTGAGGTGGCAGGACTAAAAATAAAGAAAACACCAAGATCTTACAAACAAGCAGAAAACACAAAGAATCTTACAAACAAACAGAAAAATAAACTGATGGAAAAGATGGACATGCAGATAGCTAAAAAAGTTAAATACTTGGGAGTTTGGCTAACAGCAAGATGTACATCCATTAAAAAAGACAACTACACTAAATTAATACATCAGATAAAGATAGATTTGAAAAAATGGAGAAACCTACAGCTGTTGTTGGTTGGAAGGATAGCCACAGCCGGCCAGTATTTACAATAGGATTTAGTATCTACAATAGTATTTAAGAGCCGTGGTGGTGTAGTGGTTAGAATGCAGTATTGCAGGTTACTTCTGCTGTCTGACAACTGACAACTGTTCGGCAGTTTGACTCTCACCAGGCTCAAGGTTGACTTCCATCCTTCCGAGGTCAGTAAAATGAAGACCCAGATTGTTGGGGGCAATATGCTGACTCTGTAAACCGCTTAGAGAGGATTGTAAAGCACTGTGAAGCAGTATATGTTGCTATTGCTACAATAGTTACAATGGCCAAAATCATATGTTCATTTGTAGCCTTCCTAGGTGGCTTTCAACAGGCAAAGTCAGTTGGTGAAAGCAATATTTGTGATTTGTGTGATTCACTTAAGAACTGTGTGATTCATTTAACAACTGTGGCAAAAGATCATAAACTGGATGTAACTCACTTAACAAACAACTGCCTTGCTTAGCAACAGAAATTCTGATCCCAGCTGTGGTCATAAATTGAGGACTTCCTGTATGCTCCCTCCACTTCTTTTCTCCATAGCAACTCCTTGTAATGCAGGATGGACTGAGAAAGAGTGACTGGCCCAAAGTCACCCAGCGAGTAGAGAACTGCTTTTGGAGAACAGTTTTAAATAACCCTCTTTTAAAATGGATGTAGACGCTCCTCCCCTCATCCCCGAGGTCAAACACAACCCTGATGCAGCCCTCAATGAAACTGAGTTTGACACCCCGGCCTATAACATCCCTTCCAACTTACACATTCTATATTCTAATTCTGTTGGTCGTGCAGTGTAATAGACTTTGTAGTGTGGAGTCATGACCAGTATATTATCATACATCAAAGTGTTGTAGTTCTTTTGTCCTTTGGTTTGGAACCCTGAAAAGTAAGGAACTGCTATATCTATAATTAGGTTTGGAGAAGACCTGGCAGATCAATGTCCTGGTGCTTCTGCAGTCTTTCATTAAGGTAGTTTTGGATTATTGTGGCATTAAAACAGTAAAGAAATATGTGGTATGGAATTTCTGACAGATTACTGTTTTTCTATCCTTTGCAAGAACTAGAAGTTCTCAATAATATGGAAGAAGATGAACTCAAATTGAAAAGGAATTAGTCAGAAGAACTGGTGGAGATGTTTTATATTATATTATTGCCTTGTGATAGATAATTAATTTGTAATATAAAATAAATTGAAGTCTACCTTTAAATTAAAGCTACTTCAAAATCTAATACAGATTTGTTCAACTTACAACTTTAGTGACGATTCAAAGTTAAAATGGCACTGAAAAGACTGACTAATGACCATTTTTCATACTTATGACCATTGCAGCATCCCCATGGTCACATGATCAAAGTTTGGACACTTGACAACTGGAATATATTTATGATGGTTGTAGTGTCCCTGGGTCACGAGGTCACCTTTTGGTATCTTCTGACAAGGAAAGTCAATGGAGAAGCAAAATTCACTTAATAACTGTGTTACTAATTTAACATATGTGGTTATTAGCAGCTTTGGCAAGAGCTGCATCAAATGGGGCAAAACTCACTTAACAACTATGTTGCTTCACAACAGAAATTTTGAGCTCGGCTATAAGTTGAGGATTCCTTGCATTGTGGCTTTTGTCAGCCTAAGTCAATGGTTCCCAACCTTTTCCTTATGTTATCCAAAACTGCTTATCAGAAAGTCTTCTCAAACTTCAAGGACTAATTCCTTAAGCACTGTCATAACTTTGGTTGCTAAACAAATGGTGGTAATTCATGGACTATGGGTATTATTTTAAAAAAATACATTTTATGTCATTTCAACAAATTACCATTGGTAATTCTATTGTTTTTCATCTTAGCAGGAATATTGCTAAGAGATTTTCAAATATATTTTAGTACACATGGTGATCTTTAGCTTAATTTAAATGTCACTCTTATGATAGGTAATGGATTCATAAAACCACTTTTACCCAATTGGAGTAATTTACCTGCATTGGGGGAGCATTTGCCTAAATGAAAAGAAGCAACTTATGAAATCAAAAAGTAAAATAATAACTTCTTTTTCATTCTCTAAAGAAAGGAAAGCTTCTTTATTGTTATATTTTTAAAAACATGATAAGATTAAACATGATAAGTATATATGCTTCTCTTTCTGTATGTTTATCTGATACATCCAAAATATGCCACTTCTTTCACTAGTAAAAAATAACCATGAGTCAATTTGATGCTATCAGGAAAAAAGCTGCTATAAAATCCTATGTTACAACGGAAGCATGACTAAATATAAGTAATGAGAAGAATGAAACCAAGAGTTCTTGGAACACCTTTGGGCTTCATTACACCATCAACCAAATTATATTTTCCATTATGTATTTTCTATTTGTGCCTTTGCTATTATTACAAAAGTATTGCATAGAGGTAATTATATAACCTGAGGTTTTCTGAAGTTAGCATCCAATCATAAGTATAATGGAATGATACAAAAGTTTTTCTTTTGAAGAAAGATTACTAGCTATATAGGAATAAGATTTGCATTATTAACATTTTAGCTTCTTGTTACTATAGCATAACAGTGTAGTTCCATGTAATCAGATGCATGAAGTGACCATAAATATATGATTCAACAGGAAAGTTCTAAACAACTAAGAAAAATGAGATATACACAGTATAAGTATAAAGATAATTATAATTAATGGTAGGTAGTCAGTTGTAGAACAACCAAGATATGAAGGCTCAGGGGGAAAAAACCCTAAAAATTCAGGGCGGGAAATGTGTCCCCTGTTATTTTCTTTCTTCTAAATTGAAATATTTTTAAAACATTGTTTACAGATGAAATATTTTCTTGTAGTTAATAAATGAAGAGAAAACACCAGCAGGGCAGTATAACCCTGAAGTGCAAAATTCTACCCTAGCAGTGCTATTTTCATTAAAGAAGAATTCCATGCCTGATTTGGATGTGGCCTTCTATGTTTCTGATTTTCTAAAAATCTCAAATATCTGTGGATCTTCTTTTCTTTAGGCCTCTCAAAGCATAAAAAATGTATGCGCACACACACATGGACAAGAGTGCCAAAAAAAGTTTTTAAACTACTGCACAGTAAATCCAAGTAGTAAATTCTTTTCTGAATTTATACTTTTATATTGAAAAAAGTAATTATCGTGTTTAGTTGTCAAACATGATAATATTATGAGTAAAACAATTTATTTGTACTACAGTATATTTAAATCTGAATCTAAATCAATAATTGGCTTGAAATGAAGATTATGTAAGATGTTTTAGTTTTCCCAGATTTTTTTTGTGAAGTTAACGAAGAATATGAGGAGGGAAGAGCCAAAAGAATTGGTTGAAAAAGTGTTTTTAAGATTGAGAAAAAAGTGAAATGTCTGGGTATTACTATGACTAATATGAATTATATGTTATTTCAGAACAGTTATGTTGACATGGAATGATATTAAAGCTATTCTAAGATGGGAGAAATTACAGCTATCATCACTGGGAAAAATTTCAGTGATAAAAGTGAACGTATTATCTAGATTCTAGAATGTTGTTTTTGTTTCAAACAACATGTATTTTGACAAGTGATATGCCTTTTAAGCAATGGAAGAAAAATGTAGATTTATATGACAAGGGGGAAAAATCAAGGGTTAAATATAAATATAAAGACCTCCAAGATGCAAAGGAATGATAGGGAGAATAGGGCTGCCTGATTTGAAAATGTATTTTGCATTCTGCTGCTTGATTTGGATGAAGGAATGGGTACTGCCAAGAAACAAGAGAATTCTAGCACTAGAAGAGCATACCTGAGGTTTGGATGGCATGACGTTCTGTGGTACAATAAAGCTAAGGTTTTTTGCAGTTTTTAAAGATCACTATTTTAGCAATGCCACATTGAGACTATGGAATAGATATAAATTCACACTGTCCCCAAAATACTTCTCAGTATTTTTATAGTATTTTATTTTATAGAAACAGCAAGAGAGATGATTATGCTGTTGAGAGTTGTTACAAGAGTGTGAAGAATGTAAGATGGAATCTAGAGATCACTTGACTTCAGAGGCATTTAGTTTCAATGGTTTTCATATGCACAGTTGAGAGAAAGATTTAAAGTAGATAACAAGGCATTTTGAATTAAACAGGACAGGACAGAATTTGAATTGAGCTATATACAAATGATTAATATGTAATTACTAAAATAAACTTTTGTTAAAACTTGAAACAGAAGAACAAGCAAGAGTGTATGATAAAAGGAGCTAAGAACTTTGGATCTAATATGTTGATAGAACAGTGGGAAAATATATGATTGAAAGGATTGAAATTTACATTATAATTTAAAAGAGAACTTTTATACAATGATGTACATTGGTACATGACTCCCAAAAAATAATTTATCTAATATAAAATAGTTCAGATTTCTGTGGAAACTATGGCAAGCATGAAGGGTCTTTTTATCATACATGGTAGACTGCAAAAAGCCAAAACATTTGCTTCAAATATATATACAGGGAATACAAAGGAACATTAATATCCAGTCAAAATCAGAACTCTTCTTGCTGGGATTATTAAATAGAAAATTAAAAAAGTTATGGAATATTGGTTTTGTATGTAACTGCTGTGAGATTATTATATGCTAAGAAAAAAATGGAAAGACCCTGAAATTCCCACAATTGAGAAATGGCTGGTAAAGTTGACAGAATAAGCAGAGAAAATTGATTTGTTTGATTGAAGAAAGGGCAATAGCTGCATTTATTAGTGACTGGAAACCCTTTATGGACTTTGTGCTAAAAAAAAGAATGAAATGAAATTGTAATTTATAGCTTTGATTAAAAAGGGTAGATTACTGAATGAAGGAAATTATAGTCTAACTTTAAAGAGAGAAAGAGTAAAATATAAAAGCATTTATAACTGCTGTTAAGATTGCAAACTGCTTGTTTATAATTTTTTCTTTTCATTTTTCTTTTCTATTATTTTTCTTTCTTTCTCTCTTTCAAAATTTGTATTGTTTTATTATTTTGAAACTTTTTAAAGTAAAAAATATATATACAAAAAAAACCATTTGGGACATTTAAAAAAAAGAAATAGTTTTTTCTCCGTCTGTTCAGAAGTTCCTGAAATTAGTATTAGTTTATAAAAGAGAATTTATTCCCCTGCCATGCTGATTAATGTCTCTTTTTTCCAGGAAGTTTAAAAAAAATCTTTTAGGAAATAATGTTGAACAGCTTAATGAATGCAGGTAGTCCTCAACTTACAACAGTTCATTTAGTGACCGTTCAACAGCACTGAAAAAGGATACTTAGGACAATTTTTCACATGACCATTGCAGCATCCCCATGGTCACATAATCTAAATTAGGATGCTTGGGGAAGGCAGATTTACTTAACAACCCTGTTACTAAATTAACAAAGGTGTTAATGAAGTGATTCACGTAACAACTGTGGCAAGAAATGTTGTAAAATGGGGCAAAATACACTTCACAAATGTTTCGCTTAGCAACAAAAGTTTTGGGCTCAATTGTGGTCGAGGACTACCTATATAGCTTAGCTATTTTATATTTGTATGGATATTTGTTCAAGGGCAGCCCTTGGCAAGGGAGGAATGACACTAGGTTAATGTTGCATGGGCATAAATCAGAGAGATTTAGAAGTCTTGTTACGTATGAATTGTGCTGTATTAATTACATGCTTATTTTATTTGGCATACCTGGTCAACAATCTTTATATTCCAAATATGTCCTAATAATTATGTAAGTTTCTGCTTCTGTAAGGAGGAAAAATATTTTGAAGCTCACATTACGATTACTTCATAAATACTATCCTTTAAATACTTCCTGATTAAATGTGTTACTTTAAAATCAAGACACTCTTTTAAAGATTATTTTAAGCTAATGCAGAATGCTTTTAATTTGTTTCTACTCATGGCTTATTTCTGATCAATGTTAAACAATGAATAGACACACCATAGTCCCAGTCTTTGTATAAGTGTACTTGGATCCATGAGAATAATGTATCAATTTTCTGTTGGATTGTGGTGTCAATTATTTGAAAAGTGCTGTGACATTTATTATAGCATCTTTTGAGAACACCTGAAGGTATACAAGATTCAATTTATGGAATTTTAGTAGTGTAGTAGAAATAGTCCTTTTATCATACTTGTAGTAGAACTTTTTACATAGCTCTGGCATCTTTCTTAAATATCAAAGCAATGCATAATCAGGGTATAGTGAAAGCAAAAGAATTTAATTTTTTAAAGTCTGTTACTCTTTTCCATCTCTCTTAGAGCAATAATGACATTTCATAGCATGAAAATGGAAGAAATTAACAAGATAATTCGTGACCTGTGGCGAAGCACATACAGGGGACAAGGTACAAGTGTGTGTGTGTGTAGACAGAGTATATATTTGCAGTAGATTTTATTGAGGGTGGGGAGTATTGGAGATAAAATTCTAAGATCATCTCTCTTTAAGATAAAAATAGATTTATACATTCAGTCCTAGAGAGGTTATGTAATCTTTCATAATAAGCAATATGCCATTTCCAGTTGAGTCATCTTAATTGATACGTTTACATGAATTCTTTCCTATTACTTGCCTTGTTACATAATCATCTTCATCTTCCTCTTAGCAGACTTCTATATATTGCAATTGCTGAGTTACCAGAATTCTGCATTTTGAGATTTCTTTTAACTTTTAAAAAGTAATAGCTTTAGCATTTACATTTCTGAAAAAGAATTTGTGAGCAGTGCATTGGAGAGTGGGTTGTAAGGAAAATCCATCTGCTTGGCTAACAGATGCAAAATAGAAATGCATAATAAGTACCCAAACAAGATTTGGAAAAGCTTTTGACAGAAATCTGAACTGATGTGACTATATTGTGGACAAATGACTTATGCCTATGTGGTAATAGAGTTGATTTATTCTGTAGATAATGATTAGAATGCTTTGTGGAAAAGAAAGTTGCTTTGGCAATTAACTGTATAAAACTGTTTTTCCCCCTAAAGATATTGACTATATAGAAATTCGGTCTGATGCTGATGAGAATATCTCTGCTTCTGACAAAAGGAGGAGTTACAATTACAGGGTAGTCATGATAAAAGGAGACACTGCTCTAGATATGAGGGGCAGGTGCAGTGCTGGCCAAAAGGTATGTAGTATTGTTTTCATGCCAATTCATTGATTTGAAAACATTTATACCAGGAATAGGATCTAGAGCAGGGGATCAAAGACACCGCCTCATGTTGCCATCACATGACATATTGTAACGTTCTTTCCCTTCGCGGAGCTAGGTGGGCGTGGCCTGCACATGACGCATCCAGCCTGCAGGCTGCCAGTTTGACACCCCTGATCTAGAGTATTTGTTGAAAAAGTGAACACAGAAATAGTGGCCCCACAAGTAGCGAAGCATGATGGAATGAAAAAGAATAAGGAATCCATTCATATTTTTTTTCCCTAGGGAAAGATGTATGGGAAACTTACAGTACGTATTAAACCCAATGGTCTGTACAGAGCTAGTTAAGGAACTGCATCCAGATGGTCCTTGTCTTTGTTTAATTGGAATAAAACTCGCATTGTCATTTTGTGTAAAGTCTCCATCAAACTACAGTTTATATTCTTCTGTACAGAGAATTATTCGTTTTAGAATAGTTTTAATTCCCAGCTTCACATCATGTTTGCTTCCAAAACATTCTAATGTGAGAAACTATAATTACTCTGAAGATATTTTTTAGCCTGTTTTTTCACATGAGCAATGGAAAGAGTAAAGTGGTTACTTGGAGCAGTACAGTTTGCATTGTCTGTGGGGATTCTCAGTCATCCAGGTCATAGTTGTCTCAAAAGTGCTTTTTCAAAAGACAAGTAGACTATGTTTTTTCCCTTGAGGAAGATGACATTTTGCATCTTATCCAAGAAGCTTTATCAGTTCTGGTTGGATGGGGAGGGAGATGATCAGAACTATTCCATCCCTCCCCCCCAATCCAACAATAATAATAAATAATAATAATAATTTATTAGACTTGTATGCTGCCCTCTCTCCCTAAGGACTCAGGGTGGCTCACAGTGTAAAAACGCAATACAATAAATTACTTAAAAATAATTAAATAACACAAGCCCAATAATAAACTAAAACTAATTAAAATTACCTTAAAAAGAATCCCACCCCCCCCTTGGTTCAGTCCAGGCTGGCCTGCTGAAACAGCCAGGTCTTCAGGTCCCGGCGGAAGGAGCGGAGATCAGGGGCCAGACGAAGACCCAAGGGGAGCTGGTTCCACAGGGTGGGTGCTCCCACAATAACTGATGAAGCTTCTTGGATGAGAAGTGAAACATCTTCCTCCTCAAGGAAAAAAACAATCTACTTGCCTTTTGAAAAAGCACTTTTGAGACACAGTTTGCATTCCTCTCTTCTTAGCTTATTTAAATGCAAGATGGGTGTTCAAATTTGGCCAACCAATTTGGGACTGAAAATTGCTTGTGAAGGAAAGCACTTGCATGCAATGCTTATTATTAGTATTTTAGTATAGTATTAGTATCTTAATATGAGAGGTGGTGGTGGTTTCTGTCACAGAAATGTTTCAATGAAACTTCTTCATTGTGTAGTAATCCTTGTAAGAGTGGGAATCCCCCCCCCCAAAATAGGTAAGGCTTAATGCATCTAAATAGGGCTTAAGGTTTAAAAAACACATCCATCCATCCATCCATCCATCTATACACACACACACACACACACATCACACAGAGATGCAAAGATTCATAAAAACAAGCTGGGTGGGCTGCAGGTTAGCCACCCCTGCTGTAGGGAAGAAACTCTCACCTATCTCTTTTTAAATGTTCCTTTCTAATCCCCTCTTTGCATGTCTAAATATACATGGAATCTGTCAATTGCAGTTAAGCAAAGTTATTTTGTATTTTAATTGGGGGGGGGATGTTTTCTTGAGGGGGAGAGCTCACTGAGGGTGAGACCCGAAAGACTGCATCTTTCAGCGACAAAGCACAGTGAAGCGTATGTTGCATCAGTTGTGTTGAGAGAAGTTTAGGGGAGGAAGACTGTTAGATGGGAAGATCTCAGTTTTTTTACTGGTGAAAAAGATGTGCTAGTTGTGTACCATAGGATATGGTTGCAGATTTATGTGGCTTATTTAAAACCCAGCAAGCACTTGATGCTGTTCTGGGTGCATTTTACCTAGTCATTTTCAATTATGTTTTGGTTCATAAAATAAGATATAATATACCCACTGTAGTTTAGATGCTGCCTATTGTAATACAGATTAAAAATTTAGAAACTTTTCACATACTTTCACTCAGTCTTGAATTCAGAATAGTAATGTCATGATTATCTTTCATTTGTAATGAAATATATTACTCAGATTTCTCTAGTTTAATTGTTTGAAGTAGAACATGCTATCGCTCTCGTTTAAGCTTTCACACTGATAATCATACCTTCCAGAAGTATATGAATATTTTCATAGTAATACTTGAAACAGAAGGGAATTTACTAAGAAAATTGTAAGGATAGTAATTACAACATACCCTACTCCATTTTTCAGTTCATGGAAGGAGTAAGTGACTCAGCCAATTCTAGTGTGTAGTCCTTTTAATATTATACATTTAAAACATATAGTGCTTACATAGGAAGTGCTGGTGACTAATGCCAGATTACCCAGGTGGTAGTCATCTCTAAAGGGCTTTTTTATATACACACTATGTTCCCTTCCCCCATATATCCAGTGGTCTAGTAGTTCTATATTGTGATCAGTTTCAGTGCTACTGTGTTGTAAAGGTACACAAGTTATTAGGGATACTTTCAGCCTTAGAAAGACAAGTTTGATTGGGATTTTCTTTATCTGAGGGCTCAGAAATTTAATCATGGCTAATAGCTTGCATGCTGCAAATATGCTAATACTTTCATAATAAAGCTTAGAAATGATACTTATTTAAGGAAACTGGGGATCTTTAACAGCACCCTTAGCATTTTGAACAGGCCATTTTTCTCACATAGTAAAGGAATACTAGTGATAGTACTGCATTGATTTTAAATACATTTGTATTCTGGTTCATTTATCAAATTCAAGGTTTTGGTGTTAACATTCAAAGTCCTACATGGCATGGGTCCAGGATATTTACGAGAACGACTCCTCCCAGCATCAAATACCAACCGCCCTGTACGGGCGCACAGACGGGGTCTCCTCGGGGTGCCGTCCACGACTCAATGTCGCTTGGTGGTGACCCAGGGGAGGGCCTACTCTGTGGTGGCCCCCACTTTATGGAATCTTCTTCCACCGGAGCTCTGGCTGGCTCCTGATCTCCGCACCTTCCGCCGTGAGCTAAAAACCTGGCTGTTTCTTCAATCTGGGCTGGGCTGACTCTTTGGGGTTGTTTATTTTAACTGGGGTTTTAATTTTAATTCGGCTTATTAGTGTTTAATATGTTTTTAATTAATTTATTCTTATTGTTGTATTTTAGCTGTGAGCCACCCCGAGTCCTTTGGAGAGGGCATATGCCTATAAGTTAATAAATAAATAAATAAATAATAAATGGTGATATTTATTTTAATTTTAGGTTCTTGCCTCTCTCATTATCCGTCTTGCTCTGGCTGAATCCTTCTGTCTCAACTGTGGTATTCTTGCATTGGATGAGCCTACCACCAATCTTGACCGAGAAAATATTGAATCTCTTGCACATGCTTTGGTGGAGTAAGTATCCACAGATTTTACCAAGTAGTTTAAGAAGATTCACTTATGTGGAACTAAAAATTACAGGGAGTCCTTGACTGAACCAGTCATTGAACAACCATTCAAAGTTATGGTGAAAATTGGACTTATGATCCAGTTTCAAAGTTATGATGTCTGGGTTCAATTACAGTGGTAAATCAAGGATAAACTTTATACACATAATAAACAGTTTTCATCACTCATCCTTCCTCAGGCATAAGTTTAAGCTGTGGAAACTTTCCATGCATAATCAACGGCTAAGTAATTTAGGTAATTGTCTGTGCGTAAAAGTTATAGCAGGAAATCTGTTCTATATTTATCTACCACTTTTTTGTTCCAAATTGGAAGCTATCCTCTAACCGCAGCATGAAAAGCAGAAGTATTTCTTCTATGTTCAGCTAGCATTCACAACTACTCAGGCTAAGGCCAAAGCTCCATTGCTTCTTGGTGAAGATCATATGTGCAGTGGAACTGGGAAAATTACTCTTGGCTAATGTGATGTGGAAGTAAGCCCCCTACTCAGCAAACGGAGGCCTCATGGGTTGCATGCCACTCACTGTTTAGTTACTGGAAAATTGACTCTACCCCAAATTAAGGAGTTATAGGTTCAAAAGGGAGTTTATTGATCCAAAGACATCAATATGACATAGAATTTAATATTCTTGTTTTTTTAAAACCAGCAGGTTCCTATATTTAGAAATGGAATTCAATCCTAAAAGTTAGTAATATAAAAAAAGAGAAATAATTTTATGGCTAAAGAAATAAACAGGTATGGGTAAAGTTTTTAATAAATAGAAATTTTTAGTTATCTAACAGAAAGCACATTTTAAAAATGTTTAGTTAATATTGTTCCTCAGAACTGGATAGGTCCTGTTCTGAATTTTTACTTGTATGACACCACTTCTAATGGGATCCGGACAAGCCAGATACTGACCTCTTCCAAGTAACACACTCTATTTTCCTTGATGTACTAGTGGCATTATCGCAATCTGAGGTGCAGTTTTCTCGAGCTTCTTCACCTAATTATAAAATTGAATAGAAAAATTAGTCAAGTGTGCATTTTGAATTATATCAGCTTTGACATTACATCTGCAGCATTTGTTTTTCCTTTGAAGGATCATCAAAAGTAGATCTCAGCAACGTAATTTTCAGCTGCTTGTGATAACTCACGATGAAGATTTTGTGGAGCTGTTGAATCGATCTGAATATGTGGAGAAATTCTATAGAATTAAGAAGAACCTTGACCAGTGTTCTGAGATTGTGAAATGCAGTGCCAAAACTTTGGGATCATATGATGATTAGAGCTTCCAAATGACTCTATTGTAAGATTCTTCCAAATAAAGACTCTTCTTTGGATTAAAAAAAATCTGTTGAAGGAGTTCCCCCCCCCGCCCAAATAAATGTATGTGGAGTGTGTATGTGTGGATAGATAAATGTTGACAAGTACCAAACAATCACAGTATTAAAATGTTAGGGTGGGGGAGAGGAAGGTAATTAAAAATAAAATTGTGCATGGAAATGTAGTGGTTGGTAAGACTTGGCTGTATAGTTTTTAGGGGAAAGATTCATCAGAATAAAGCATCTGGTAGTCATTTAGAAGTTAAAGAAGTTGCCACAATTCTGCATCCTTAAGAGTTGAAAAGATACAGACCTAACAAGCTCAAGATTCAGCTGTCACCATTACAAGGACAACCAATTTTGTCAGGCTGCTTGACCTCCAGCTAATGCCTTTTTCAACCATGATTCTCAGAGACTCTTTAGCAAGGATTATTCAGAAGAAAGGAATGGAGTTAGGAGAACTCTTATCGTCTGGACTTTTTTTGCCTTTTTGTTAACTGACAGGTCTCTTCACTGATGATGCAGGAACATGTTGCTAGTATGTGTGTGTGGTATATGTATATATATGTGTGTGTGTGTTCTGAATCCTTATCACTCTGGAAGTTCATCCTTACATTTTGGAAATCTGAAACCATGTGTAGGCACTTCACAGAACAGCCTTCTACTAGTGCTGTGGGATTACATCCTCCTCCCTATTTCTTCAGAGTCTCACTCTAAATGTTGATACCCAGTTCGATAAACCTGCTTCGCTCTACTATATTGATGCTGACATTATTACCATTTGGGGCAATTGCTAGAACACAGTTTCTTGGGAAAACATTTAGAGATGAAAATAACAAATTCTATACATTTCATATATGCAGGAAAAATATCTACACCCATACAAGTTTCAAGTTGGCAGCTTGGTCTTACATTGGATGGCAACTGAAACCGTTTTCTATGAGGCCTCAAGACACAGTTGCCAACAGGTTTCAATCCAATTTCCTAGTCCCAGTAACAAGCAGGCAGTGACTGATCAGCATTTTCAAGGTAAATGGTTTCCAAGGCCATAGTATAGTGGCAGCAATCAGCTCCACCTACTTTCTTTTTAAAGAGGTAGCAGTTGCATCTTGAACAGATTCCATTTTGCACAGACCCTTAACACTTGAGTAGACTTCCAATTGGTTAAATCACCACTACAAACTCTTCTTTCCATAGAGTTAAACTTTGCATAAAACCAAGGCAAGGCTGGTTGGTCTTATGGACTGAGGCAGGAAAAAATCTTCAGTGTCAAGCCCAAAAGTTGACATAGGTAGCCATTTTAGTTAATGTAGAATTATAGTATTTGCTATACGTTTTTCTTTTTCTTTGTAAGGGGGTTTTGGGCTTGCCACATTTCAATGGGTGGGAGGAGAGAGTAGATAGTGGAGGATGTTTTGGCTAGGTGCCATTCTTTCCTGAAGGAGCAGGCAGTGTCCCTGCAGATGGCTGAAGGTGGAGTTTAGAGTCACCGGAGGCACTGGACATGTGGATTGGGGAATGTGACTGGTGGGATGTTTCTAACTTTCAATATTATTGGGTGTAATTCCAGGCTCGGGTCAGATCCGGAATTACAACAGACTTTGCCAATTTGATGTACACCTAAATAAAAGGAATTTGCTTTGGGAAACGGACTTTGCAAGCTTCTTTTTGAAATGGAATTATCACTTGGAAACCTGACATTATTCTGGATCTCCTAAAAGATCTCGAGATGGGATTGCTATCCAGGGTCCTGAGCCGTGGCTGCTTACCATGGCTGCTTTTAGCCGGGCAGCAGCAAAGACTCAGGGAAGATGGTGGAGAGACAAAAACCCGGGGAGCCAGGCCGTGAGTGTAAGCTCGACGGAGGACCCTGTCAGAAGTTGACAGTCAGATCCAGAGCAGCCTTTTGTAGTGCAAGTAGATGCTAGTGATGTAGCAATGGCAGCAGGTGCTTCTCCAGAGAAATGAAAAAGGAGACCTGCAGTCCTGCGCATATGCGTCCCAAAAATTCCCAGAGACTGAGGGGAGATGGGCTGTGTGGGAGAAAGGCTTATGGAATCCACTGGGCTCTACCAACTTGAAGACAATTCCTAGAGGGTCAAGGGTGGGACAGACCACAAAAACCTAGAAACCCTAAAAACCCCAAGAAAACTCTCACCAAAACAAGTTAGACAGGCGCAATACTTCAAAAGTTTAAATTTTCAATTGAAGTACACCCTGGGGCGGGGTTACCTATCAGCAGACGCACTATCAAGGAAACCCCAATTCAATAGTAAATAAGTGATTCATCCGATGATCCCACCTTTCCCTCAGCAGGTGGCTCAGGTCATCACCTGGGCACAAGCCCAATGACCAGAGCTTCAAGGGAAATCAGACATGACCTCAAAACTACAAAGCGAACTGACAGCAGACCCTTGGTATCAGGACAATAAAAACCTACTAACAATGAGGGATGGCTTAGCATGGAAAGGGTCCAAGCTATACATCCCCAATACCCTACGCCTTCAAGTACTACAGAAAAAGCCATGATTCAAAAGCAGGGAGGGCATTTTGGTTATTTAAAAACCCTGCACATGGCCAGGAGGCAGTTTTGGTGGCCAAGAATGAAACGAGACGTTGAGGATGATGTAAAAAGTTGTACCACCTGCGATACAATGAAAACCAGACCTGGGAAACCTCCAGGACTCCCACAAATGGTGGCAGACCCCTTCTGACCTTGGGAGGAAATAGGAATAGATTTTATAGTAGACTGCTGGAGAGTGGGAGGGAAACATGGTCATTTGGACAGTGGTAGATCTACTCTCCAAACAAGCTCGTTTTGTTGCATGTTCAGGACTGCCATCAGCTAGGAAATTAATCAAACTGTTTGTTAAGCATATCTAGCAGCTGCATGGAGTGCCTCGCAGGGTAATTTCAGACAGAAGAGCCCAATTTACCGCAAAGTTTTGGTGGGAATTTATTAGGGCTATTAGCTCATCTCAAGGGTTAAGCTCATCTCTCCATGTCAGTAAATGAATGGGTGGACTCCTTAAAGGAGTCATGGCAAAATACCAAAAAGGCTCTAAAAGAAGCTGCAGAAATCCATAAAAGGCAAGCTGATAAAAATCACTCTCAGCAACCACAATTCAAAGTAGCAGATAAAGTTTATCTGCGGACCAAATATTTAAAGCTGTATTTGCCTTCTAAAAAAACTGAGTCTAAAATTCTTAGGACCTTAGGTAATAAACTCTGTAACTGCAGCTTAGACTCCCTCGCTTGTTAGGGAAAGTGCATCTGGTTTTTCACAGCAGGATTCTCTTCTCTGTTATTACTCAAATAAGCCTTGGTTTGTGGGACTAACCAGCTTTCATTGCTGAAATCAAGCTGTTGATGATCCTATCCAGGCCTATTTAATTACTGTTGAAATTAAATGTCAAGAAACTCTATTGAGGCCATTTTTAATTCTGTATTTACCAATTGTGATGTATTTTACTTGTATTTTGCTGGTAGATTAGTCTAACAACTTGCATACAATATTAAGTATTATTCTTTATGAACTAGCTAATGCCATGTTAGAGCTGGTTAGATGGAGGGATTAAGGTACCAGGTTAGAAATAGGAAACTGAGTTCTAGTCCCACCTGAGGTACAAAGCCAGCCAGGTTACCTGGGACCAGTCCTTCCCTCTCAGCCCTAGAAAGCAGACAATGGCAAACAACTTCTTAGAAATCTTGCCAAAAAATCTGCAAGGACAAGCTCAGGAAGTCACCAGGAATCAACGCTGACTTGAAGGCACAAAAACAACAACTAACTTCTAATTCCCCCAAATCATTAGACAGTATTTCTATGTAATCTGCCCCAAAATCGATGAATACTTTAGTTCCTGTGTATGTCTATATAAAAATACCTGTTTTACTGTGAGTTGGATAGGTACATGTAAATGCTAATTCCAAGTCAGGATCTCTAACCACATGCTCACCAAATTGCGGTTGAGCTCCACTTCACATCTGAGGGAGGAGATGAATTTGTATTGTATTCTGTGGCATTTCATTGCAATATATTTTTAAACTGAGCAATTTTGGGGGGGGATTAATTTAAATCTAGGGGATTTTATCAATTTGCAATTCTACTTACTAAGCATTTTGAGATATGATGAGTTTACTGAATGCCCACACTCTCTGCTTAACTTCCTGTGGTTCATATTCAAAATAAGAATTCACATTGCGATGTGATAGTTTTTTTTTCCAGTCACTGATTAAAATGATACAGTGTGTGCAAAGTTGCTACTTTCATAGTTGGATGTAAATCGGGGGGTATACATTTTGTGTGTGTGTGTGTGTGTCTATATATAATAATTCCTCCTCAGCAGCCCTAATGAAAAAGCTTGACTAGAACATGCTTGATTTTGCCATCATTCTCTCTGAATTAATAGCTCTCTGAAATCCTGAGCTATTAATAGTCAAATGAATTATTTCAACAGCCTGGAAGGCAGGAAAATCAGCATTTTGTTGTGATGCTTCAGAACAACCAATGTAAAACCTGGCTTCTAGAAATTTTCAGAACATCCAGAAATAATAGTAATTTTTAAAAACTTGCAGAAGGTTGCATGATGGTTGTTCCAACAGATAAACTGGCAAGCATTTTACCCCTAAAAGGCCATCCATTGGACCATACAATGTTCAAATTGCAATTACATTATTTAATTTATTTCAGATTGCCTTAGAAAGTAAAGGCTTTGAAAACGTGCTTTCCAGAACTACCTCTTTCTGTGATAGGGGATTCCTGGCAAAGAAGGCAATGCCAGGAAGCATTGCCAAAGACAGCCTACATTACTAAAATAAATTGTCAGGCTACCAGATTCCACAATATTCCTGCTTCACCTTTCTGCCCAATTTTGTCCTTTTCATGTTACAAAGTTAAGTTCTCTTGGTACATCACATTTTATATGCCCCATTAGTTTCTACCTATGGCAGATCATAATGTAACATAACACAGCAGCTGAGAAAAAAAGCCAAACTAAGGAGGACCACTTGGCCAAGCTGATCATGACATAATACTCAGAACTCTAGCACACAAGTTCAGGATTACTAATTTTATATTCTCACTGTGAACTCCTGACATATAAGTGCCATGGTGGCACAATGATCAGAATGCAGTACTGCAAGCTACTTCTGCTACCTGCAATTTGGCAGTTTGATTCTCATTGGCTCAAGGTTGTCTCAGCCTTCCATCCTTCCGAAGTTGGTAAAATGAGGACCCAGACTGTTGGGGGCAATATGCTGACTCTGTAAACTGCTTAGAGAGGGCTGTAAAGCACTGTGAAGCAGTATATTAGTCTAAGTGCTATTGCTATACCTTACGGCTACAGGCATGTGCATTACAGGTATTAATTATTTGTATGACTTTTTAATGGATTTTAATGATACGTTTTTATTACTTTGAAAATTGTGTCTATGTGTGTCCCTAGAGTTCAAAACATCACTATAAACTCCACATAAAAACATCCATGGTAAAATGATGAATTAATATAATAAACTGAAAACAATTATCTAATCTATTACTTGGCATAACACCAGACATTGTCGCTAGAAGGCTAAATCACCAAACTACATCTCACTTGCTTTGGCTATGTCATGCAGAGGAATTCACTGGAGGAAGCAATTATGTTGGGAAGAGTTAGTGGTAAAAGGAAACCAGGCTTTCAAGGATCATGGTGGCTGGACAACCATCAAAGCTGACACCAGCCAGAACACAGAACAATTCAAGTAGCGCAAGATCAGAAGATGTGGGGAGACTTGACACATAGAATTGCCAAGAGTCAGACATGACTCATCTTCACTGCTTGAGGGTGACCAACATGGGTGCTAACCAAACTGAGCCTGTGCCATAAAAAAAGGAGCTATCACTGAGAAACAGCACCTGCCAGTTTTTGCCCCCGAGCACCTCATAGAGGTAGGGAAATTGTTCTCAATGAATGTATCTGGATAGAAGAGGCTGGAAGAGGCACCACAGATATTTAGGTGGCAAATCATAAAGGGCTTATATAGGTCCTTTGAGTTACATGGGAACCTATTGGCAGCCAGTTTGGAGCCTGCAGCACTAGTGCTTGTGGTGATGATTGCCAAACAACATGAGGCTACTGCAGCTTCCAGCTTGTCTTCAAAAGCAGCCTCATGCAGAGTGTATTGCAGCAGTCCATAGGAGGACGTGAGGTATGAGGGATGGCCTTAGAGGACAGAGGGACAATCTGATAGCAAAGCAGCAATCAGATAAACATGGCTTGAGCCTAGACGCTTCAGCCATTCTCTCTCTCCCGCCCATCCCATATTCGCATGAAATAAAAGAGGGAGCAAAGGAAATACATTAAGACTTGCAAAGTGCTACTATATAACTATTCTAATAAAGGTAGTCTTAAGCCCACACCATGTTTGTCACTTGGTCTGGTCTATCTTAAAGGGCTGATAGGTATCCTCCCAACTGAGCTACATCTTACCCCTGGCACACCAGCCAGGCTTAGGTAAAAGTCGTCCTCAAAGTGACTTCCATTTGTCCATCCAGGAGGACTCAAATTTATGGATTTCTTGAAGGTAGTCAGTTCCCATCACTGTAGTTTATTGAACAATAAGAAACAACAGATCTGTCTTGCTTTGATTCAGTTTTAGCATGTCTCATTCAGCCACAAAAGTCTCCATAAAAAAACCTGAAAGTTCCTGTCTCAGGTTATCTTGGTGACATACAATTGGGCATCATTTGCGTAGTAATGATGCCACATCACAGATCAGTGGATCCCTTCTTCTAGCAATTCCACGCTGATGTTTAAATGCAGGAGGGAGAGTACTGAATCCCACAGACTTCAATTTTGTGGTCACCACACCAGAATGAGATCTTCTCCCTCGCTACTACTGAACTACCTCCTATGGAAGATACAGAACATGCTTCTTTCCCCAGTGCTCAGAGGCAGTCCAGAAAGGTATAATGATCAATGGCATTTAATACCAAGAGTTTTAACAGAACTAACTTCACCCAGGACTAATCATCTACTAGACAATCACTGATGTTTCATTCCCATGTCTATGCCAGAATGGATTGTAAATGATCCAGATAGTTTGCTTTCCACCAGGGTGCCTTGAAGTTGATTCAACAGCATCTCTCTAAAAAGGATGATTGGAGACTGGATTATTGGTATGCAAACCTGCTGGATCCAGGAAGAGACTCTTGAGAAGGGGGAACACCACCATTTCTTTCAAGACTGCAGGCATCTTTCCCTCCTAAAGCATTGATCATCTGAAAGTACACTTTAGTCAAAAGGCTAAAGGAAATCCCAACATGTATAAAAGCTGTCCAGCCACCATATTAAACACCCGGCAACCAGGAGGGAATCCTATTTGCTCAGTCCAACTCTACAGGCTTACGGGACCCTAAGCAAGATATCTGGTTCATAGCACACTGATCATTAAAGAAGAGAAGTAGAGCTATTTGGCCTCTTTTATGACCATGGTATAAGCCTGGGCATGAGCTATGATCCATCTGCTGTTAGGTTCACTTTTGGCTTTGTCCCAGAACTCCATCTAGGAACAATCAATATGTCAAAAGATCAGCTTGCCCCCTGATTCCAAGATCAATTATGCAATCAACAGAATTTCCTGCCGAATTGCTGGGAAACTCTCAAAGCATCTGTCAGATTTTATCTGGATCCATGAAATGACTGAGACGGGGACCGTCTGAACAAAATTAACCACCTGAAAGAGATTGCATGTTGCTAACAACCTCATCGGAACAAGGAAGTGTTCTGACTGCAGTGATGAGCTAGGTGTAATGTTCTCCACTCCAGATTACAGCTTAGCTGCTGAGAAGTAAAAATAAGGCCATATGATTACTTGTATGTGTCAGGCCAGAGGACCAGACAACCCCATAAGTGCCATGGAGAGTATCAATTCCTGGGTCATCCAACCTCTGCCCTTTGCATGAATATTGAAGTCACCAAAGACAAAAAGGCTAGAGGCGGATACTAATACAAACTGGAATACCAGATCCAGGAATTTGGGGAAAAGAATGCTGTCAAGAAACAGAGCAGTCAGTACACCAGCAAGCTCCCTAGTTTGTTGCTAATTTAACAAACAGACATTCATACTCTTGTCACTTCAACAGCAGAATTCTGGCCACCAAAAGAACATCTTTTAAGATTCATATCTCCTCCTCTTGGCTTCAAGGTTGCCACAAGTCATAAAATTTAGTTGAACGTATCTACAAGTGAGCAATATCTCTACCCTCACCCAACTAGTAATATATTCTAAAACTCTTGTAATGCTTATTTCTTGTATTTACACCCTCCCTTTCTAAAGGGACTTCTGCTAATCAGCCACTTCTCACTTAAGTCCAAATACACCTTGTTATCTCACTACAGTTAAGTGAGGAGCAGCTTTTCTCAAACTTTTTAGCCTAGCTAGATTTTTTTTTATTATTACATTTATATGCCGCCCTTCTCCGAAGACTCAGGGCGGCTTACAATTTTGGGATACAACCCAGTGTGCTCAGCAATAGCCTTCATTCCATTGTATATGCCTGCTTATTACTAAGTGGCATTTTTACAAAGTCAGCTTATTGCCCCCAACAATCTTGGGTCCTCAATTTACCTACCCCGAGAGGATAGAAGGCTGAGTCAACCTTGAGCCTGGTGGGATTCAAGCCTGCAGTAATTGCAGGCAGCTGGAACTTAAGTGCTAGGCATTTAACAGCCTGCACCACCAAGGCTCTTGGTGATTCAATTCCAGATGACACCGTAATGATTTTCCAGGATCCCCTCCATCACTAGAACTCCCCAGACTGCCTTAAAACAAGGGTTCTCCACTCCTGAACTGGGAACCTTCTTTCCAGTTCCAGCCTAAACTCAAAGTCTCTAATGAATCTCCCAAAGCCATTCATGTTCAAGAGGTTCCTTTCAGATTCATTCACCTTTGGAAGTTCCAGGAGAACCCACACTGTCCCAACCATTGTTCTTCCACTCTTTTCAGGAAATAACTCCATCCTTCCATTGCGGGCAATGTTCTTTATGCTCTACAACATCAGTTGCCACTTTGCAACATTCACAATCTGCTACCCACCAGCTAGAGCAGGGGTGTCAAACTCACATTGTCATGGTGGCATCACATGGTGCATTGGGACTTTTTCCCCCTTTGCTAAATGAGGCATGGGCATGTAGTGCACGATGCATCCAGCCCACGGGCCAGGAGTTTAACAGCCCTGAGCTAGAGTATATGAAGAGTGATAGAGAGGTATAGTTCAATCAAACTTGCAAGGTTTTGTTACTATAGCCATTTTCAATAAAGGTACCTTTAGATTTCCTGTGGAATAGATATCCTGGTCTGGTTTACTTAGTGGTTTACTTACTTAGTTTACAACCCCATAAGTGCCATGGAGAGGTATCAATTCCTGGGTCATCCAGCCTCTGCCCTTTGCATGAACGTTGAAGTCACCAAAGACAAAAAGACACATTAATTTTGCGACTTAAGAAGAACTCCCTTCTTATGCTCAAATAAAGAGGCATCTGCCTGAGCCACCTCTGAATATTATTTCGTTTCTCAGACTCTGAAAAATGTCTGAAAAAAATGTCCCTTTTTGCTTAGATAACAATTTTAAAAATGTCCCTTTTTGGTTAGGTTCTTGAATATTTCCATCCACATCATTTTCCTATCTTTTTCTAGTTGGAAAGAAATTGTTTCTCAACTGAAGGTGGCTATTAGTCTTTGAATTATCTTTTTAGCAGTGAAATGGGAAGACTGACCAATTTAGTACTTAAACATTTGACTACTTCATGTAATTTGTCAGAAAAACACCCAATATTTTAAATACAAAGATGAGGAACTGACTGATCAACCCATTTGTCCCTCACATTCCGTAGACGTAGAGTCCACAAGGACTGACAGCCACTTTCCAAAGACTAGACTTAATTCTGGGACCTGTTTGCAAAATGGTTTCTTCTACAGTAATCTGAAATCACTGTGAAAAGTTCTGTAGAGAACATTAGCAGAATATCTTTGGAATTCTTACAGCTCTCTGAGTTTGGTTGTTTGCTTGCAGTCATTTCATTACTCGACTAGTTCGTGTGGTTTTCTCCTTGGTATTTTCTTCATTAGGGTATTGTTTTCTGTTTGATTGTTTGTCTGGTGTTAATTCCTGCTTAAACACTGGTAGGGCAAGCACACAAATCTAATAAATAAGTAAAAACAAATACAATGTAAACAGGGAGCAAATCCCACATTCACCAGCACTGATGTTACATAGTTGGGTAATGAAATATCTGCAAGAAAACACTAAACTTAGAAAGTCCCAAGGATCCCACAGTTCAGCCATCAGTTACACACATTCCCTTCTATTGGAAAAATATCTTTAGCAGTGAGGATTGAAAAATATAGATGTAATTGGTGAGGATGTTGGTGTTCCTTTATCTGGACATTATGGTTCATCCACTGACATTGGACATCTTTGACATTATTTGAATTTTGTGTTGCCCCAAAAGTTCTTGGAACCACCTACAGGTAGTCCTGGACTTATTTATTTATTTATTTTTTAGTGGGACTTATATGCCGCCCCATCTCCGAAGGCTCGGGGTGGCTCACAATAAAACAACAACAATAAATACTTAAAAAAGAATTAAACTAACAGTCCCAAAACACAATTACAATTACAGATACAAAACTTAAAATCAATCCAAAAATCTAAAACCACCCTTCCCAAGGGTCACAGCCCGGATTGGTCAAATAACCAGGTCTTCAGGTCATGGCAGAAGGTGCGGAGGTCAGGGGCCAGGCGGAGCCCCAAGGGAAGTTGATTCCAGAGGTCGGAGACCGCGACAGAGTAGGCACATCGTCGGGGGACCGCCGGCCGGCATTGCCCGGCCGACGGGACCCCAAGGAGTCCCTGTCTATGACTTCGCACAGGGCGGTTGGTATTCGATGTCGGCAGCAGTCGCTCCCTTAAATAATGAGGACCCATGTCATGTAGGACTTTGTATGTTAAAGTTAGGACCTTGAATCTCACCCGGAGCGCAACCAGCAACCAATGTAGGCAGCGCAGGAGGGGGCTAACATGGGAGAACGGGAAACTCCCATCACCGCCCACGCCGCCATTTTGCACCAGCTGCAGTCTCCGGATGGTATGCAAGGGCAGCCCTAAATAGAGACACAGTAGGAGAGTCGCCGAGAGTAACAAGGGCATGAGTGACTGACGCAGGGCATCCCGGTCCAGGAACGAAGCTGGCGAACCAGCCGGACCTGGGCAAAGGCCCCCTGGCGGACGGCTCCCACCTGCTCCTCCAACCAGAGCCGTGCATCCAGGAGGACCCCAGGTTCCTCGCCCTATCCACAGGGGCAACACCACTCTCCCTATGGTCAACGATGGACATTCCAAACTGGACCAGGATGCCTGTATGTACAACCACTCAGTCTTGGCCGGGTTGAGTCGAAGCATGTTTCCGTCCATCCAGATCCGTACCGCATCCAGGCAGCGAGTCATCACGGAGAGGGCATCACTGATCTGGTTTGGGGTGGAGATATACAGTTGTGTATCATCAGCATATTGATGATACCTCATCCCAAAACCACGAATGATCTCACCCAACGGTTTCATGTAGATGTTAAATAAGAGGGGAGAGAGGACCGACCCCTGAGGGACCCCACAAGTGAGCGCCCTTGGGGCCGACCTCTGCCCCCCTGCCAACACCGATTGTGACGCCCCGCGAGGTAAGAGGAGAGCCACCGAAGAACAGTGCCCCCCACCCCCAGCCCCACGAGGCGTCGCAAAAGGATACCATGTTCAATGGTATCGAAAGCCACTGAGAGGTCTAATAGGACCAGGACAGAGGAAAAACCCCTCTTGTGGACTTATGACCACAACTGAGCCCCAAATTGCTGTGGTTAACTGAGACATTTATTCAGCGAGTTTTGCCCCATTTTACAACCTTTCTTGCCTCAGTTGTTAAGTGAATCACTGGAGTTGATAAGTTAGCAACTTGGTTGTTTAAATGAATCAGGTTTCCCCATTGATTCTGCTTGTCAAGAAGATCTCAAAAGGTGATCCATGATCCCGGGGACACAGCAACGGTCGTAAGTATGAACCAGTTGCCAAGCATCTGAATTTTTGATCATGTGACCATGGGGATGTTGCAAGGGTTGTAACGGTGAAAAATGGTCATAAGTTGCTTTTTTCAGTGATCTTGTAACTTTGAAATGCCACTAAATAAACTGTAGTAAGTTGAGGATTATCTTTACTTGTATCTAGAACTGCAGATTTTTGTCTGCACATCATCATCATCATCGTCATTGTCGTTGTTGTTATTAATCGCACAGTCAGCCAGATGTTCAGACTGGGTTTGGCATTTTTGTCTACCTGTCGAGTCCTTACCAAGGACCTGGGATAGGCAAATCTGGATGTTTGATGGTGTTACAGATATCGCCGCAGGATGGAAGCTGTTCCAAGTAAATCTGCCTTCTGCAATTGACTGACTGCAAATTTGTCAATGCCTATGGTGTTCAAGTGGTGCTCCAGTTGTTTTGGGACTGCACCCAAGGTGCCTGTTACTATTGGTACTACCCTTGCTTGCCTTTGCCATAGTCGTTCTATTTCTATTTGTAGGTCTTTGTATTTTGTTATCGTCTCCAGTTCTTTCTCTTCTATTCTGCTGTCTCCAGGCACTGCCACATCCACTATCCAGACTTTTTTATCTTTCTTATCGACAACTGTTAAGTTCCGGGTGTTATGTGGCAGGTGCCTGTCTGTCTGGATTCTGAAGTCACAGAGCAATTTAACTTTTTCATTTTCTATGACTTTTTCTATTTTATGGTCCCACCAGTTCTTCCTTACAGGCAAATGATATTTCTTGCAGATCTTCCAGTGCACCATTGTTGGTACTTTGTCATGCAGCTGCTTGTAGTCAGTTTGTGCAATCTTCTTGTAGCAGCTTATCAGGTGGTCTACTGTTTCTTCAGCCTCTTTGCATACGTGGCACTTACTGTCTGTTTCTGTCTTCTCAATTTGGGCTTTGTATACATTTGTCCTTAAGGCTTGGTCTTGCACAGCCAGAATTAATCCCTTGGTTTCTTTATTTAACTTTCCTGCTCTTAGCCATTGCCAGGTCTTGTTATTATCTGCTTTCCCTGCTATTTTTTAAATGTACTGGCCATGTAATGCTGTCTTCCCATGCCTCCATTCTGTTCTTCATTTGGTCTTTCTTGTAGGCCAGTTTGGTCTCTCTGGTAGTCAGCAAGCCTTCCTGGCATATTAACTTCAGTGCATCTTCTTCATTGTCCTTCAGATATTCCCCCAAAGCCCTTTTTTCTTTTTCAACTATTTGATGTACTTACAACATTTGCCTTGGTAGGTAGAGTCTGTCAATGTCACTGTGAGGATGAAGGGTATGATTCATTGTCGTTATTTTTCTGGTCTTCCTATCCATTGCTTTTAATTCTGTTTGAGTTCCAGTTCACTACACTAGCCGTGTATCTAATAACTGGTATTGCCCACGTGTTGATTGCCTTGATGGTATTTCCTCCATTAAGTTTGGACTTTAAGATCTTTTTCACTCTCTTGATGTGTTCACCTCTAATTTTTTTCTTGACTGCAGTGTGCTTTTCACACTTGTTGTCAGCTTGAAAGATACCCAGGTATTTGTAGTAATCATTTTAATCCAGACCCTTAATGTTATTTTCATGGGGCATCTTGATTCCTTCAGTTTTCACTATTTTTCTTTGTTTGATAGTGAGTGTGGCACATTTGTCCAATCCAAACTCCATTGCAATATCTATACGAACAGTGTTGAGCAGCGATTCTATTTCAGATGGTGTTTTTCCATACAGCTTCAGATCATCCATGTAAAGGAGGTGGAATAGTCTGGCAGATGTTTTTGATGTTTGATAGCCACGGCCTGAGTTATTCAGTAGTGTTGACAGAAGAAGTACTGCAGTGACAAATAGAAGTGGTGATAGTGAATCTCCTTGAAATATTCCTCTCTTGATATTAACTTCTCCAAGTCTCTCATCATTGACCTGCAACTGTGTCTTCCATTGTGCCATCGATCTTTGCACAAAGCTTGTGATGTTTCAACTGACTCCTGTTATTTCTAGGCACCTGATTATCCAATCATGTGGCAGAGAGCCAAATGCCTTCTTGTAGTCAACCCATGCTACATTCAGGTTGTTCTTCCTTCTCTTGCAGTTTTCCAAAATCATTTTGTCAATTAGGAGTTGTTCTTTTGTTCCTCTGCTATTGGGGTGGTTTTCTTTCTGCTCAGGTAGAAAAATCTTGTTTTCAACTAGATGCTGTTGGACTACATCAGCTACCACACCAGTTAACAATTTGAAAGTTGTTGGTAAGCAGGTAATTGGCCTGTAGTTGCCTGGTGCTACCCCTTTTGCTGGATCTTTCATTATCAGGTAGGTTTTGCCAGATGTTAGCCACTCTTCAATTTCATCTCCTTGTATTATGTTGTTAAACCGCTTGTCAATGAGTAAAAATAAACCAGTTAGGTGTTTCAACCAAAAACCATGAGGTTCATCTTCACCTGGTGCTGACCAATTCTTGATTTTCTTTGCTCTTTTCTCTATTTCTGTTGTTATTACTAGTTCTTTCATTTCAACTTCATTTTTATTCTTATCCATCTCTTTTAACCAAGCTGCATCCTTGTTGTATTTCTTTATCCCATATCTGTGCTCAGAACTGCACTGTTTCTTCCTTGTCAGATAATGACTGATTCACTGCAGTTTCTCCATTGATGGATTAATAGAAATGTTTCTGATTGGATTGAAATTGGAGGTTCTGCCTATAATTTGCAATTTGAGCTTCATATCTGCTAATCTTCTTGGCTATTGCTGTTATTTGCTGCTTTGTTATTTCTAGTGCTTCCTTGATCTTCTGTGTTTCTAATTGATATTTCTTGATTTGGTCTTCTTGTTCTTCAGCTTCTTTTCTTTCATCTGTTCTAGCTTGCTTGCATCTGATCTCAACTTGCTAATTTATTTTATCTAATCTAATCTTCCATTTTTGTGGTGCACTGTTTAGTTTTTTTTCTTCTCTGTTGATTTTGCATTCCAGGTATTCAGGTGTAACTGCGGCTGTGCTGTACATTAGTTGGTTTGTTTCATGCAGTGAGTTGGTGATTATGCTCAATATTGCAGTATTTGCATCTTTTAATGCTTGTGCTAGCTGTTTCTTTGGAACAAGCTTCAATGCAGGCAGCCTTATTCTGATGCTTTTGTGCTGTTCTTGATGCTCAATTTGTTTTTTGTTTCAGTTCTTTTACTTCTTTTGTTACAGGGTTTTGTTCTTCCTGTGGCAGAGGAGTGGGTGCCTGGTTTCTAAATGAAAACAATTGTTGGATTATTCTACTACCAACTTTCCCTGGTTTGCCTCTACATTCTGAATTACTTCTGGCAAGACTTTGATTTCTTTGCCCTGGGTGAACCTTTCCAATTCTGCTTCTGTGAATACTTTATTTCATATTATAAATCGATGTTGATCTGCTAGCCTCTGTTCTGTTATTTCTGATTCTGGATATTGTTCTTTCCAGAATGGGTGCATTCTTTTCAAATATCCTCTTCTTGTTGGGCTTGCTCTGTAATAACAGATCATTATTTCTCTGTTTTCAATCACTGTATATTTGCGATTGGTAAACACCTTTTCTTCCAGTAGTTCTGCAGCTGCTGGCCCTGGTTGCTCAGCCAACAGTCCTGAGTCCTGTAGCCCATTTTTCACCCGATATCCAGGGACTCCAACATCTAGCATGGACCTTGTTAACCCAGGCGACATGTGAGCTGGTATGGCTTTCTGAAATTTACGTCTCACCATATTTTTTATGGGAGAGGTACTCTTTGTCTGATTCCTCTGATGAGACCTGTCCAGTATGGTTGAATCTCTGGCATAGTTCTCATCTTCCTCAGAGCACACAAGCCCCACAACCACATCAAGGTAGTGCCTCACTTGGGGATGATGATGATGATTATATACACTCAATACACTTTCCTTGTTGCCTGCAGGCAAGAACCCTGCCCACCTCATATTACTAGCTCAAACCCTTTGGCAACTCAAGATCCATCCCACCCCTGAAAGGACCTAATGGTAAAGACTGTAATGATGACACCATCAAAGCCAACCTCTTTAACACATTCTTTGGCTCAGTATTTGTAAACAGCAATGGATCATACACAGTATTTCCTAGTCAAACTACAGACAACTACAATGATCTAATACATATCGATTTTACAGAAGACAATGTTGAAAAAGCACTATGCAATCTAAAACCATCTCTATTTACTGGACCAGATGGAATATGTGCCTACTTCTTTAAAAAGCTATCCACTGCCATAGCTGAACCTTTAAGCATAATCTTCGAAAAATCTTTCAGGACCAGCTCCTTGCCAAACCTATGGTCACAAGCCAAGGTCATCCCCATCTTCAAAAAGGGAGACCCCAGTCTAGTTGAAAATTACAGACCAATCTCTTTATGCTGCATCACCTGTAAAGTCATGGAATCAATTAATAACCAATCCATTATCCTCCACTTAGAGACAAACAACCTACTCTCAAATAAACAATTTGGTTTCAGAAAAAACTATCCTGTAATCTGCAACTCTTACACTGCAAAAACATATGGACTACACAACTTGATCAGGGCAAAGCAATAGACGCAATCTACACTGACTTCTGTAAAGCCTTTGATTCAGTGGTACATGACAAATTACTACTAAAACTAAGATCTTATGGCATCTCTGGACAACTGCACAACTGGATAGAAGCATTTCTCTCAAACAGACAACAAATGGTCAAAATTGGGAGCATCCTATCAAATTCTGTACCTGTCAACAGTGGTGTCCCCCAAGGCATAAATGACCTCTGTGATCATATTAAGAGCAACTGCATTCTCTTTGCTGATGATGTAAAGCTATTCAACACCACAGACAATACTGCTACCCTTCAATAAGACCTCGACTATGTATCTGAATGGTCAAACAAATGGCAACTTCAATTCTCAACAAATAAATGCTCGGTCTTACATATTGGCAAAAAAAATCAGAAAATAAAATACAAGCTGAATAGTAAAGACCTTGTTGATGATCCAACTTCTGTCAAGGACCTTGGAATACTCATCTCTAATGATTTAAGTGCTAGAGCCCACTGTAACTACATAGCAAAAAAGGCATTAAGAGTTGTTAACCTAATCCTACATAGCTTTTTCTCTGGTAATATCACACTACTAACTAGAGCATACAAAACATTTGCCAGACCAATACTCGAATACAGCTCATCAGTCTGGAACCCATATCACATATCTGATATTAACGCAGTTGAGAAAGTCCAGAAATACTTCACAAGAAGAGTTCTACACTCCTCTACTCATTGCAGGATACCTTATGCCACTAGACTTGAAATTCTAACCTAGAAAACCTTGAACTACACTGTCTTTGGTCCGATCTAAGTATAGTATATAAAATCATACATTGCAATGTCCTTCCAGTCAATAAATACTTCAGCTTCAACCATAAAAATACAAGAGCACACAACAGATACAAACTCAAGGTAAACCGCACCAAACTTGATTGCAGGAAATACGACTTCAGCAACAGAGTGGTCAATGTCTGGAATACTCCTGACTCTGTGGTTTCTTCCCCAAACCCCAAAACTTTAACCTTAGACTTTCTACTATTGACCTCACCCCTTTCCTAAGAGGTCTGTAGGGGGTGTGCATAAGCACACCAATGTGCCTACCATCTCTGTCCTATTGTTTCTTTTATTGTTTCTTTTATTTTTCTGATATGTATTCATTTCATGTATTCATAACTATGTTTACCCTTATACTTATTATCTTGTAAGAGATTGACAAATCAAATAAATAAAAAAAATAAAACTCAGCAGCAAGAGGAAAACAAAAATCAATGATCAGCCCAATGAACCATTGTCAATCCCACGTCATTCTGATAACTCCTGCAATGCAACTGGAACTAATCGTATTGGCTCTGCCATTCTATTAGACTATTTCAATGACATGGAGAGGGGGGATCTGCTGCTTGGGTAACAGTTTATCCTCCATAAATTAACCAGGCCTTGTGCTCTGGAGAGGACACTCCAGCTTTGCATACAGCATTGAAACAACATGGGAAGTGGCAGTTACTGGTTTCATAGCATGATACCATAGTCTCTTGAGACTGAAGGATGCCAATTCAATTATTATACAGGTTTTTTTAAAATTACATTTATATGCTGCCCTTCTCCGAAGACTCAGGGCAGCTTACAATTTTTGGGATACAACCCAATGTGCTCAGCAATAGCCTTCATTCCATTGTATATGCCTGCTTATTACTAAGCGGCATTTTTACAAAGTCAGCTTATTGCCCCCAACAATCTTGGGTCCTCAATTTACCTAGGTGGTGAGGGTGGAAGGCTGAGTCAACCTTGAGCCTGGTGGGATTCGAGCCTGCAGTAATTGCAGACAGCTGGAACTTAAGTGCTAGGCATTTAACAGCCTGCACCACCAAGGCTCTTTGCGAGCCTTGTCCTTGAGAGACAACAGTTCAGGTGCCAGAGAAGCTTGGGCAGCAAGATGAAAGACAGAAGGCAGATATCAAAGACAGAACAGGCTTGATCTCAAGCAATGATAAACAAAGGCCAATTCTTTCTTAAGAGATAAATCTAGGTTCAATAAGTACAATTACTCTGCAACACAGGATCACAATTAAGCCTAAAATTTTCATTGCAAGAGACAGTGGTTAAGTGAGTTCCCTCCCTCCAATTTTATGACCTTTCTGACCACCGTTGCTTAGTGAATCATTGCAGTTGCTAAATTAGTAACCTGGCTGTTAAATGCATCTGGCTTCACCATTGTCCTTGCTTGTCAGAAGGTTGCAAAAGGGGATCACGTGACCCTGGGACACGGCCCCTGTCATATACATGCCAGAGGTCAAGCGTCTGAATGTTGATCACGTGACCCTGGTTGTAAAGGCAGAAAACTATTATAAACTGCTTTTCTCCGTGCTGTTTGTAATTTCAAATGGTCATTAAATGAATGGATGTAAGTGGAGGATTACCTGTATCCTTTCACTTATGCCTAAAATCTTCCAAGGGTTGAGTATTTTACAAAAATACTCAAGGGTTGAGCTTGAGTATTTAAAAAAAATCAGGGTGTGATCTCAGTTTTGGAGGGGTTGAAGGAAAACAAATTAATACCCCATTCAGATGTAAAATGTCCTCAGTGTAAAAAAGATGTTGAGACTCTGGAAAGAATGCAGAGAAGAGCAACAAAGATGATTAGGGGACTGGAGGCTAAAACATATGAAGAACAGTTGCAGGAACTGGGTATGTCTAGTCAGGGGTGGGATTCAAATTTTTTAACAACCGGTTCTGTGGGCGTGGCTTAGTTGGTGGGCGTGGCTTGGTGATCATGTTATTGGCTGGGCATGGCCAACTCAATATCACTCACATTGAGGCATGCATCTCCTCGCCTGGCCTCTCATGATTGGGGATGCTGCAACAGTCGTAAGTGTGAAAAATGGTCATAAGTCACTTTTTTCAGTGCCACTGTAACCTTGAATGGTCACTCCACACAAGCAAAGTACCAGCAAAGGAGGGGGAAAAAAAACTCCAGAGATGTTCCTGAGACAGGAAGTCTAGTCCTGCCAAGAATGTAATAAGGGTTAACAGAGAGGCAGTTTCTGTAAGCAGCACCAGAATGTTTCCTTCCTGCCTTCCTTACAGGATTAGGCCAGTAATTTCTTCTAACAACCAGTTATTATTATTATTATTATTATTATTATTATTATTATTATTTTATTAGACTTGTATGCCGCCCTTCTCCCGAAGGACTCAGGGCGGCGAACATATAAAAAAGAACATATATACAATAAAAAGATATTAAATAAAGACAAGTCTAAGTTACAAGAAACATTAAAACAGTTAAAATTACAATAATAAAGAATGCTATTAAAACAACCCACCCCCATGGTCAATCAAGGCTGGCCTGCTGAAATAGCCAAGTCTTCAGGTCTCGACGAAAGGAGCGGAGATCAGGGGCCAAACAAAGATCTGCAGGGAGCTGATTCCATAGGGCGGGCGCTCCCACAGAAAAGGCCCTAACCCTGGGAACCGCCAGCCAACAATGCCTGACTGATGGCATTCCCAGGAGGCCCCTCCTATGGGAGCGCACGGGGCGATCGGAATGTGATGCAGGCAGGAGGCGTTCCCGCAAGTACCCTGGACCCAAGCCATTTAGGGCTTTATAAGTTATTACTAACACCTTGAAGGAGATCCGGGAGGCAACCGGCAGCCAATGCAAGTCGCACAGGAGGGGTGTAACATGGGAGTATCAGGACACCCCCATCACAGCCTGCGCGGCCGCATTCTGCACCAGTTGCAACCCCCGGGTGGTCCACAAGGGCAGCCCCATGTAGAGAGCGTTGCAGTAGTCGATTCTGGAGGTGACGAGCGCATGAGTGACTGTTCAAAGGGCATCTCGGCTCAGGTAAGGGCGAAGCTGGCAAACCAGCCGAACCTGGGCAAAGGCCCCCCTGGCCACAGCTCCTACCTGCTTCTCCAAACTGAGTTGTGAATCCAGGAGGATGCCCAGATTCCTTGCCCTATCCACGGGTGGCAACACCTCTCCCCCCATGACCAAAGATAGTACATCCAATGAAAACCAAGAGGCTGGTAAGAACAACCACTCAGTCTTGGCCGATTGAGCCGGAGCCTGTTACTCCCCATCCAGACCTGCACCGCCTCCAGGCACCGGGACATCACAGAGAGAGCATCACTCTGAACTGCTTAGAATGTTAACAACTGGTTCTAGCGAATAGGTGCGAATTGGTAGAATCCCACCCCTGTGTCTAGTTTAATGAAAAGAAGGACTAGGGGACACATGATAGCAGTGTTCCAATATCTCAGGGGCTGCCACAAAGAAGAGGGAGTCAAGCTATTCTCCAAAGACCTGAGGGCTTTGAACAAGAAGCAATGGGTGGAAACTAATCAAGGAGAGAAGCAACCTAGAACTAAGGGGAAATTTCCTGACAGTTAGAACAATTAATCAGTGGAACAACTTGCATCCAGATGTTGTGAATGCTCCAACACTGGAAGTTTTTAAAAAAGATATTGGATAACTATTTTTGTCTGAAGTCGTGTAGGGTTTCCTACCTGAGCAGGGGGTTGGACTAGAAGACCTCCAAGGTACCATCCAACTCTTCTATTCTGCTCTATTTACTCTACTCTACTCTACTTTATTTGTTCCACTCTATTCAAATGAGACTGAAGTGTTCTTGGTCAGCTGAATTGAAAATTAAGGCATTGCTACCCAAACTAAGCACAATTTTAGATAGGCAGACAGGAAATGTATCTAATATAAACAGACAGGTGTCAGGAAATTAATCTAATACAGAAATATATTTTCTGATTTACTTGTCCTGAGTCTTTCAATCTACCTCCCAGCTGTTGAAATGTGGGTGACAATGTGTTGTCTTATGAGGCAATCTCTAGTCATTCTAGGCTTACATAGAACTGGGTAACATTATTGGATAAAATAAGGCTGCGGTTATGCATGTGGCACTCCAGTCACAATGTGCCCAAGTCCACTATTGCAGGTAGTCCTCAACATATAACCACAATTGAAGCCAAAATTGCTGCAGCTAAGCAAGACAGTTGTTAAGGTGCACCCCATTTTATGATCTTTTTTGCCCTGGTTGTTAGGCAAATCACTATAGTTGTTAAGTGCATCATGTGGCTGTTAAGTGAATCTGGCTCCTCCAGCCCACCCGACTCTGCTCATCCTTAGCTCCCCAGGAAGGATACAAATGCAAATGCAATGCAGGATCCTAGGACACCACAACCATCCCAAATACATGCCAGTTGCCAAGCACCCAAAATCTATGCACGTGACCATGAGGATGCTGCAATGGTCATAGGCATGAGGACTAGTCATAAGTCTTTTTTTTTCAGGGCTGTTGTAACAGTCATTAAACAAACGGTTTGTAAGTAAAGGGCTATCTGTGTAGCAAGGAATGCTGCATATGACACAGAGTGGTTACCATCACTACCTCAGTGATAGCTCCTTTTTTGTGGCACAGGCCCATGTTGGTCACCCTCAAGCAGTGATGATGAGTCATGTCTGACTCTTGGCAATTCTATGTGTCAAGTCTCCCCACATCTTCTGATCTTGCGCTACTTGAATTGTTCTGTGTTCTGGCTGGTGTCAGCTTTGATGGTGTCCAGCCACCATGTTCTTTGAAGGCCTCATTTCCTTTTACCACTAACTCTTCCCAACATAATTGCTTTCTCCAGTGAATTCCTCTGCATGACACAGCCAAAGCAAGTGAGATGTAGTTTGGTGATTTAGCCTTCTAGCGACAATGTCTGGTGTTATGCCAAGCAATAGGTTAGATAATTGTTTTCAGTTTATTATATTAATTCATCATTTTACCATGGATGTTTTTATGTGGAGTTTATAGTGATGTTTTGAACTATGAATTGCTAGGGACACAAACACACACAATTTTCAAAGTAACCAAAAATGTATCATTAAAATCCATTAAAAAGTCATACAAATAATTAATACTTGTAATACACATGCTTGTAGCCATAAGGTAGCAATAACACTTAGACTTATATACCACCTCACGATGAGTCAACCTTGAGCCAATGAGAATCAAACTGCCAAATTGCAGGTAGCCAGCAGTCAGCAGAAGTAGCCTGTAGTACTGCATTCTAACCACTAACCACACCACCACGGCTCCTAAATCATAAAGAGTGTGAATTAGCAATGGAAACAACAGAAAGGATAAATACAATGTGTGCCACTAAAATGAAGAGAAAGGAGAAAGATATGGCTCTGATGAAGCATGGAGGAATGTAAGATACAGGTTTAACTAGAAAGGAAAGAGCTAAAATGTATCTCAGAAAGTATGAATTGGTGTTACAGTAGTCCTCGACTTACAGCAGTTTGTCCAGTTTGTCAAAGTTACAATGGCACTGAAAAAAGTGATTCATGAGCGTTTTGCACACTTATGACTGATGCAGCAGCCCCCTGGTTACATGATCAAAATTCAGATGCTTAGCAACTGACTCATATTTATGACAGTTGTAGTCATAAATGGGAATGTCACAATGGTCTAAGTGTGAAAGTGTGAAAAACGGTCATGTCTCTTTTTTCAGTACCATTGTAACTTTGAACAGTCACTACACGAAATGCTGTAAGTCCAGGTGTACCTATAAGTCTTCTTTCAAAATGGCAAAGAATGACACCACATTTTCTGATATCTTGACTTAGGTAACCTCTTTTTAAATAATATCATACTATTAGAAACTGATAGAAAATTATCAATTTATAGTGCAAATGAACATTTGTTTAAACTTTCCATCTCACGTACTCTGGCTGATAATAGCAAATCCACTTTTTAATTTGCTTATACATGTAAAATCTGTATTCTCAGAAAATTTCTCAAAGGCCTCGGTGTGTATGCTATCACAACAATTTCCAGTTGACTGTAAAGTCATTCTCTCTCCACCGTCATTGCGGTACAATCTTCTTATCTCCTTTTGCTTGAAGTGACATGTCTGCCCATCATTTTGTCTATTTTAAGAATTTCCCTTTCTTGCTTGATAATGAACAAATCTAGTCCCATTTTCAAAAGCAACGCATGAGTTTCCTAAGCATTTTCCCCAAAGTGGCTCAGCAATTAGCATTTATCTTTTCCAATACGATGGTCTTTTCCAGTTGGCTAAGGTTAGAAAGGTGGCCAAGGTTAGAAAGATTATGATGTCATCTCAAGAAAAATACTGTGTGTAAACAAATTCCTTATCAAAGGATACAGTTCTACGATCGTTGAAAATTATTTCCCCTTTGCAGTTTGATAACTGAGAGCTACATCCTTAAAGATAAGAATAATTTGGTCCTTCTGTCCCAACCTGACATTAGGAAGAAAAAAAGAGGAGTGAAGATCAGAGATGATCTTCTCCTCTACAATGGAAAATCATGGCAAAAGGAAGGGGAGAAGAGAAACTTTCAGCAACTTCCCAAAACTAGCAGTAGCAATTGCATGAATGAGTTCTCACACTTCACAATTGCTGTTTCACCCTATCTAAAATGGAATGGGAGATGGGGGACCTCCAGCAGAAGATGAAAGTATATTGAAATCCTCAACAATGGAATATTTGGGGCAGAAACCTTCACATTTATTTTTAAGATTGATTTGGCATTATTTATATTGCCAAGTGTGACTATTCTGCAAAGTCACATTCCCCTCCAAAAACAAAACAAAAAATCAACAACCCTACAATCCACCCTCTAATAAATGAAGCATGACCATCCAGTCATAAAAGTTTCTGAAGATACCTGTTTCTGTTATTTAGTGGCAAACAACACTCTGACCATAGACTTGTTCTCCCCCATACACAAGGAGGTCAGATTTCCTTCAGTTTTATTGATTTTTAAGCCAGCCTGTCCCTTGTTGTTGATGATGATGATAATGATGATGATAAGGATCCTTAGTGCTCTCTGAGCTTGGTTTTTTCTTGCAGATACTTCATTACTAGCTAGCACTTGATGTTACTTCGTTTGGGTAATAAAATGTCGGCAAGAAAACAACCAAGCTCAGAGAGCAACAAGGACCCCTCATTTCAGCCCTGAGCTACAAATATTTTCCTTCATTTTTGTTCTATTTGACTGTTGATACTGGGAAAAATGGGATTAATTCATTTTAAAAATTTGCTTTTGGACAACGTGTAAGCCTGTATGCAGTAACAGCCACAATCAAAAGAAGCATAACAAATTTGTTTTCATCCATAAAACTGTTCTCAATTTTTAGAATTAAAAAAAATGAATTTAGCAAAATCAGCTTCCAAAACTGGTTGATTCCAAAGAGTGGGCACTCATTTCATTGAAAAGGCCATACATTTTTCATATTGAAAACTTTACATTTGACCTCATCTATTAATAATTACTCATACATTGAGATAAGATGTTATCATGACGAGATGGTGGTTATTGATATTGGTAGGTGGAGCTACATCATCTTAGGCATATATATTTGGTACAGAAAATGCCTGATAGAAAGTTCAATTTTCAGTTCTTAACTACCAAAAGAATATGATTATGAAATCCATTTTTACAGTCTCTTGCTTTGTCGTGATGGCTTTAGCCATTGGAACCAAAGAGTGGAGAATTCCTCCAGTGAAAATAATTCATTTAATAGAAGATATGAATGCTACTTGTGAGAGTTTGAAGGTAAATATTAACATTAATACTTATTCTGATTGTAATTTTGTTGTATGTCAGTGTACTCCTTGTTTAACAAATGCAGAAAAGTCAGAAAGGACAATATTTATTAATGTATAATTTTTTGCAAACTATGCAAGGACTCGATCTCCTTCTCAAATAGTCCGAATGCAATAAATGTGATGTGGATTTCCAATTCTGGATTATAGAGGAATATAATTAATATTTCAATTAACTATTCAGCTTTGTACATTAAAATAATACAGAGACTTGCTAATCCTGCTTACAATTAAACTGCTTTCTATGCTCATTTCAGAAATAAAATATAGGGTACTAAGGGGCCTCAGCTATTAAATTGACAATCACAGAGTCATAGAGCTGGAAGGTGCTATTCAAATAATTGAGTCTAACTCTCTGTTTCTTCCAAGAATTCAAATTACCCAATTCCAGAGATGCATGATTCTGGAAGGGAGTCCAATTATCCTCCTTTTTTTAATATCTTATATTACCTTTATTCTTAGGAGCTTTTGCATCTTCCCTGATTTCATATCCCGCATTCTTGAAATAAGTCATGGCTTTCTTCTGTGGGACTTCTCTTTGATTAATTAGAATGCTATTCCTAATCTCTCCTTTCAGATTTGCTGAGCACCACCATCAAATTATCATACATTCTAGAATAGCAGAAATATTAATTGTGATATAAGCAAAACCATGTTCCCATTTATTTATTTTATTTAAATTTATTGTTTTATCATAGAAAATAAAATACAAAACATTAAAACAAACAAAATGAAACAAAACAGAAACCTACCTTATTGCTTTTTTCCCCTGTCAGCACCCATCCAGGGTGGATCCTACCTGTTAAATGTTAAATTTAATTGACCAATTTTGTACACAATTTTTCTTCTTCTTTGTTATTATTAGGGTTAAAGGCACGTTTTCATTTATGGACTGATATAATCGATGTGTATATGAGATTCTATATCAAAGCTTTGCCAAACTGAAAAAGAAAGCTTGTAATTATCCTTTCATACAGCTAATTCACTTAGCTCACACAGAGGCCAGTGAGAGTTCCATATCTCACATATTCAAATATATGATGGGGACTGCAATTCAGAAAATTATAGAAGTATATCTATCTGCTTCCAGATGGGCTAATGTCTTGAGATTATACATCCATTTCTTGTTTGTTAGGTAGTTCTTTATGGAACGGGCTTTCCAGAATGAATACAGTGGAAGCCAACTATGGAAATTTGATTGTTGGCATGGAATTAGGCTACTATGAAAGCAAAGGTTTTCCTTTTGCTGAACTCAGCTGGCCTAGTCTGTGGTAATGGTGAGGATGGTAGTTACTAAGTCCTCTATGAGATTGTCCCCTACATTTCTAGGCCCTGGGGTATGGATCAGTGGAGCCCTGGTGTTGTTGCTGCTTTATGGTTATGGCTGTTTTTATCCAGGCTGGTATGCTTTGGGTTAGGTTTTTAATTGTGTATTGGATGTTGAAAGCCACCCAAAGTCTTTTGGGATGTGTAGCTATAAATTAGCAGCAGCAGCAGCAGCAGCAGCAGCAGCAGCAGCAGCATCTGAATAACTTTTGTTTCATTTAAAAAGTCCATAAATAGGACATGCTGGTGATCATCACTGTCATTTGCACCTAAAAGCTTCACAGGCACATCTGTCATTTCTATTACGGTATATATATCCTGCATCTAATCATCTTTAAGAACATCTGGTTATCACACCTTCAAAAAAGTTATATTTTTCCTCTTGATTGGAGCTAGATATATTTGCCCACAGTTCTGTCAGCTATTGAAAAAAAGAGACTCCATTAAATAGCCAAAGCAAAGAGATGCTCAGTTGTGCTGTCACACCATGCATTACTTTGAAAGAATCCCAGCTGGTAAACAGAATGTTGAGCGTCTACAAACTCTGGCCACTGTTTGCTTGTGGATCTCAGATTATTTTTCTACTGCTTTTGCACTAAAAGTGACATAGCTTGTTTGCATTGCTTCAAAGCAGAGATAAGCAATATGGGGCCCTCCACAAGTTTTGGTCTCCAGTTTCCTTCACCCAGCTGGAATGGGCAAAGACAAGAAACTGTGGCTATAGAACTCCTCAACATCTAGAGAGCAAAAGATTTCCTCTCTATTTTCTAAATTGTAAGGCAATATGATGGATTCTGATTCTCACCTGGATACATAGAGCAAAGGATACACCTGAACAATGGGTTACTGTATCACTGATGCTAAACAAGTTATTCTAAAGGCCCCAATAGTTGGCTGAAAGGGACTGGTATCCGAAATGTTAGAATATGATATATTACATAACTCATTTCTTCAATTTTTGTCTTACAGAATGAGAGCCTCCAGAGAGTAAAAGATGTTGTCTTTACAGTGGTCAATGTAAGTAAAACTTTTGTTAGTAATTGCGGGAAATTGATATCTATACCATATATTCTTTGAACTAAGCCCAAGATAAGACTTAGGTTAGCAGGCGAACAGGATACCAGTTATTTCTCTTGGCACTTTGCAAAAAACTAAGCAGTTGGAAATTAGCATTATTATGGAAAGTATCAATAGAGTACATCAAATATTTTCGTGCAATGTTTACCATAAGCGAACAGTATATTTAAAACAATGTTATACTTTCTCACATTATTACAAAAAGGCATGTTTTTCTTCAGTGTAGTATATATATTATTATTTTGTTTATGGTTTAGATCAAAAGCAAAATTGGAGCATCGACATAATATGATGGAAATGATTTATGACTTAGATGAAAAGCAAAATTGGAGCATCGATATAAAATGATGGAAATGTTTTCCAAATTTTTCTGGGTTGGACCAAGTCCTACCATTAGACAAATGAGGCAGCTAACTTGAAATCAGTTATTATATACTCTATATTTTGCTGTAGTCAAGGATTCTGAAAGACATTGTCCAACTATCCATTTTTAAGAGAAGATTACACTGTTAATCTTGTTGGGTTTTGCCCATGGAATAGGTACAGATCATCTCTTGATCTTCATCTAATGCAGCTTTAGAACTCTCATATCCTGGCGCTGTCATTCTAATCAGATCAGGAAGAGGGTTTTTGTACTTCAGACCTTGAAACTTTCTCTTTAAACACCTTAAGGTTAACTTGATCTTTAAAAACAAGAGGAAGTTTTACTAGAAAATCTGCAGGGAAATCTCTTGGAGGTCAGAAAAGGATAGTTTATATTCATAGTGGAGAAACCAAGATTTCCTACCATAAAAACTTATCCACCGTTATTAACAGTAGGCTTATAATTTAACCACAGTAACTTCTGTCTGAAAACTTCAAGGTTTTAAGGAGCTCTTTACACTTAGCTGTCTTTTAAAAAAAGACTTATTTTATTGTTTCAGTGAGGCATGTAATGCCTTTTGCCAGAATAAGATCTGTTTTTCCTTCTGAAAACTAAATTCAAAACTAAAGAATTTCCCTCTCTAGTAACAAGGCTGTATGAATGCTGTATTTGTTCTATATTATGGAAATTGGATTGCAGACTTTGTTCCCATTTTCTTTGTAGTGTGAAAAAGAAGCTTATCAGAACACTTTCTGCCAAATCAACCGTGCTCTGCTCAGCTTTAAAAATTATAATGTATCACGTACCTTGTCTTATTTCCATAAAGTAAGTATTTCACTTTTAGGATGACTCCACTCCCCTTTATTCAAAGTTTCTAAAACTACTAGTCTAAGCGTGGAATTATAACAAAATTATTTGCAGATGGCTACAACTGATTTACTTCATATTGCTTTATTTGTCCAAACATTATATGTTAGTTAATATGTTCATTAATTAAAGTTCATTTCATTACTTTGTTCTTCAAATAATTTTCATCTTATTTTCTTTTAAGAGAAAATATTTTTTTTTACCTTAAAAAACATTTATGTTGGCTAGATGAACAATTAAACTGTCTATTATATAGTATTATCCCCATTTTCACATGGAAATTCACCAACGGTCAACTATAACAGAAATCATATGATTTAAGTTCTATCAAGATAGTTTGTGATATATTGCTAAAATTTGTTATTTGGTTAGCAACAATTGCCTGAACGTAGGCAGGATCTGGCAAAAGCTGACAATTCTTAGGCCAAAAATCTCTAACAGTGGCCTGTAAGAGATCTGTAGATTGATATAGATCAGTGTTTTCAACCTTGATGATTTTAAGAGGTGTGGACTTCAACTACCAGAATTCCCCCACAGCTGGCTGGGGAATTCTAGGAGTTGAAGTCCACACCAGAGGTGATATTCAGCAGGTTCTGACCAGTTCTGCAGAACCGGTAGTGGAAATTTTGAGTAGTTTGGAGAACTGGCAAATACCACCTCTGACTGGAGATTTTACAGTATCCTTCCCCTGCCACGCCCACCAAGCCACGCCCACAGAACCGGTAGTAAAAAAAATTGAATCCCACCACTGGTCCACACCTCTTAAAGTCATCAAGGTTGAGAAACACTGGTATAGATCATTTTATGCCAGACAGATTTTTAGTTCAGCTATGTCAAGATTGATTTCATTTATTTAAAACATTTATATAGCCATCCATCTTATATTGAACACTGGATGGCTTCCAGTTTCATTGTTCATTGATTGATTGATTGATTGATTGATTGATTGATTCATTCATTCATTCATTCAATTTCTATAGTTGCCCAACTCAACCAGGTGACTCTGGGTGGCTTATAATTCTAAAACTATAAGCAATTTAAAAAAAATATTAAAACAGTAAAAACGCCCACAAAATAAATAAATTCAAACAGCAGCCAACTTGATTAATCAGCTAACAGTAAATCTAAGAGACAGAGCTTGTGAGCCCCAGATCAGGATACATAGTTGCATTTTTAAAGCTTTGTGTGAAAACTGACAAAGTTGAGGCCATTCTAATCTCTGAGGAGTGCATACAGGTAGTCCTTGACTTATGACCACAACTAAGCCCAACATTTCCATTGGTTGTTAAGTGAGTTTTGCCCCATTTTACGACCTATTTTGCTACAATTGTTAAGCGAACCACTGCAGCTGTGAATGAATCATGCATGCAGTCATTAAGCGAATTTGGCTTCCCCCATTCCCTTTGTTTGTCAGAAGCCACTGAGAAGATTACAAATGGGGATGGTGCCAGAACTAGTGCAACCGTCATAAATACCTGCCAGTTTCCAAGCGCTCAAATATTGATCATGTCACCATGGGAATGCTGTAACAGCCACAAGCGTGAAAACTGGTCATCAGTCACTTTTTTCAGTGTCGCTGTAACTTAGAAACAATCACCAAGCGAATAGTTATAAGCCAAGGACTGCCGGTGTATCAGCCAGGCAAGGGTTACAGCAGAGAAGGTCTTTCTTCTAGTTCCTGTCACCCAACACTCTTTGACTGACAGGATCTGCAACATGCTCAATCTGTTGGAGCAAGTTGGAAAGGTAGATGGACTGGAATGTAAATTTTCTAGTTTGTTTAGAGACCAAAGTGTCCTGTATTTATTTTGAATATGTACAGTATGAGATAGAAGAACTCTTAGCCTTTTCTTTCTTTTTAACCACAAAAAAACCCCATGCGCACCCTAAGAATGTAGATTGAACTGCATCTTCAGTGTCATGTTTTATTTATATATATATTGCCTTACAATTTACAAAATAAAGAGGAAATCTTTTGCTCTCTAGATGTTGAGGAGTTCTATAGCCACAGTTTCTTGTCTTTGTCCATTCCAGCTGGGTGAGGGAAACTGGAGACCAAAACTTGTGGAGGGCCCCATATTGCTTATCTCTGCTTTGAAGCAATGCAAACAAGCCATGTCACTTTTAGTGCAAAAGCAGTAGAAAAATAAACTGAGATCCAACATTATATATATATATTATACACACACACTACAGTGAGTCCAGGTAGGGCTGCTGACAAAAAGCATCCCCTGGGAATTGTCCCAGTTCTCCTATAAGTTAACTGAAGGGTTTTCAAAATGAAAAGAATGACAAAGCTAAAATTCCTGAATGTCTGTGGAGAATTCTCAGTCATTCAGGTCATGGTTGTCGCAAAGGTGCTTTTTCCCCCTTCTTCTTCAGCTTCTTGGATGAGAAGCAAAACATCTTCAAAGAAAAACCAGAAAGTCAGTTGCCTCTTGAAAAAAAAAGCACCTTTGGGACTAAAATCCCTGACCATCTTTAGCCTTTTAAAAAAATAAGTAGAAGAGGGAGCATATAAATAGGAAGATGAGAAACATTAGCCTAGTTTTGCTCCTGCATTTATCTTTCCATGGACTGGTTAGAACCAGAAAAATCCTAAATTCCTTTCAGCAAGAATTGATTATCTTTTTTTAAAAAATGTCCCAAATGTGTGGACGGTACAGGTGGTATTCAGCAGGTTCTGACCAGTTCTGGAGAACCGGTAGTGGAAATTTTGAGTAGTTCAGAGAACCGGCAAATCCCACCTCTGACTGGAGATTTTACGGTATCCTTCCCCTGCCACGCCCACCAAGCCACGCCCACAAAACCGGTAGTAAAAAAATTTGAATCCCACCACTGAACAACAAGGTCATAGTCATTAGTGGGATGAGATAGGTAATAGGAAGAATGAGAAGAATAATAGTAATACAGTCTTAGTAAATAATTTGACAGTGTTGTGAGAATTAGTTGTTTAGCAGAGTGATGGCATTCAGGAAAAAACTGTCCTTGTGTCTAGTTGTCCTGGTGTACAGTGCCCTATAGCGTCATTTTGAAGTTGAAATAATTTTAAAATTGTAAATTTTACCTGTTTATATAGTCGGTCAGAATATTCTAGGAAAAGATTTACTAATTCAAACTCTTTTCTACATTTTTTAAAAGGACAAATGCACTTCGATGACAAGCTTTATCCGTTTGAAGAATTTCTGCAAACAAATGCTGAATTATCTTAAGAAATTTTATGGAAAATGTGCATAAAGAGGGAAGGGGTTTGATTGAACATTGCTTAATGAGCAACTCTACAAGGAGAAGATCTATTTTGTAGTGAGAATCCTGCAACGTCTTTTTAGTGGAAATACAGCACTTGATATTTTTCTAACGATCCAATGTCATTCAGGTTTTCTCTTCTTAAAATAATCTGGACAAATATTTTATTCAAAGAAGAAATGCAGCCACTAATTTATTTAGTCCCATTGTTGTATATAGATGCAGATATATGCTGGCAGCTTCCACGTGTACGGGTAGTCCTCAACTTACATCCACAATTGGGAACCCAAAATTTTTGTTGCTAAGTGAGGCATTTGCTAAATGAATTTTGCTCCATTTAATGACCTTTCTTGCCTCAGCTGTTAAATGAACCACTGCAGTTGTTAAATCAGTAATCCCATTGCTAAATGAATCTGGTTGTCCCATTGACAATTTACCTTTGTCAGAAGGTTACAAAAAGTGATCCTATGACCCCGGGACACTACGATGGTCATAAAAATGTGAGTCAGTTTCCAACCATCTGAATTTCAATCACGTGACCATGGGAATGCTGCAACGGTCATAATAGTGAAAAAGGGTCATAAGTCACTTTTTTTCAGTGCTGTTGTAACTTCGAATGGTCATTAAATGAATGCTTGTAAGTCGAGGGCTACCTCTACTGTATTTTCCCTCTCCTCCTTTGTTATGGCAGATAGCTCATGAGGATGGATGCAATGCATAGCCAAGTATATGCTTATGAGTCTGTCCCCCTGTAGCCAAATGCCATTGATAGGTAGCCAATGAGCATGTTGGATGATGCTAAAAAAAAAAATCCTCTGTTCCCTAAATGCCACCATGCTACAACAGCACTTCTCAGATTGGTTGAACTCCCCTCCCCTTTGCTGCCTGCCTCACAACCCAGTGTCACTGCTGATTTGCTTGAGGCTGTCAAACTCCTGGCTCACAGGCTGGATGCATCACGGCTGGCCACACCCACGCCTGGTTTAGCAAATGGGGAAAAAATCCCGATATGTCATGTGACACTGCCGTGATGACATGAGTTTGACACCCCTGCTTTAGGCATATCCTAATTCTGTCATCCAAAACAAGGGGCAGATATCAGAATGGATTTCCACTTAGCAGTTCAGGTTGTAGCAGTTCAGGTTGTTGAATTTATTTATGTTCTATTTAATATATTTAATGTTACATATTCTGTGGTAAATGTGTTTTGATCTGTGCTTGAATAATTAATGCATAGAGTTCCTCCTGAAGAGGGAAACATTCTTAATAATACCTAGGTTATATTGGGCCAGGATTTAATATTTATGTATTTCATTGCACATATTTATAGTATTTATAAATATTATAAGTTATCGATATACAAATCATGTAAATCCATAAGAATCTTGTGTTAGAAATAATTTATAATATTTATAAATTGACTGTTTTTGTAGTTCTTGGCTATTTTACTGATTCAGGTTATTTATTGTACTTGTTTTTAATGTATTTATAAATTGCTGTGAATGTATTTTAAAGAATAATAGTGCCATATTCCTTTGGTCTACCACTAGGCATATTATGTATTCCTCCAGATGAGGGATATTTTCATGAAACCCTGAATCATAAGATTTACATGGGTAGTATTTAATATTTAAGTTCTTTGTGTTCATAAAACTACAGAATGTAAAGACTAGCAGAGAAATAGAGATCATCTAGCCTGACCATTGTCCATTGTGGGCATCCACTACTATAGCACATTAAGATGGTCTTCCTTTCCAGCTTCTCTTTAAGTCCCTCTGTCAAAGGTAAGGCCATCGCCCCAAGGCTGATAACTGACCAGCTTTTCTCTTGGGAAATTCCCTCTGAAGTTCAAAATCCACTCTTTCTTATCCTGTCTTCTGGATGAAGTCTGAACATTTCTGTCCTGTTGTCCAGATAACCACCTTGCAGACTACACAAAGATAGCCATCATGTCTCTTCACCACTCTTTTTCAGGCCAAATCTATCCAATACCTCCTACAATTTCTGAAAGATTTTTCCTTATGGGCCCTTGATATTTGAGCAAAACTTACTGTTTGGCTCTGCACGTGTTCCAGCTTGTCAATGTCCTTCTTTCAATGGGTTCATTGAACATGAAGGCAGTATTATGGATGCAGTCTAATTGAAACAAGAACAATGGCTCCTCTTGAACATGGCACCATAGTTCTTTTAAGGCAACCTATGACTGCCTTTGCTCTTCCTTGAAGCTCTGATGCTGTTGACTTACATGTAGTTTGTGATCCACCCAAACAGTCAGAAAGACACTCTCTCTTTATTTTCATGATGTCATTGGCATTTTTAAATCTCATTGCTCCCTTTTAGTTTATTACTGCTATTGTCGACTTTCCAGATTTAATTCTAACTATATATGAATGCATATTTGTATTTACAATGACTTTATAATGTATTTAAACTGAAATGAATGTGTTCGGTTTGTAAGTAAATAATGTGTAAAATTATTTTACTTATTCTGAAAGCAAAATAAATATTGAGCAAAATGCCTTTTGAAGCTTTTCTTGAAGTTTTCTTTCCATCGTTCAGATTTTAAAGTACTTCAATGTAGCCTTTGTAAAATTGGAATGATGGGAGGGGTACCACATTTTCATGAGTAAAGGAGAAACGGTACAAAGTAAAATTTCCCCACTAGCCAGTTAGAACTGAAGATGCTTTTTGGAATGAAGAATGGGATGTTAAAGGGAACCCCCCCCCCAAGAAAATCCAGTCTGCCTTTGGTCAAAAAGCACCTTTGGGACAATCATGACCTGAATGATTGAGAATCTCCATAGAGAGTAAAAAGACACACATAGGGAAAATTGTAACTCGATTGTTCTAAGGCCTAAGCGGTTTGTTGAAATATAATGCTAAAAGTAAGGGACTACCAATCTAGTCATCCAAATCAAGTTAACAAAATCTAGGATTTATTCTAAAATTAGGACAATGAATAATGTGATTTTAAAACGGAGAATTGTTCATAATAAGGCCAGGTAAGCAAACGAAAGCAAGGCTACATGAAATGAAGCTGTTCCTCTGAACTGTGGAGAGTCCAAAAGAAAGCCCCCTCCCCCACATTCCCTTTGCATGGCATGTAGGTGGGCTCTAGAACTGCCTGGCATTGTGACTTCCGGTTTGTTCCTTGTCAGAGTCGGTGCGAATCTGCAATCGTGCGCGGTTTCACCCGAGCTCGCTCACTTGCTGGAGGGTCCTGATCGGGACCAGAGCCACCCTGATGGGGTGGTGAAGAAGGGGGAAATTGCCTGGAGGGTTGAGGGGAGCCACAACTCCCCTCCCTAACAGGAAAATCCCTCCCAAAGGCAAGCTGCAGTGGTGGTCCGAAAATGGCCACCACGAAGACGAAGAACACTCTGGAAAACTAAGTTTTGTGCTGGAGAGAGAAGTAGTGAGCAGAGTGTGAACCAGGCAAAGCACATCGCATTTGAGGTACCCTGGTATCAAATTAAAGGACTATTTTGGAGGAAAGTGTGTGGAAGCGGTGACCAGAGAAAGTGAGAGAGAAATTGGTATTTAAATTTGGATTTGATTATTCTCTTGGACTAATTTGGAGGAGAAATTTAAAGGAAAATACATTAACACAACAAAGGATTAAAAATCAAACTAGACATATATTGAACTGTGGGCACTTAAAGAGCATAACTAAATGCTGTAATTGAGTGTGTTGAAAAGAATAGCTAATGATTGAAATTAGCAAACTGAATAAAAATATTATATTCAATAAAGAAAGTTAAAAAGAAAAAGACTCAAGAGCGCCACCTGATGGTACAGGAAAACTTTAGTCCATTTTAAAATGACCATCTGGTCTTCTTGAGAGTTTGGATCTTGGAACTTGAAAGAAAATAAAAGGAACTTTATTATTGTCATAGAACCATCTGGTAATTTGGGAAACAAACAGTTGGGAGGCGATTTAGAAGATCTGGAATAAAGACTCAAGAGTATGAATTGTTGAAAATAAACTCAAAAGATATTGGCTGAAATAATATACTGGACTCTGGGATTGAATATATCTATCAAAGAACAGGATTTCAACTATTAAGGAAGAGGAAAGAAAAGGAAAAAAGGAGAAGATGTAATGGAGGAGCTACTTGTTGATATAAGATTGGACTCACAAGACATAAGATCGGATATGCAAGATACAAGGGATATGATAAAAATCAAACTTGAAATGTGTAATTATGTATTACCGAAATTAGAAATGGTGACTCAGCATACACAAGAACACAATAAACCAGAGGGGGAGGAGTTCTATAGAGAAGAAGCCAACTTAGAAGAACAAAATGAACAACAATTATTTAAGCAGGGGGAAAAAGGAATCAGAATTAAAAATTTGTGGTCTAATGGGATGATAAAAGGGACAATGGTTCGGAAAATGGTTAGAGAGAAGGGAAAAGCAGAAAAAGGAAGTACAAAGGAAAAAATCAAAAGAGGGAGACAGAAAAGTTTAATAACTGGAATGAGAAAAGGAGGGGAATAAGAATGGGGAAAAGGGAATTAAGAGAAAGGACCAGAAAATAAAGAGGAACAGGAAACAAACAAGGATGAAAAGAAAGTACATTGTTCAAAGAGTGAGAGATAATGGATGGAAAAAAAGGGATAAGGAAGGGGATTCCGAAAGGTAATATGTTGGGATGTATAAGAATATATTGACAATAGTATTTTGTAATGTATAGATGATTCATAGAGAAAATATAATGCAGAATCTGAGAAAAAAATATATTTGTGTTTTATACTAGATAGGGAGATTGGCATTAGGGAAGAATGAAGGTGGTTAGCTCGAATTATTAACTAGAGGGGGACAACTATATTTACAGAAGGATTGATAAAATGACAAATGTGACAGAAAAAAATAATAATATGAGAAATGATAATAGAAAGGAGATAGAATTTTATAGAATAACATTGAATAAAATGAACATAGAATTGCGATGAGAATTTCAGATAATATTGTAAAATAAGATATGAGAACATGAATTGGGATTGGATAAGATAAGCTTAATATTTAATAATGACAAGGATGATGCAATATGAAATTAAACAAATATAATGAACAGGTAACTATGGTCATGTTTGTATTGAGATGTGAAACCTGGAACCACACTGCTTGCCAAATGAGAATCTTTCATTAAAAATAAATAAAATGAAAACAGGCAGAAAATTGAATAATGGAATTATTAGGTATGTTTAATTGATATGGTGGTAGGCATTTGGAGAGAGTAAGGTTGAAAATAAATATTGAAGAAGTATGAATTAATATGAATATAATGCAATGAGAGGTGTATGATATATTGATGCCACACTGTTAATGTATTGTTGTTATATGTAGATTGAAATAAAAAATTATTGGGAAAAAAAATAGAACTGCCTGGCATCGTGATGCTGGCGGACTGGAAGAGAAGAATTGGTGAGTTTGGGGCTCTATGTCAATTGATCTCAAATCAGAACGAAGACTCTCCCTGGCAGCCTCATTATTTCTCCAGTCTGTGATGTAACATCAAAGTATGCTAGGGTAATTGGCATTATATTTCCTCAGTAACTAGATCCACAAGTGCAAAATCCCTCCCCTGGCTGTTTCTACTCTTGGTGTCTCTCACCACTGAGCATTGTTCTTAAATGGCTCTAGTAATTTCCCATAGATTTGCCAGACTGGGCCAAAAAAACCCAATAACTTCATTTGTCAATAACTGGAAACCCTTTATGGATTCTTTGTTGAAAATGGGAAAAAGTGATCTTGTGATTTTTAAGTTTATAGGCAAGGCCCTGGGTGGTGGTGGGGCCCCCGGCAAAGCCCTGGGCAATGGGGGGAGGCCCAGCAAGGCCCTGTGTGGCAGGGGAGGGGCTAGCGTGACTTGCAGGCTTACCTATGAGCAGGCAGATCAGGGCTGCTCAGTTGGGGCACAGACACCACATGGGGAAGGCAGGTTAAAGGCAAGCCACGAGGATCCAGCGTGCTGTATAGGAGGGGAGGAGTGACTGGGCTGAGCGGCGGGTGGGCCAGCGGTGCAAGCAAGCATCAGGTGGCCGGGCAAGTGAGGTCTCATGCAAGAAGAGCCTTGGTGGTGCAGGCTGTTAAATGCCTAGCACTTAGTTCCAGCTGACTGCAGGCTCGAATCCCACCAGGCTCAAGGTTGACTCAGCCTTCCATCCTCCTGAGGTAGGTAAATTGAGGACCCAAGACTGTTGGGGGCAATAAGCTGACTTTGTAAAAATGCCGCTTGGGTGGGGGGCAAAAAAGCCCTAGTAATAAGCAGGCATATACAATGGAATGAAGGCTATTGCTGAGCACATTGGGTTGTGCTCCAAAGATTGTAAGCCTCCCTGAGTCTCCGGAGAAGGGCGGCATATAAATGTGAATAAAAAGAAGAAGAAGAAGAAGAAGAAGAAGAAGAAGAAGAAGAAGAAGAAGAAGAAGAAGAAGAAGAAGAAGAAGAAGAAGAAGAAGAAGCAGCTTCTTCAGCTCTGAGTGGATGGTGGGGAATGGGAGCATTTATGCAGACAGTCCCATTTCCTGGTGATCCTGATGACACAGATAAACCTCCAGATGACCTTAATGACTCACTAAAAGAATGCAAATGACCTTCTCTCAACAGGAGGGGGAGGGATACAGCACCATCTATCTCCAGTCTACAACACAGTCTGTTCGCCAGTTCCAACAAGAAGAAGAAGAAGAAGAAGAAGAAGAAGAAGAAGAAGAAGAAGAAGAAGAAGAAGAAGAAGAGGAAGAGGAAGAGGAAGAGGAAGAGGAAGAGGAAGAAGAAGAAGACTCCACACCCATTTGCACCATTCAGGTGACCATATTGACACAAATAAAGTTCCAGGTGACCTTAATGACCCGCTAAAAGAATGCAAATGACCAGCTGTTTGCAAGGAGTATAAATCCTTCTATTCCCCACCATCCAGTCACAGCTGAAGAAGCAGCTCTCTGATGAGAAGCAAAACGTCTTCAAACAAAAATCAGAAAGTCCAGTTGCCTCTTGAAAAAGCACTTTTGGGATTTATTTTAATATTATATTTTTTCAAACTATACTTACATTTTGTTCTGAACTAGGATAATTATGAAGGTAGTGTCATTATACAAATTTAAACATTTTTTTAATCTGAAAACTTATCACTTTTAGCCATGGAAAATATCCTTAGTAACTCACTGTGGGAAGAATACAAATCTTTTAATAATCTAAGGTCAATAAATGACTGGACTATAATAGGCCCCCAAAGTTTGCACCAAAATCAGGTAGTAACTGAGCCGGAGGTATATTAAATGAAACAGAATAGTAGGCAGGGGAATAATTGATCATTAAGAGAAATAGACAGTCAGTACAGATCCACATGACCTATAAGCTAGGAATAGACAAAGGTTCATTCAAAGAAATGGCTCTAGAGTCACTAGAAGACAATGCAAAGGAAATTCTTAATCAAGAAGACATTTTGAGATTCATAGTGATCCAGTGAAGGAGAAATCTGCTCTATCAATGGCACTTCTACACCACAAGTGCACATATTGTGCACTTTTCAATTAATTGTAAAGCAGTTTGAAGTAAACTTAAAATCTTTTCCCTTCTTGTCAACTTAAAAATGCTTGACAGGAAACACCATGATTCATTTAATGCTCCACTCTACTTAGCCACTAGGGGGAGCACAAAGATCATAATGTAAACAGGGTTCTGCTTTCAAAATTATTCTGTCTGGAGCAACGTATTAGTTTTAATATTTGCTGGTTAACTTTTGTTGTTTTTACTTTTGTATCCTTCCCTCAATTACATATGAGGAATATTTGCAGGAATTGGGTATGCCTAGTCTAGTGAAAATAAGAACTAAGGATGACATGTTAGAAGTGTTTCAATATTTGAGGGGCTGCACAAAGAACAAGGAGTCAAATCTATTTTCCAAAGCTCCAGAAGGCAAGACAAGAAGCAATGGATAGAAGCTGAAAAAAGAGAGAAGCAACCTAGAACTAAGGAAAAACTTCCTGATAGTAAGAACAGTCAACCAGTAGAATAACTTGCCTTCAGGAGTTGTGGGTGTTCCAATGCTGGAGGCTTTTAAGAAGGGACAGGACAACCACTTATCAAAAATGGAATAGGCTCTCCTGCTTGAACAAGGGTTTGAACTAGAAAACCTCAACTAGAAAACCTTTGACTATTTGCAAAGCCAAAACCAACTTCTGAATGATTGCTACAAGAACTTTCCTGACTGTAAAATCAATGGTGTGCTTCAAATATTTTTACCACCGATTCAGTGGGCATGGCTTGGTGGGTGCACTTTGCGCAGGCGCAGAGGCATTTTGAGTCACCTCCTGCAATCCTGCACTCTCCCTGACACTTCAGCAGCTGCCGCATGGCAATTCCTGTGCTGCGCAGAGCAGCTGCGCTTCAAAAGCAGGACATAAGGGAACTGGGGGGGTGGGAGGCAACACAGAGCGTCGGAGAGAACCAGTTCAGTCTCCACTACTCATCATTGCTACCGGCTCGCCAGAACTGGGCCGAACCACCACTGGTAAAGATACCATGTTTCTGTGGCACATGCAAATTTTAATAGCGAAAGGAACCCAGGTTAACATTTTTTGCAACTCTGGCTGCACATCGTTATGGAGTCTGAAATAGCTTAGGTGGAGAGACCATCCAAGAATGGGATGCTGAAGCTCTATACATCCACAAGAAAGGGAGACAGAGGAGAGACAGGGAGACAGAGACGAGAGAATTAAGAATCAGGTTAAAGAAATAGAGAGAACAGATGAAATGAGTTTTTTTCTTCTTCAATTTTAGCTATACTGCAACTGAGCTAAAAATAAATCTTATCAACTCCTAATCACAGATGAAGATATGAGATCCTGCAAGTGAGGAATTATTTGAAAGCCATGCAAAGAGGCAGAGTGGAAGCCTCTCAAGCATCCAGCCTTCCTCCTATTTTACTGAGAATAAATTGCGGGATGGTTGAGTTAGGTCAGGAGGGAACAACTTCGGTCAGATTGAGGGCTACACCAGGCTTTGCGTTGCATGCCAAGGGCTGAGCTGCAGTGGAATGCAGAGACCATTCTCTTGTTTGCTTAGTTTCGCTTGGTTGTCTATGAAAGAGTGCCATCTGGTGGGACTCAAGAAGAGAGTCATTTCTGGCTCTAGGGGGCAGTGCTCATCTCCATTAAAAGGCCGAAGAGCCAGCGCTGTCCGAAGATGTCTCCATGGTGGCCATGTGGCCGAAGGCGCACGGAACACTATTACCTTCCCACCAAAGTGGTCCCTATGTCTCTACTTGCATTTTTACATGCTTTCCAACTGCTAGGTTGGCAGAAGCTGGGACAAGTAACGGGAGCTCACTCCGCTACGTGGCGCTAGGGATTCGAACCACCGAACTGCCAACCTTTCTGATCGACAAGCTCAGCGTCTTAGCCACATGGTCCTTGCTCTTTGGAAGTCCCAAAGGTGCTTTTTTCAAGAGGCAACTCGACTTTCTGGGTTTTCTTTGAAGATGTTTCGCTTCTCATCCAAGAAGCTTCTTGGACAGGAAGCTTCTTTTTTTTTAAAATTCATATTTATACCCCGCCCTTCTCCGGAGACTCAGGCTTACAATTATTTGGAGCACAACCCAATGCGCTCAGCAATAGCCTTCATTCCATTGTATATGCCTGCTTATTACTAGGGCTTTTTTGCTGCATTTTACAAAGTCAGCTTATTGCCCCCAACAGTCTTGGGTCCTCAATTTACCTACCTCAGGAGGATGGAAGGCTGAGTCAACCTTGAGCCTGGTGGGATTCGAGCCTGCAGTCAGCTGGAACTAAGTGCTAGGCATTTAACAGCCTGCACCACCAAGGCTCTTCTTGCATGAGACCTGAAGAAGCTTCTTGGGTGAGAAGAGAAACATCTTCAAAGAAAAACCAGAAAGTCCAGCTGCCTCTTGAAAAAAGCACCTTTGGGACAATCATCACCTGGATGACTGAGAATCTCCATAGTCATTTTGCTCTTTGGAACGTCTTCCTCCTGCAGGTTGGATTAGCCCCAGCCTGCTGGCCTTTGATGAAGCTTCAAACGTTTGGTCCTGTCACTGGGCATGGAGGTCAGGGCAGAGCACATTGGATAGTTGGGTCAATGATTGCAGTGATATCTTTTTTACTTTGCTTCTGATTCGGATTTATTATTTATTTCTTTATAAATAAAATTTATTGGCCTGCCATCTTACCTCAGGGTAATTCTGGGCGGCTTACAATCATAAAAATAAAAACTTATATAAAGATAAAAGCATAAATGGGATGCAACCCATAGACAAATGCAGCAGCCCAATTAAAAGTTGGGGAGGGTGGCAGCAGGGTGAGGGGGGAAGTGGGCTCTATTGTTAACTGATTGTTGGAAGAATTATCCTTCTGGGTTCAGTTCCAAGTGGGGAAAAAGACACTGGAAACATGGAGTTGCTTGGAAAGATGGTTTAATGGTAGACAGGACCACATGGCTTGGAGCTCCAAAGTGAAAAGGATGATTACATGCTTCAAGGTGAGAAGAGAAGGTCAAGAAGGGCTGAGATGCTGGGAGTGTCTGGGTTTTATAACCTTTGTTCGAATTTGAATTGGAGCTCGTATTCTGATTGGTTGTCAGACTCCCATGGGCCCATGCAGGGGCAACTTTGTAGGCTGTCCTGAGTTCCAGGCTTGGTTGAGCCTTGCTGGATGATGATGCACTGAAAAGGGCTTTGGGCAATTGCTATAGCGTTACCTGGAGATCTTTGTTATGTAAAGTATTCTGGCCCAGGCCTTAATGGCCCACCCATTAACAAAGGTGGGGATGAGCTTCTACGTCTGGGGTGACTTTCTGCTTCTGAGTTTCTACTCTTTTTAGGGGAAATATTCTGCATTTTTAATATTTCCTAGGATATTTCAATTTTCTAGAAGAGGGGTGGGTGCTAACTTCCTACATGATCAATGATTTCCCCTATGATATTCCCCCATTGAAGCCGAAAGCCAACTGGCAGAGCCAGATCTTTAGGCTCTTATGGAAGGTCGGGAGAGTTGGAGCCAACCTCACTCCGGGAGGCAGGATGCTTCAAAGGGCAAGTGCAATGGCAGAGAAGGCCCTTCTCCTGGATCCCGCCAGCCAGAATAATTGGGCCAATGAGCTTGCCACATGCCTGCTTGGCTTATCCCAATGGGATGAGTTGGCTACCCAAGTGGCCTAGACCCATGCCATGAAGGGCTTTAAAGGTGATTACCAACACCTTGAACTGCACATGAAAGCAGACTGGCAGCCAAGGCAAGAACAGTGGTATTACACGGGCCATTCTTTCAGGCCCCAAGAGCTGTCTGTGCTGCCACACTCTGAACCAGCTGTAGCTTCTGAATGCTCTTCAAGGGTAGCCCCATGTAGAGTGCATTGCAAGAGTCCAACTGTGAGATGACAAGGGCCTGAACAACTGAAACACAGCCTGAACAATTGAACACAACTGAACAACTGATCCAGGAAAGGCTGCAACTAGTGCACAACCCAAAGTTGTGCAAAGGCTCTCTTGCCACCTGCTTTTCGAGGAGAAGTCACGAGTCCAAGTTGCAGACTGGATCCATCCAGGGTAATGCCACCCCATTCAGGATTAAATCTTGAGCCCTCATACACCCAAAGCCATTTGGTCTTGCCAGGGTTTAGCCGAAATCTCATCCAGGGCACCACAGCCTCCAGACATGTGAGAGGATAGCAACAGCATCACTTTGGGGTAGAACTATAGAGTTGAGTATCATCTGCATACTGCACATACCTCAACCCATAGTGACAGATGTTCTCACCCAGCAGCTTCATGTAGATGTTAAAAAGGAGTGGAGATACTACCAAGCCCCGAGGCATGCCACAAGATAGCAGCTGCAATCTGGATCTCTCACTCCCTATTAACACCAACTGGGATCAGCCATGGGGAAAGGAACCAAACCAGCACAAAACTGTGCCATCCATCCCAGCTCCAGCTGCTGATCCAAAAGGATACCATAGTCAATGATGTTGAAGGCTGATGAGAGATCATGGAGAGTGAGGATGGTTGAACTGTCCCATCCCGTTCTCACCAAAGATCATCAACAAGTGTGACCTTTGCTGTTCCCATTTCATTACTATGCCTCAGCTGTGGTGGTGCAGTGGTTAGAATCAGTGGTGGGATTCAGCCAGTTTTCACCAGTTCAGCTGAACTGGTAGCTAACTTTTTCTGCAGTTCGGTGAACTGGCTGATCCCACCATTGACTGACCCCGCCCCACCCTGTGCCCCACCCTCCTTCCAGCCACTCCTCACCTGGCTGGCTTTTTGCCTAGGTTTGTCTGGCTGTCAGAGGAGAAACCAGACGGGGGTTGGGCAGAAGGCACCTCATCTGCCACGGCTGCCAGCAGGTGGGGGGCAGCCAGGGACTGCAAGGCTGCACTGCCTGCATCACCTCGCCACCAGCCGGCCCTCCCCTTTGGTCGTTGCAGTAGGCAAAGTGCCTCCTCCCCAGGTCCCTGTCCATTTTCCCCTTGACAGCTGGACAAACCCAGGCAAAAAGCCAGCCTTCTCCACTTCTCTCGCCTCCACAGGTTCAGGCAGAGAGACAGGAGGCTGGAGCAGGGAATAGCCCTAGTGCCGGAGAACAAATGGCTTCCAGCCACTTTCCTTGCCCTGCTACAGCTCACATCACTGCATGTCATGGTGGAAAGTCCCCAGTGAGTTTTAGCCAGGTTCAGCAGGTGCTCCAAACTCTTTCCTGAAGAGACTTGGGGATCAGCATACAGGGTGGGTGGGAAGGAGGTTTGCATTACTCTCTGCTGCCCTCCTTGCAGCAAAATCCAAGATGCAGTGACAGGGAGAGAACTGCAGTTTTGCAGATCCTTATGTCTCTTCTCTGCCACCAGGGAGACCTTTCACTGCCTCCTGCTGCTTTGAACTTTGGAGCTGCCCAAGTGAAGGCAGCCCGCCGCTGCATCCCCTGAGCAATCCCAGCCCTATCTGTGGCCACCACCTTGTGAGCCAACCAGCCTAGCCTGAGCCTGCCAGGTGCTCCTGACCAGTCTCCCAGAGACCATGCACAAAGGAATGATTGCTCCCAGCCCTGGAGAGGCTGGAAGGCAAGGCCAGTTGGCAAGAACTCCATTCAACAAGGGGTGTGGACTTCCCCCCCCTCCGTTTTTTGGGCAGATTTACAAAGAAAGTGCCGGAACTTCAAGCAAAGCAAGCCCCACAGCCCCTGCCTTGCCCATCCACCCCCCCCCAGCAGCTCTGGGCAGCAGTTTGGCTTTCTTGGAAGGCCGCGAATCCCAATCCCTGCCTGCCCTCCCTTCCTCCTGTGGCTGGGGGCAGGGAGGAAGATGAGCCATTCGGCCCCTTCCCCAGCCTGCATCTTGCCCCCCTGCCCAGACTCTCTGCAGCTGCTGGCCCAGCATGGCTTCAGTCCAGTCTACCCAGTGTGCAGTGGTGAGATTCAAATTTTTATACTACTGGTTCTGTGGGTGTGGCTTGGTGGGCGTGGCAGGGGAAGGATACTGTAAAATCTCCAGTAGAGGTGGTATTTGCCGGTTCTCTGAACTACTCAACTTTTCCAGTACCAGTTCTCCAGAACTGGTCAGAACCTGCTGAATACCACCTCTGCCAGTGTGAAGAGGAAACATGCCAGCAGTGTGGGGAGTGGCATCAAGCTGGCCATCCCCAGCCAGTTGGCCACTCCCACCCAGTCAGCCATGCCCGCCTGGCCCCCCCGAGGTCAACCACAGCCTTAATGTGGCCCTCAATTAAATTGAATTTGACACCCCTGCTCTACACTCATTCATTGTAAAAGAAGACAGCAGCCAATTGTTGACCTATCTAACTAACCAAGAATTGTTTTATAATACAAAAACATATGTCTCCTCGCAAGACAGACTGTGGGCTGATAAGTCAAAACAATCTATCATTGGGAAAACTGCATTCCGTTCTCATTTCAACTGTTGAATTCCAATCTGGGGTCCATCTGGATTGACACAGTTTCCTGTACCTAGGGGGACAATCCCTATTTTCCAATATTTACTACCTTTGTAAAAACAATGACTATATTTTGGCCCTCCTGTAGCTTTTGGAGAAATTTTATAGATTTGGGGACCAGTTGGAATGATGAGAGGAACTGGGATGGTACGAATCTGAAAATTTTCTTTTAAGGTAGGGATAAGCAAATCCCACAAACCTAAATTTAAAGAAATCATATCTTACAAAGGTTTTAAAGAGTTAAAAGAGTTAACATTTAACTGTCAGAGGAAAGTATCTTTTTGAGATCAATCAGTAGCTAGCCTTGAGATCAGGAAGGAAAGCTGGAAGGTCCTAAATATTGACATAATTTGGTCAAGCTTTAAACACTGGAGAATATGGAACATTTCAAAAGGCTCCATTCTTTTTACATCAAAAAAGTGAACCACTGTGCTAAAATTTGTTATTGCTTTCATTGTAGCATTGTTATAAAACTGCTGCTAATGAAAATTATGCACTGCATATTTACTACAGAGGGCTGGCACTTTATATTCTGAGCATTTGATGAGGTATTCAGGCCTTAGTTGATAATTTGCCTTTGATAGCACCTTGCCCCATTCCAAGCAAGGCAATATTTTTCATTGCTTTCTAATCACTTATGTAAGTCAGACACCCAGTGGTGGGATTCAATTTTTTTTTACTACCGGTTCTGTGGACGTGGCTTGGTGGGCGTGGCAGGGGAAGGATACTGTAAAATCTCCAGTCAGAGGTGGTATTTGCCGGTTCCCTGAACTACTCAAAGTTTCCACTACCGGTTCTCCAGAACTGGTCAGAACCTGCTGAATACCACCTCTGCAGACACTCTCTCTCTCTCTCTGATTACAGTAAATCATGCATAAGTGGTAGAATTACACCAAAAAAAATCCACTTTTTTCTACCAGATTTTATTTGAATTTAAATGAATAAAAGAGATTTACTTTAAATTTTATTTCAAAGAGGAAGAAAAATTTGAATAATTTTCCTAAGACAGATGTGCTTTCTTATTTTATTTAGTTATGAGGTGATCAAAAGATGTGAGCAAATGTCCTGAATTTTTCTATGCAATTGTGTATTTTTAGTGGTCTGTAGCCTTCTAGTTTCCTTTGTTCTGACTAAATTTCATGATGGGATTCATCTTATGGGTCTTTTTTGAAGGGGGAAATTTGAGTTGGCAGGGAAACTTTAGAAGATGAAAGCAACACTAAAACAATATTGTGTACCACTTCCAGGATTTTTAAAAAATAAACCACCTTGAGAACCTCATGATAGAAACTCTCAAGCACCCGGAAAATGAAGTAGAAATATAATTGGCCATTTCATGGTGTAAAGCTTATCGCAACAAGACACAGAGGTTATTTTAGGATTTCAACAGGACATGTTATTTTTTATTAGTTTGCTTACTAACTTAATGAAAGCCTGTTTTATAATGAAATGTCCAACAAGCAGCTGTTCTATGCCCATAATTGTCACATGTGTTTTCTTTGCATATATGAAAAATTAAAACTAACATGACAAATAACTAGAAGATGAGTTATCTGTGTTGGAAAGAATTTTTTTTATTGTGCTATGTATGGTGGGAACCAATTTCTATGAAGTAATCAGAGGAAATATGGCTTGTACTGACTCATCTGAAGTCATTTTTCAGTCATACCTTAAAAGGCACTTCATGGAATAGCAGTTGTAAGAATATATACGCATCATTTATGTTTTTAAACCATTTTTTTTAGCTTACAAGCACTGAGGAGAGACAAATAGATCAAGTCAGTATCCAAAACAGAGGAAAAAGGTTACTGAAGTAAGATTAGTAGTTAAATGAAAAAAGTTTGAATATATAAATTAATAAATATTGTATACACAAGTTGTGAGAAATCTTTATAGTAATTCTGATTACATTGTTCTGAAAATAGAAAATAGTTTTCAGTATTTTTGAGGATTGTTAAGGGATACAGGGCTTCTGTTTTTGGTTTTCTTCCTTCTGCATAACAAGCATCCTAGGGAATGAATTCTCTAAACATTGTAAATTCCTCTGAAAATTTAGTAGAAGACTTTATAAGAAAATACCAGAGATTCCAAAATACACCATAAATGGGAACCAGTCAAATTTTTTCTTCTATATTTTTCTGGTCATCTAAAGGTTATATTATATACCAGATGTAAAACTGATTATGTACAATAGGAGCTACTGATAGTCATGATTTCAATGTAATTTTTAAAGCCATGTTTTTGATTCAGCTTTAAAGTATTATTTGTTTACTTGTTTAAGAAAATGTATGCAGCTACGAGCTCACTCTCAGTGGCTGTAGGTGACTTACAACAATAAAATTACAGGTAGTATTCCAAGCTATGCATGGTATGTAGGTGACAATGATTTACACAGCACAAACTTTGTACCAGGGACTTTTGGAGAATGAGAAAAGGGGTGTCATTCCTTAGCCCAAGGATCTTACAAGGGGTGTGTGTGTATATATATATATATATATATATGTTTTCGTAGATTTTCATGGGTAAAGGTATGTAGGTCTTGGTGTATTCGGGTCTTGTCCCGTGTAAGATTGAGAATACCTTGGCAACGTTTCGATGAAATCCCATCCGTCATCTTCAGGCTGGTGTCTTCAGCCTCGTTCTTCTGGGAGAAGATGCCATGATCACGCACTTCTCCCAGGAGAATGAAGCTGAAGACACCAGATGAAGAAGCGTTGAGGATTCTCAATCTTACAGACTCCAAGACCATATATATATATATATATATATATATATATATATATATATATATGTGTGTGTGTGTGTGTGTGTGTGTGTGTGCTGTGTGTGTGTTCAGTAGATTTTCACGGGTAAAGGTATGTAGGTCTTGGTGTATTCAGGTCTTGTCCGTGTAAGATTGAGAATACCTTGGCACGTTCGATGAGATCCCACTCGCCATCTTCAGGCTGGTGTCTTCGGCTTTGTGCTTCTGCCAGCAAAGCGTGATCTGAGCTTCTCTCTATAAATACTGGAGGGAGGTGTGGTGTGCTGGCTCTGCTGTAAGCGGGTTGGTTGGCTGGTTTTGGCTGGTTGTCACTTCTTGATTGGTTGATGGAATTGGTGTTTGCTGATTGGTTGGCTTTTTGTAAGAGCCTGTGTGGCTGAGGTAGTGGCTGTGTGTCCTTCAGCCTTTTGTGTTTTAGCTACCTGGGTAGTGGGCTGTGTGATGACCTTCTGAGTTTTATTGTTGTGACATCCTGGGTCTTGTGCTGTTATCTCCTGGGTCGTTGTCTGTGTTGCAACCTCCTGAGGTTTTGTGTTGTAATCTCCTGAGTTCCATGATGTAGTATCCTGGGTGGAAGGCTGTGATGTGACATTCTGGGCCTTGGTTTGGCTCCGAGTTTGAGGTCTGGCTATGTGTTTATAGTGTGTGTCAGTTTGCTTAGTTTGGGGGTCGGAGGGGGGTGTGGCAGCTGGAGTTGCAGCTATGGTCTGGTTTCTGGATGGTAGTTGCCTTTTGTCTGTGGGGTGGGCTTGGGTTTGAGTCTGGTGAGGGAGATTGGTGGTGGCATCATGTGTTATTTTGGGTCCGGTGTTGGTTTTCGTGACTGGGACTCATTTGTTGATTAGGGCTAGTTTCCAGATGTCTGGTAAATGGGATGATACTTCCCACCTATATATATAATGAAGCAACAAAGCATTAAATTATGCTGGAATATGGCTTGCAATTTCTTAATTTTTTTTCTCCTCATGAAAAAGGCATTTTGTACTCAAGATATTTGACTTTTTTTTTCAAACTACTGCTAGTAAATTATTTTTGAGTTTACTATTAGAAAAGTTATGATCAGGGATAAATATATTAAATATATTATGCTAAACATTAAATATATTTGATAAAATCACATTCTAATAATAATTGAGAGTTGGTCAGAAATGAAGTGTGATCCTTCCTCTCTCTCTCTCTCTCTCTCTCCCTCCCTCCCTCTTTCTCTCTCTCTCTCTCTCTCCCTCATTCCCATATAAATCTCTCAATCCAACTTAAAATGCAGTATTGCAGGCTAACTCTGCCCATAGCCAGGAGTTCGATCCTGACTGGCTCGGGGTTGACTCACCCTTCCACCCTTCCAAGGACAGTAAATGAGGATCCAGATTATTGGTGGCAATATGTTGACATTTGTAAATTGCTCAGAGAGTGCTGTAAAACACTATGGACTGGTATGTAAGTTTTATTGCTGAATCCTGATTGAAAGGAGTCCAAATAACCCCTCTGAAGCTGCCAAGCTGCCACCTGTTTGGTTCTGCAACCCAACAGGACAGACATAGACTTCAGAGGATAATTAGGACTGCAGAAAAAACAATTACTACCAACCTGCCTTCAATCGAGGACCTGTAAAGTGCACAAGTCAAAAAGAGGGCTTCCTTGGGTGAGGGTTTTTTTCCCTCCACCTTGAAAGAGGTGGTGGTGAGACCGTTACTCAAGAAACCAAGCCTGGACCCAGCTGTATTAAATAACTATCGTCCTGTCTTTAACCTTCGCTTTGTGGCAAAGGTTGTAGAGAGTGTGGTGGCCTGTCAGCTCCCACGGTTCTTGGATGAAGCTGTGTATCTAGATCCATTTCAGTCAGGCTTCAGGCCCGGTCACAGCACAGAAACGGCATTGGTCGCGTTGGTGGATGATCTCTGGAGGGCTCGGGACAGGGGTTGTTCCTCTGTCCTGGTCCTTTTAGATCTCTCAGCAGCTTTCGATACTATCAACCATAGTATCTTACTGCGTTGGCTCAGGGGGTTGGGAGTGGGAGGCACCATTTTGCAGTGGTTCTCCTCCTATCTCTCGGGTCATTCACAGTGTGTGTTGGCAGTGGGGCAGAGATCGATGCCAAGGCCACTCACTTGTGGGGTGCCTCAGGGGTCAGTTCTCTCGCCTCTCCTGTTCAACATTTATATGAAGCCACTGGGTGAGATCATCCATGGTTTCGGGGTGCGGTATCATCAGTACGCTGATGATACCCAATTATACATCTCCACCCCGTACCACCCCAACGATGCCCTTGATGTGATGTCCTGGTGTCTGGAGGCTGTTCGGATCTGGATGGGGATGAACAGGCTCAGACGGAACCATTCCAAGACTGAGTGGCTGTGGTTTCCGGCATCCCGGTTTGGTCAAGTTGTTCCATCATTGACGATTGGGGGTGAGATCTTGACCCCATCAGAGAAGGCCCGCAACTTGGGTGTCCTCCTGGATATACGGCTGTCTTTAGAGGACCATCTTTCGGCCGTCGCCAGGGGGGCTTTTTATCAGGTCCACCTGATTTACCAGTTGCACCCCTTTCTAGACTGGGACGCCGTACGCACAGTCACTCATGCCCTTGTCACCTCCCAGCTGGACTACTGTAATGCTCTCTACATGGGGCTCCCCTTGAAGAGCACCTGGAGGCTCCAACTGGTGCAGAATGTGGCTGCACAGGTTATTTATGGGAGTCCTCAGCATGCCCATGTAACACCTCTCCTGCGCGGCTTACATTGGCTACCGGTGGTCTTCCGGGTGCGATTCAAGGTGATGGTTATGATCTTTAAAGCGCTCCATGGCTTAGGCCCAGGGTACTTGCGAGACCACCTACTGCCGATGACAACCTCCCACCGACCAGTGCGGGCCCACAGGGTTGGCCTCCTCAAGGTGCCGTCGGCCAAACAATGTTGGTTGGCAGCCCCCAGGGGGAGGGCCTTCTCTGTGGCTGGCCCTGCCCTCTGGAATGAGCTACCGGTAGAGATCCGGATTGTCCCCGACCTGGGAGCCTTTCACCGCGCCCTTAAGACATGGCTGTTTAAGCAAGCCGATCTATCCCTATGAGATATTTTAATTTTTTTGATTGGAACTATTGTTTTTAACCAATATTTTAAATTTTTAAAATTTGATATGGGTGGGGCTTAATTGAGTTTAATTTTATTTTAATATTTGTATTGTATGTTTTTTAATTGCCCTGTAAACCGCCCTGAGTCCCTTCGGGGAGAAGGGTGGTATATAAAACCAATTAAAATAAAATAAAAATTAAAAATATAATACGATTTATAGTGACTGTTTCCTAGTATGATTTAATTGCTTATTGTACCCTATGACTATCCTTAAGTGTCATGCCTTATGATTCTCGACTCTTGATGAATGTATCTTTACTTTTATGTATACTGAGAGCATATGTACCAAAGACAAATTCCTTGTGTGTCCAACCACACTTGGCCAATAAAGTATTCTATTCTATTCTATTCTATTCTATTCTATTCTATTCTATTCTATTCTATTCTACCTTCCCTAAAAAGGGGAGGTTGGAAACTGGATGAAAATTGTCCAAGTAGGTGGGATCCAGTAATGCTTTTTAAAAAAAATAGGGGTGAACTAGGGTATCCTTAAAAGCCCCTGGAAATGTCCCCTTCTCTAGTGATGTACTAATCACTGCCTGGATCCACTTGCTAGTCACCATTCTGGAGGCTGTCATCATCCAGGAGGGACAAGGACAGTGGTGGTATTCAAAAATTGTTACTATCGGTTCGGTGGGCATGGCAGGGGACATGTGGCTTGGTGGGTGTGGCTTGGTGGGCATGGCAGGGGAAGGTTACTGCAAAATCCCCATTCCCTCCCCACCCCATTAATCTGCTGTCAGCTTCCGTTGGAATACGATGAAACTTTACCAATAAACCACTTTACTCACAGTTTGGGTGTGGCAAGACTTGTTTATTGTGGTCTGTTTCCTCCAACAACAGCAACAAAGGGCAATTCCAAGCAAAACCAGCGCTGAGAGTGTCTGTCTCTCAGCGCTTTTTATAATCCCTCCCCACCCTCAATCATTGCTTAACCTCCGTCCCCAGCAATTGTTTAACATCCACCTCCCTGCGTGCTGCCTCCCTCGCGATACTCAATTCTGTTCCCAATCCTACCCCTGTGTATATCCCCGAACAAGACTTCTCAGGTGTTACCCCACCCTGCAGTGTGCACTGCCAGCCCCAGTTCAAAATAGCCAAAAACCCAAAAGCAAAAGGCATGAAGCTGATCAGCTGATAAGCCGGCCATCCAGCTGGCCATGCCAGTGACTACATCCAGCTGGCTGCGCCGAGTGAGAGGCATTGCACCAGCAAGCCAGCCCAAAATCCATGCAGGTGGCCACGCCGAGAGAGAGAGAGAAAGACATTGTGCCTGGAGTCATCACCCTGCCCTGAAATTGGCTCGGCCTGAAATCACCCGGACTGGACTGCTTGGCTCGGCTTGAGATTGCCCAGACTGGACTGTGTATGGAAACGTGTCGGGCTTCACTCTGTGGGCAATGAGGCGTCCATGGCAGCGCCGATGAAGCCCAACACCTGCTTTCCAGCTCCGTTCTCCTGTGCAGGGCAACAAAAGAAGACCCAGCCAATCAGCTGGGATTCAGGAGGCAGAGAATAGGTGGGGGCGGGGCCAGTCAGAGGTGGTATTTGCCGGTTCTCTGAACTACTCAAAGTTTCTGCTACCGGTTCTCCAGAACTGGTCAGAACCTGCTGAATACCACCTCTGGACAAGGATCTGACAGGTGGTGGCAATGACAGCATTGAGGATCCTGCCCATTTCCTCAGATCCAACAGGGTCATACTGTTCCCAGATAATCAGGCATCTCCCCAGGCATCTCACATGGATCAGCTCTACATATGTGATCCAACTCAAAATGAATCTGAGTGGCTTCATCAGTCAGGTGCTGAACAAATTGCTCTGCATGGTCCTGAAGATGATCACCTGAGCTCCCTTAACCCAGGAGGGACTGGATGATCCAGAACAGGGCTGCCGGGTGTCTCTTTGAGGACATAATAAGAGTGGAGAAACAATTGCCACCCTTATTGCGACAAGGAAGGGCTTAATAGCAGCTCCAAATCATGTCTGGTTAGAGTCATTCTTCATCTTACTATGTTATTGAGGTGATATTCTCTTTTATGGTTGCTAACCACCCAGAGTCATGATGTTGAGATGGGCAGCCATATACTGTACATTGAAATAAATAAATGTGGATATTGCTATTATTTTTTATCTTTTTAATATGGTATGGAGTAATAACAATAAAATGTTTCATCATAAGTTTCATGAGAAGAGGACAAATGGCATTAAAACTCTTGTTTCAGGTTATAGATCTCTCTCTTCTGATAATAAAAACATGGCTTCCTTCCTTCCTTCCTCTCTCTCTCTCTTCCTTCCTTCCTTCCTTCCTTCCTTCCTTCCTTCCTTCCTTCCTTCCTTCCTTCCTTCCTTCCTTCCTTCCTTCTTCCTTTTCCTTTTCTTTCTTTCTTTCTTTCTTTCTTTCTTTCTTTCTTTCTTTCTTTCTTTCTTTCTCTTTCACAGAAGTGGAAAAGGAGAGTTGGTAAAGCCAAAAGGCTTTCTCTCTGTGTTTATGCTTTCTGAAAGACTTGGAAAGTATTTTATTTTACTTTTCCTCTTGGAATTCAACATTTGGTACCTAAGACGCTCATCCATAAATATAAAAATAGCCCTGTGATGTAGATTGGGTTTCAGAAATTATGACTAAAATTCACCTAGCGAGTGTCCATGTTTGAGGCTGGAATACTACCTGTTTCTACCCAGTCTTAATCTACACCTTAATCACTTCATGATTTTTAATCTTAGCAACTCATGCAAATACAAACAAGTACTTAATATTTCCCTTCCGCCTTTTCTAGAGGTTTCTGTGAACCACAAAAGGATCACTGAAATATTTGAGACCAATTTTTTTGCACCAGTGAGTTAGAAGGGTGCACTTTGATTATAAAGGAAAAATAAAGAGGAATGTTTCCTAAAAACCAAACATTTCCTCTACATTTTACTCTGCAATCCCTGGTCTGATCTGGCCCATTTTATATTTGATCTTTCTTCTTCCTGGCTTCCTTTTCATACCATATTTTCTTTCCTCCTATCTGTTTCCATAGACTCATGCTGTTGTTGAACTTGTATTTGACTTCACAATGTTTTGAACTCAATCTCAACTCGTCAGAATGCATGGGAATCTTAGAAGGTTTATATGCAAAGTGATGCTATGGCTTATACCTGTAACAGAAAGTGAGAAAAGAAAATAATCTTGAACATCAACAGCTAGAAACTTTGCTTAAAGAAAGTTAGATTATGCAAATGAGCCCACAGAGCAGGTTTATAACGTATTTGTATTAGCTAAACAACATTTAGGGGATTTCTTTGCTGACAAGGTAGAATGTTTCATTGAACAGATTAAAATTAAAGGATTGGGAGTCTGGTCAAAGACCTGGGAAATTGGTGGCACATCATTTTGAAATAACAAAATCAGCAGAACTTCAGAACTTTCTGAACTAGTTACTGAGGATGCCCAGGTTGTTTTTAAAGCTGTTGCTAGTAAGAATTGATGATGTTATCCATTCAGTCAAGTCTGATTCTTGGTGATTCTATGGGTCAGGTCTCTTCATATCTTCTGATCTTGCACTGTGTCTTTGAGTTTTTTCTATGCTCTGGCTGGTGTCAGCTTTGATAGTGTCCAGCCACTATGTTTTTTGATGGCCTGGTTTCCTTTTACCACTAACTCTTCCCACAGTAAGAGTCTTCCAGTGAATTTTTCTGCATGACATAGCCAAAGTAAGTGAGACAGTATAACTAGTTCTATCTTTTCTACAAGTCAATTTATAGTTTGGATGAAAAGACAGACTATTATGAGATTAATCAATTGCTGGATATTCAATTGTTATATTAGATAATATTAATATGCTGAAGACTCCTTTGCCACTCTAATAATTTTTAAGTTCTATTTAATTATTGCAAAATGGGAAAACTCCTGGCCCAGATGGCTATTCAATGGAATGATATAAGTTATTTATAGATCTCTTGGCTACAAATGCTTGGAACAACATAAAATAGAACAATTTCTTACTTCCAGAAGTTTAGTTTAGTTTAGTTTATTTGGACTTATAAACCGCCCTCTCTCCCGAAGGACTCAGGGCAGTGTACATAAAAGACAAAAAGTACAAAAGTTAAAAGAAATTAAAAAGATATTAAATTATGCCAAATAAACAATCAAATTAAAAACCCCGATCCCCTGTCAGTCCAGGCCAGATTGCAAAAACAGCCATCTTTTGAGGTCACAGCGGAAGGAGCGGAGATCAGGGGCCAAGCGCAACTCAAGGGGTAGTTGATTCCAGAGGGTGGGCACCCCCACAGAGAAGGCCCTACCCCTAGGGGCTGCCAGCCTACACTGTTTAGCTGATGGTATCCCCAGGAGGCCCCATCTGTGGGAGCGCATAGGGTGATTGGTATTTGTCAACGGAAGGAGACGTTCTTGCAAGTACCCCGGACCCAAGCCATACAGGGCTTTATAAGTTGTTACCAAAACCTTAAATCTCACATGGAGGGCAACTGGAAACCAATGCAGGTCGTGCAGGAGGGGTGTAATATGGGACAATTGGGACGCTCTCATCACTACCCGCACGGCTGCATTTTGCACCAGCTGAAGTCTCCGTATGAGATGCAGGGGCAGCCCCATATAGAGAGCATTGCAGTAGTCGAGTCTTGAGGTGATGAGTGCCTGAGTGACCATGCGCAACGCATCTTGGTCCAGATATGGGCGGAGCTGGCGTACCAGCCGAACCTGTGTAAATGCCCCCCTGGCGACAGCTCCCACCTGCTCCTCCATACTGAGCCGTATGTCCAGGAGGATGCCCAGGTTACATGCCCTATCCACAGGGGACAACACCTCTCCCCCTATGAATAATGTTGGAGTCTCCTGGATTATCCGAGATGACGGTATACACAGCCACTCAGTCTTGTTCGGGTTGAGTCGGAGCCTATTCATTCCCATCCAGTCCTGCACCACCTCCAGGCAACGGGCCATCATGGGGAGGGCATCACTGAGGTGGTTTGGGGTGGAGATGAAAAGCTGGGTATCATCAGTGTACTGGTGATATCTCACCCCAAAATCATGGATGATCTCACCCAGCGGCTTCATATAGATGTTGAACAAGAGGGGAGAAAGGACTGACCCTGCAGAACCCCACAAGTGAGGGGTCGAGGGGACGACTGCTCCCCCCTGCCAACATCGACTGCATCCGACCCGAGAGGTAGGATGAGAACCACCGCAGTACAGTGCCCCCCATTCCCAACCCCTCGAGCCGGCACAGTAGGATACCATGGTTGATGGTATCAAAAGCTGCTGAGAGGTCTAACAGGACCAAGACAGAGGCATAGCCCCTGTCCTGAGCCCTCCAGAGATCATCAATCAGTGCAACCAATGCCATCTCCATGCTGTACCTGGGCCTGAATCCCATTGGTACGGGTCCAGGTAATCAGCTCCCTCCAGGAACATCAGTAGCTGCTGCGCCACTACATTCTCGACAACCTTCGCCAAAAAACAAAGGTTGGAGACTGGATGAAAGTTGTCCAAATTGGTTGGGTCCAAGGCAGGCTTCTTTAGGAGGGGCCTCACCACCACCTCCTTCAAGGTGGCGGGAAAGACACCCTCTCTTAAAGAAGCATTGGTAACTGCCTGGAGCCAGTCAAGTGTACCCTCCCAGGCAGCATAAACCAGCCAGGAGGGACACGGGTCCAACAAACATGTAGTGGTGCTCAGCCGCTGCATGGTCCTGTCCACCATATCTGAAGAAACAGGCTCAAACTCCTCCCAGATCACATGAACAAGACTCAACACCACCTCTGTGCCCAACTCTAACCAGGTGGAGTCCAGCCCGGCCCGGATCTGAGCAATCTTGTCTGACAGATGTTGACTAAACTCCTCAGCACGTCCCTGCGCAGGGTTCCCTCCCTCCCTCCGATTAAGGAGGGAGCGAGTGACCCTGAACAGAGCGGCCGGGTGATTATCTGTGGACACGATGTGGGTGGAGAAGTAAACCTTCTTCGCCACCCTCATCGCTGCCAGATAAGTCCTAGAAGCAGATCTTAGCTGGGATTGGTCAGATTCGGACCGTGAAGACCTCCACCTGCTCTCAAGGCCCCTCCTCCTACGCTTCATCTCCCAGAGCTCCATGGAAAACCAAGGAGCTACCCAGGATCTGAGCCAGGTTAAGGGCCACAAGGGGACAACTTGGTCGAGAGCTCCAGCGGCCGCCCGTTGACAGGCTTCCGCCAGGGTCTCAACCGAGTCATGGACATGGGAGGGTGGCAATGCCCCAAGGGCCCGCTGGAACCTCTCAGGGTCCATAAGGCACCTTGGGCAGAACCACTTGGTTGGCTCCGTGCCCAGCGGTTGGGGGTGGCGTGACAGAAGGTCAATCGAAGGAGGTAATCCATGACAGGGGGCAAGTAGTTGGAGAACCCCCACCCAGATCACTATACCACTGTCCAGAGACAAAAACTAGATCCAGCCTGTTCCCCCCCTCATGAGTTGGGCCCTGAATTAATTGGGTCAGGTCCATGGCCGTCATGGAGGCCATGAGCTCCCGGGCCAAGCCCGAGTCCCCTCCCAGGGATGGCAGATTGAAGTCCTCCAGAACCAAAAGCCTGGGAAACTGCACTGCCACCCCCAAGAGGATCTCAAGCAGCCTGGGCAGGGTCTGTGCTATGCAGCTGGGGGAGAGGTATGCCAGCAAAAGACCCACCTGACCACCCGAACCCAACCTCATGAGGAGAAGCTCACAGCCATCTATCTGCTGGAAGTATAAGCAGTGAGAAATTTTGGGCCAATATTGAGAAGTAAATTAACTTAGATAATGAGACTCATAAATATTTAACTCTTCTGATAAATTTGAGCTTGAAAATGGTTGGTAAATCATTTTGATTGGAAAACCTGATAATTTTATACAGATAATAACTTTAAATCAGCTACAATTTAATGACTATTTTAAGGATTTTTTCTCAGCTTCAAATTGAATTTGGTCTCAATTCAAAACAGTGGAGGTATCTTCAGCTTAAGTCCATTCTAATGGATCAATATGGATCAGATGCTTTGACTGTCTCAAAGGCATCTGAGTTGCTTACCTGTCTGATGGACACCATTACATAAATAAAAACTATAATTTGTCTCTATCAAAAGCTCAATATTTTTTAAGTGGATGTTTCTGGGATATTTCAAGCATGGACTAAAGAACTGGAATTTCCAATAAAGCCTATAAAATGGTATGTACAGAGTTGAGATTAAGGTTAATATACCAAAAAATTGTATTTAGAGAATATTAGACTCACTATAGAATGTGTTTGAAAGGACATCAGATGTTCTTATGCTGAAGATGTAAGATAATGAGAACTCGCTGACTCATGTGAAATGGTTATATGATCTGGACTTGTGATAAAACAAAAGAAAACTGTGGAAAGATTCATGTTTTAATATAGAAGATTCTTAAAATGAATATAAAAGTTAAACTACAGGCTTCTTTCAGGTTTAATGGGCAAAGAACTTGACAAAAAATCTGGAACTTTGCTGTTATATATGTTGATAGCAGCAAGAATGCTTTATGCAGAAAAGTGGAAAGATACTCTAACTCCTACAATGGATAAATGGCTGGGAAAATTGATGGAACTAGCAGAGATTGACTGCTCTAATCAAAGAAAAGAATCCATCCAACTTTGTGCTTGGAAACCACTTCTGGATTTTGTGCTTGAGATGGAAAAAAAGAGGAAACTTTGACTTTGGGTTTGTTGATTAGATAAGTTTGTTGTTATAGAATGGCTTGCACATGTTAAGCATATAAAAGTGATAAGTTGAGGCTGCAGCATAATTATTTTATTCTGAATAATATTATGAAGAGCCATAGTGTTTCAATAGTTAGAATGCAATATTGCAGGCTAATTCGGTGAACAGCCAGTAGTTTGGCAGTTCGATTCTCACCAGGCTCAAGGTCGACTCAGCCTTCCATCCTTCAAGGTTGGTAAAATGAGGACCCAGATTGTTGGGGGCAATATGCTGACTCTGTAAACTGTTTAGAGAGGGATGTAAAGACTTTGAAACAGCATATAAGTTTAAGTGCAATTGCTATTGCTATTCTACTGCACTAAAAAGAGTCGGAAGTCAATGCTTTTCTTTCTTTCTTTTTGTTTAGTCTACATTCTTTCTCTCCCCTTTTCTCTTTCCCTGCACCAAGAGAAGACAGGCAGCAGATCCACCTTACCTTTCAAAGCCCATGCTAAGAGGGCATGTCTTTAAGACCATGCCAAGAATGTGTGCCAAGAATGTGTGCTTGATTTACTTACAGTTATCATCTCCAGAAAATAAAATTCAATGGAGAGAAAGTGAAATTCAATGGAGACCAAAGTAAGGTTTTACACTTAGGCAGGAAAAACCAAATGCACAGATACAAATTAGGTGAAACTTAGCTCAGTAGCAGTAAAATTGTGAGAGGGAGCTTGGAATTCTAATGGACAATCGCTTAAATATGAGCCAGCAGTGTGCAGCAACAGCCAAAAAAGGCCAATGCAATCCTAAATTGTATTAATGGAGGGATAGAATCAGGGGTGGGATTCTACCAGTTTGCACCTATTTGCTAGAACCAGTTGTTAACATTCTAAGCAGTTCAGAGAACCGGTTGTTAGAAGAAATTACTGGCCTAATCCTGTAAGGAAGGCAGGAAGGAAACATTCTGGTGTTGCTTACAGAAACTGCCTCTCTGTTAACCCTTATTACATTCTTGGCAGGACTAGACTTCCTGTCTCAGGAACGTCTCTGGAGTTTTTTCCCCCTCCTTTGCTGGTACTTTGCTTGTGTGGAGTGACCATTTAAAGTTACAATGGCACTGAAAGAAGTGACTTATGACCATTTTTCACACTTACAACTGTTGCAGCATCCCCACAGTCATGAGAGGCCAGGCGAGGAGATGCGTGCCTTGATGTGAGTGATATTGAGTTGGCCACACCCAGCCAATAACATGTCCACCAAGCCATGTCCACCCAGTCACATGACCACCAAGCCATGCCTACCACCTAAGCCATGCCCACAGAACTGGTTGTTAAAATTTTTGAATCCTACCCCTGGATAGAATCAAGATCATGCGAAATATTAATACTGATTTATACAGCCTTAGTAAGGACCACACTTGAAATATTGCATCCAGTTTTGTTCACCACAATGTAAAACAGTTGTTGAGACTCTGGAAAGGGTGTAGAGAAGAGCAACAAAGATGATTAGAGGCCTGGAAGATATGTCATGTCTAGGGACTACAGGTGGCATGATAGTAGTCTTCCAGTATTTGAGGGGCTGCCACAAAGAAGAGGTGGTCAACCTATTCTCCAAAGCACTTGGAGGCAGGACAAGAGGCAATGGATGGAAACTAATCAAGGAGACAATCAATCTAGAGCTAAGGAGAAATTTCCTGACAGTGAGAACAATAAACCAGTTGAACAACTTGCCTCCAGAATTTGTGGGTGTTCCACCACTGGAGGCTTTTAAGAAGAGACTGGACAGCCATTTGTCTGAATTGGTATAGGGTCTCCTGCTTGAGCAGAGGTTTAGACTAGAATTCCTCCAAGATACCTTCCCACTATATTATTCTGATATTCCTATAGCTTCTGCCTTCCCTCTCCTTCTCAGGGTTCTTTAGAATTTATTTGGGCAATGATTTTGATTTTCCTATCTACAAAGATCAGGATGGTTTCTTTTTCTTTTTGTTGTTATGTATGTTTCTGTCATTACTCTACAGCTTTTCTCATCACCCACATGGAAGAAGCAACTTCATCATTCATCATGTAATAATCCGTCTGCATGTAAGGCGGATTGCAGACTGTGTGGGAGGAATGTGCATCATGAAAAATAGACAGTCATCTGCAAAGAAAGGATTGCTCAGCCACTTCACAAGTAATATAAGCACCAGAACTCACTTCTACTTTTACCCAATGTCTTTCTTGCTATCTTTAATGAGAATAGAAACCACCAACTAACCAAGCCACCCAAGGTGAAGAGGTTTTCAACATAGCGTTGTTACTGTATTTTTAAAATGATTTTTCAGATGAGAAAGAATGTGCCTGGGGAGCAGTTTAAAAGTGGTATGGACAACTTCTTTGTATTGGGACTGCATGACACTTTTTTTCAGAACACTGAAGGCTCAACTTCACATCTCTCTAGCCACAACATGAAGATGCCCTGCAAACTGTTTCTAAAGGACACGCCCCGATGGCATTGCCTTAATTTCATCCCCAGGCTACCTCTGAGGTAACTTAGGACCATATTTAGCTGGTTCAGTTTTAAAATAGCACTTTCCTTCTTCTCCCAACCATGTTGCAACAGACTCATTCTATGACTTTCCTCAACATGGTTGAGGATGCAGTCAAGTGGCTGGGGTCTGCTTAGTTTCCACTGGTCATTGTAATCTGCTGAGGACATGCTCTCACCTCTGGTTGCTGGGCATGCCCTCTGGGCCTGTTGTGGTCCAGGCAGCAGAAGAGATCAAACACCTGCCTTTTCAAGCACTGGCCTGCAAAATGACTGAGAGCCATTTCGGAAAAGCATCAGTCAAGCTTTACATAGGCTTCATAGATCTGCCTCTCTATCTTTATATCTCTATAGATGTGGTCCTCACTTAACAATGGTAATCAGGAGAAGGATTTCTGTCACTAAGCACTGTAATTCTAAAGTGTGATGTCACATGACCATGCTACTTAGTCATGGAGATTCTCTCATGTTAGGCTGCTGTCGTTAAGTGAATTGCTATAAGCCAGTAAGCAAGAATGTCACATGGTTACTGTTTGCAACCTATACTACCGGCTTCCCTGTTGACTTTACAGGAATCTGGCAAAGAAGATAGCAAATGGTCAGCACATGAATGCACGGTGCTGTGACTGACATAAGCATGTGGACCAATCAGCACCATCATAAGTCTGAAAGATTGCCAGTCATTAAATGAAGACCACCTGTGTTTTCTTCTGTATCTGAATTTAGCACTCTTTCACAATAATGATAGATGTGGGCACGATGGCTCAGTGGTTAAAGACACTTAGCTTGTCAGATGGAAAGCTGACAGCCTGGGTTTGAGACCTGAGCGCCACATGACAGGGTGAGCTCCCGTTACTTGCCTCAGCTCCTGCCCATTCACATGTAAATGCAAGTAGATAAATAGGTGGGAATGCAACAGTGTTCTGTGCATCTTGACATATAGCCATCTGGCCCCATGACCATGGAAGTGTCTTCTAACAATGCTGGCTCCCTCAGCTAAGAAATGGGGATGAACATCACTCTCTAGAATCAAACATGACTAAGGGGAAACCTTTGCCTTGATCTGGGTTTAGCACTCTCTCATAATAATGATAGACAATTTTCAAAGAAAGCTATACCTCTTCAGAAAGTGCTATACCTCTGCTGCAGTGAGCACAAATTTAAACCAGAAAAAAACATCCAGATTCTGCCAGCTGTATGTTACTGGTTCTGTTCCAAATAAATATATTACAGTTTTTCTCCTATTTCCACCAAAAAGCACTTTCACACATCTATGACTTTTACTGTATTATTATGCCCTGGGTGCGGGGGAGTTGCCTAATGTCATGTCATTTTGTTTGCTCCCTCATCGTAACTGTCCTCCTTGAGCACTCACTGCCCACAAAGCCACTCACTGGTAGCAAACCCTGTAAATAGAAATGGTCTAGTCAACATAAGTAGAGAATTTTGATTCTGCATTCAGTTACCCATACATAACCCTGTCACTGTTGATAACTATCAAATTCTGCAGACTCTGTCCTTGTGGCCTGTCAGTGGGACATTGCATTTTTTTTAATGCAGATCTCTCATTAGTGTCTATAAAAAGTCTGCAGAGGCCAGATGCCTGGTCCTGTCTGCAGCCTAAGCCAAAATGGTCATGGAGAAGACCACCTGGTGATTGCTCCTTCCCCTCCTGACCTTGAAGAAGAACTACTGGTGGGTGTTCTTGCTGCTGGCTAGTGATGGTTGGTAGGAGAAGAAGCAAAGACAGGGGATTCCACTAATCCTGCTTCTTCATTTATTGCATATTAAAACAGCATCACTTGCAGGACTTCTTCATAAAGTGAGGGGGGCTCCAGCTATCATGGCAGCCCAATTTATTCTGCCATACGTTTCTGTTGACTGAGGGTCTGGAGGTGTACATGTTGAGAGGGCTACACAGAAGTGGGACAAGGAAGGCCAAGAGTTTTTTCTTTGTTTGCTTTATGTGTTACTTTTATTCACCTACTAAACCCTATTTTAGATGACATTGGTTTTTCATGCTGCCCACTTCAAAGTGGCAGCCAATATTTTGCGATCTGGGGATCTGGGAGCCACAAAACTGAGCAAAATTTGTGCTCCAGGCATTTCAGTTTGCCCATTCCTGCTATAAGGATATTGGAGGACACTAGTTTTCTAAATGGATTTGCTGGATATCTAGGCCTGAAGATGGCTTGGGAATCGCACTGATACCAGAAGCATTTCAACCCAGTGACAAAACCTAAATTCTTCCACTGCTGATTTTAAGCATAGTTGCAAAATCTATAGGGCAGATTCTCAGAATACCACCCTAAGAGCTTTGAAAACCTCTTCCATTCACATCACTGTAACCATTTCCTGACATATGTCGTGGCAAATTTTTGTATGATTTTTTTGTCAGCATCACATTAGTGATAAAATCTTTTATCTTGCTTTGCCTGAAGCAACATCTTTCCCCCCCTAACCCCCTTCTTTGATAATATCAAAACCTATATTCACATATCAGAAAATTATGACATGCTACTTCCCCCACAAGTATTTTTAACGGCTATATTTTATCCCTGACCATTTTGATTTTACTAATCTCTGCAAGCATTTAAAATATGATTCCATCAATAGTTCATGCAAATAATTCTGCCCTTTCTTTTTAATAGCTGAAGGTTAATGTAGATATTTTATCCTCAATTTGTATAGTGTGAAACGTAGGCATAAATTTATAAATTATTGTATGCTATGATTTCTGAACAAATAGCCCCTCTAAATGATTTGTAATTTAAATATTTAAAATGACCACAATGCAAGTAATCCCCCCTTAACAATGGTAATTGGGACCAGAAACTCAATCACTATTGATGTAGTTGTAAATCACAATTTCATGTGACTTTGCTGATTTACCACAGCAATTCCAGCAGTTCCAGTTGAGAATCTTGGGCGAATCCCACACGGTCATTAGGTGAGATGTCACATGATCAACATTTGTGATCTCCTGCTAGTGTCCCCACTGACCTTGCTTGTCAGAAGCTGGCAGTGAAGGTTGTTGCAAAAGATGACCAAGGACCACTGCAATGTCAGAATTTGAAGCTGCCTGCCAAGGACCTGAATCCAATTTATTTTTATTATATTTATTGATTTATTGATTTATAATTTGTCAAAAAAAATTGAAAACATGAATAATATAAAAAAATGACAGGGATGATAGGCACGTTAGTGCACTTATGCACGCCCCCTTTACGGACCTCTTAAATATGAAATGAGGTCCACAGAAGTCAATTTGTGACTAAAACTGTGAAAATTTGTAGCTGAGACAACTGAATCAGGTACAGCACTCCAGACTTTGACAAAAAAATGTATTTTTTACAGTCAAGTTTAGAATGGTTTATATTGAGTGTAATTTAAAACATTCATATAGCTGCCAATCTTTCAGACAACTCCAGGTTTCTCCCAATAAAATCATTTTTAAAAATTGTAAAAACACATTCAATGAAAACATAAAGCAGTTAAAAGCAAAAACTTGGAACCAGGAAAATGTATTGTTTAATCTCCAAATGCTTGGGGGAAAAGGCATGTCATTAAGGCTTTACAGAAGGCTAAATGGGTGACGGCCTGGTGAATTTCAGGGGCCAAGATGTTCCATAGGGCAGGAGTTGCCACGGAAAAAGGGGCTGCCATGCTTCCTAGCTCCCATTAGAGGACAATATTTATGGAGGGAACCAGGAGTCTGTCACCCTATCTGACCTGGTAAGATAGGTAGATGTCCCTAGGGAAAGGCAGTCCTGCAGGTAGCCTGGCCTTTGAGATTGACACATGACCATGGTAGGGCTGTGAGAGCAGCAATTGTGAGGACACATTGTAAGTTACTTGGTTCAGCACCATTGTAACTGTTATGTATGTAGGTTTGAAGTCATTGGTTTAGTTTGAACTGTTCTTGTAAAATGTTGGAAATGATTGGTTTAAAAAGTGCGGGAAAACCCTGCACTCTGATTGGCTGGCAACTGCGGCTGCTGGCTATAAGTAGCAGCCACAGCCCAGCCAAATTGGGTCCATTCTGAGCTGTAGTCACTAATAAACTAAGAGCTTGAAGCACTCTGCGTCTGTCTCTTCATGCAAACTTAACACTGGCAATGAAGGTGGGATTCCCCTGAAGAAGACGGCAACGCAGAACAGAAGGAGAGCGAGATGGCTGCACTGAACATCCCCCCAGCCCGTTCGATCCGACGGCAGAAGACTGGGAGTCGTATGCAGATCGTTTCCAAATGTATCTGGAGGGAAACAATCTTGCTGACATTTCCGAGAAGCGCACTGCGGTCTGGCAGTTTTCAAGATGATGAAGGCATTGGCGGGAGCTGCAGACGTGAAGGTAATGGACTGGCCTGACTTAGAAAAACTATTAAGAGCCCATTACACGCCACAAGTATCATGCCTCATTAAGAGACACGAGTTTTACCATCGTGATCAAGGGGAAAGTGAAAATGTAAATGACTTCGTTGGCAAGTTTAAGAGACATTGGGGGTGCATGCGAATTTAACAATTTAGAAGAGGCCATGCGCGATCGATTTGTTCTGGGCCTTAAAGACAAGGTGCTACAGAGCAAGTTATTACTGAAACCTAAGATCACGCTGAAGGAAGCAATAGAAGAGGCCTCTTCAGCAGAAGCTACCAAGTCCTCAGCAGCAGCCATGAAGAAAATCAACAAGGCCACAAGCCATCCTGATGTGGAAAAGTCCACAACAACTCATTGTGAGGAACTAGATTCTGAGTCAGACTGCAGTGAGGTGGAGGAAGGAATTTACAGACTCAGAATGGAGCGGAAAAAGAAAGACCTGGGAAGAAAGAGGCAAGATTTCTACTGCAGAGGTTGTGGGAGAAGCCACCCGCGCACTGAATGCAAGTTTCTAGACACCATTTGCCTCTGTTGTGATAAAAGAGGACACCTAGCAAGAGTCTGCAAATCATCCAGAACTCCACCCAACAGAAGGAAGTTTGCTGCAAGCAAAGACAAAGAATTCAAGCCTAACAACCTCAGTGAGAAAATGGGGTGCAGTACAGAAGCAAATGGGAAGAATGAAACTCATCAAACAGTAACTATTGGTCATTCTTCTCCTTTAAAAAGCAGAAAAGTGCATGTCAAGGTACTTATTGAAGGAAGGCCTTGCCAAATGGAAGTGGACTCAGGATCATATCTATCTATGGTGTCATGGGACACTATTCAGAGACTACTACCAAATATTCAGAAGACTCACTTCAAGAAGCAAGCATTGACTCTTAAAGACTACCAAGGGAACAAGATTCCAGTAGTTGGAACAAGAGAATTCAACGTGAAGTTCAAAGGCCACACCAAACATCTACCCCTGACCATCGTAGACAAGGATCACCCAAGTCTGCTGGGACTTGAATGGTTCAACCCGCTGGGTATCGAGGTGACTGGCATCAATCACGTGAGCAACACTGAGTGGGAAGAGGCCTTGAAGTCTGAGTTTCCAGAGGTCTTCAGCACGGATTAGGCAAGTACTTGGGGACCCCCATCACATTTAACCTAGATCCCAAGGTACAACCAATCCGTTTAAAACCCAGAAGGGTCCCACTTGCCTTAAAGGAAAAAATTGATGCACAATTAGATAAACTAATAGCCCAAGGGGTTTTAGAGCCTACTGATCACTCCAGGTGGGAGACACCCATAGTCACACCAGTCAAGGCTGATGGGTCTGTGAGAATCTGCAGAGACTACAAGGGGACATTGAACCATGCGCTACAACAGAGCGCATATCCAGTTCCAGTAGTGCATCATTTATTACACTCTCTTGGAGGGCACAGTTTTTGCCAAGTTGGACCTGGCACAGGCATATCAACAATTAACAGTTGATGATGCCACTGCTGAAGCCCAAACCATTGTGACCCATAGAGGTGCCTTCAAATGCAAAAGATTGCAATTTGGAGTAAGCGTGGCACCAGGCATCTTCCAAAGCCTTATGGAAAGAATGTTACAAAGATTGCCAGGGGTGGTGCCCTATTTTGATGATGTTTTAATTTCTGCTGAAAATGACACTCAATTACATGAGAGACTCAGGGAAGTCTTAACTAGATTAAAAAAAGCAGGGTTAAAAGTCAAAGAAGAAAAATGCACACTTAGAACAGATAAAGTGGAATTCTTGGGTTACATGATTGATAAACATGGCATCCACCCCACAGAGGCAAAGGTTCAGGCAATCAAAGAAGCTCCCAGGCCAAAATGCAAAACAGATTTGCAAGCATTCTTGGGACTCATTAACTTCTATCATATGTTCCTACCTCAGAAGGCAACCATTGCAGAACCCCTACATAGGTTGCTGGACAAAAAATCTGCTTGGGTCTGGGGAGGAAGGAACAAGCTGCATTTAACAATATCAAGAGACTAATCATGTCTGATGCTGTGCTGATACAGTTCTCTGAGAACTTTCCTGTTGTTCTGACTTGTGATGCCTCCCCTTTTGGAGGGGGGGGAGGTTTGAGCCACAGGCTTCCCAGCAGGAGGGAAGCTCCTATTGCATTTTATTCTTGCACCTTGACTAAAGCAGAAAGGAACTACAGCCAACTGGACAAGGAAGCCTTGGTGATTGTAGCAGCTGTCAAAAAATTCCATGAGTATTTATATGGGAGAACATTTACTGTTGTCACAGATCACAAACCTCTTTTAGGCATTGTGGCAGGAGACAAACCAACGCCCATGATCCTGTCACCAAGAATGCTGAGATGGACTGAATTTCTTGCTGCTTATTCATACAAACTGATCCACAGACCTGGTAAAGGCATTGGGCATGCAGATGCTTTGAGTCACTGCCCACTTCCTTCACACATTGAGGACCCTGTTCCTGAGACTCACACCTTTTTTCTAGAAACTGTTGCCAAACTTCCAGTACATGCTGCTCAAATTGCCAGAGAGACTGCCAAAGACACTTTATTGGCTCCTGTCATAGGCTGGATTAAGAAAGGTTGGCCACTTCAAGATCTACCTCAACTCACCCAACCTTTTAAATCCAGGCAAACTGAATAATGTGTATTAAGAGGATGTATTTTGTAGGGTAACAGGGTGGTTATTCCTGCAAAACTACAAAAGAGGTTTTGGAAATGTTACATGAGGGTCATCCGGGAATTGTCAGAATGAAGGGATTGGCCAGGAGTTATGTATGGTGGCCAGGTATTGACAAAATGGTTGAAAACTGGGTTGCATCTTGTCCCAACTGTCAGGTAGTCAGGCCTGCCCCACCTCTCGCCCCCACACAAGAATGGGAATGTCCTAGGGGCCCATGGTCCAGGATTCACATTGATTTTGCTGGCCCTACCAGAGGGCACACTTTCCTTATTATAGTAGATGCATATTCCAAATGGCTGGAGGTTATCCCTATGGCATCCACCACAACTGAAGCTGTCATCAAACAGCTTAAAAAGCTTTTTGTAACTCATGGGTTACCTGATGTGCTTGTTTCTGACAATGGCCCTCAATTTACATCCAACCTTTTTGAATCCTATCTAGCACAACTGGGTATCAGACATGCCCTGACAGCCCCTGGGCATCCTTCAGCTAATGGCGGGCTGAACGTATGGTATGATTTACCAAGGAAAAACTTCAGCAATTGGGTCCAGGGGATATCACTGAGAGAGTTGAAAAACTTCTCAGTGTTCAGCATATCACTCCCAACCCCTCAACTAATTTAACCCCAGCTGAATTGTTGATGGGTAGGAAACTCAGGTCTCCCCTTGACCGCCTCCATCCCACTTACGCACCCAGCACCACTAGATTCCACTAGTAAAATTCGCACTTTCACTGTGGGTGATTCTGTTTATGCTAAGAACCTCATGGGTGAACCATCATGGATTCCTGCTGAGATAACCCAAATCACAGGCCCCAGGTCTTACAGGGTACAAACGGAGGATGGTGTCCTCTGGAGCAGGCACATTGATCAGTTAAGATCCAGATTGCCTCAGGAGCATCGCTTTTGCTCCTCTCTGGTTCCCATATCTACTGCCTCTTCTAGGGGGAAGGGGAGGATTATGAGAGTAATCAGCAAGTAAGAATCAACCCCATGTGTAACGAGCTAACATGACAGGAACCATCCCAAAACCTGTCACAATACCAACAACCATTTTCACAAATGGAAGATTGCACATCACTACCTGATTTAGGTGCTGACATTGGGTTGGAGATGGATTGGGAGGAGAGACCAGGTTGTAGTAACCAAACAGGTTCTACCATTACTACAAGTCCTAGTAAGGAAATGTCAGCAGACACATTTCCTCTCTCACAAGGTGAGAACCTTAAAACATCTCAACCACGTAGGTCTCAACATACACGTAAGAGCCCCACCTATTTAAAAGAATACATTAGATAGGTTGGGGTTTGAGTATGAACTGAACCTAGTGGGGAGGGGTGTTATGTATGTAGGTTTGAAGTCATTGGTTTAGTTTGAACTGTTCTTGTAAAATGTTGGAAATGATTGGTTTAAAAAGTGCGGGAAAACCCTGCACTCTGATTGGCTGGCAACTGTGGCTGCTGGCTATAAGTAGCAGCCGCAGCCCAGCCAAATTGGTCCATTCTGAGCTGTAGTCACTAATAAACTAAGAGCTTGAAGCACTCCGCATCTGTCTCTTCATGCAAACTTAACAGTAACGGTTGCTGAACTTGGGGTGCTGAACAAGGATTACCTGTATAATAAAAACATGAAGTACTGTTACATTATAAGAGCCAGGTTGGTATAGTGGTTAAGACACGGGATTACAAACCGGAAGACCGTGAATTCTAATCCTGAGGCACAGCAGGGTGACCTTGGGACTGCCTCTTTCTCTCAGCTTACCCTCCCTCACAGAGTTGTAGGAATAAAAGGCAGGGTCTATTTTGTGCTCTAGCTTGTGTTCCTAGAGGTAGGCGAGCACAAATTGCTACAATGCAGATGAATTTGTGAATGCTTAATGGTAAGATGGGAAATACATCTAATTCCAATTGGTTTGGAGGGGCAGAAAAATCAACCTAGAGAAGATGACGCAGGGTTTGATTTGATTGGATTGGATTGGACTTATATGCCGCCCTCTCTCCCTAGGGACTCAGGGTGGCTTACAATAAAAATAACAATACAATTAATTAAAAATACATTAAATTATTGAACTAAGCCCAATAAAGATTAAAACCCAATAAAAGTTAAAATAAGAATAAAACCCCACCCCTTACCCTTCAGCCCAGGCTGGACTGTTGAAACAACCAGGTCTTTAGGTCGCAGCAGAAGGAACGGAGGTCGGGAGCCAACCGGAGCTCCAAGGGGAGTTGATTCCACAGGGTGGGTGCTCCCACAGACAAGGCTCTACCCCTGGGCACCGCCAGCCGACATTGTCTGGCCAACGGCACCCCAAGGAGGCCCTGTCTGTGGGAGCACACAGGGCGATTGGAAGTCAACGCTGGCAGGAGACACTCCTGCAAGTACCCCAGACCCAAGCCATGTAGGACTTTGTATGTTATCACTAACACCTTGAAGCTCACCTGGAGCGCAACCGGCAGCCAATGCAGGTCACACAGGGTTGCAAAGCAAAGTCACCTCAATTCCTACTAAAGTGTCCTGGTTGGTTAATATTTTCTCTGTTGCTTGATGAGGTGCTAAAAGGGGAAGGCAGACAAGCTAGGGAAGAAAACCTATCATCTTGCCTAGAATGACAGGCACGCTGACCAATCAGGATCATGTCCTTTGTCAGAGACTTGGAATATATGCACTAGAGGCAAGATGGGAAGTAGAAATGGGGAGTGCAGACTTTATGCCAGCGTTGTGTCTGAAGTTCCAAAGATGGCCGGATAGTGCTTTAACTTAATCGTGCAGGGAAATTTGTTGGTGGCGAGACAGGGTTCAATACTTCTGCTTGATGGCTCCAAAAATAAAAATAAAAGAAGATCCAGATCTAGATTGGCACAATTGGTACAAAAGGAAGCTGGAAGATGGCAGCAGAGAAAGTGAAGGGCACTAAGAGTGATTAGGTGAGGTTAGTGTTAACCCAATGCACTGGGAAGAAAGCTTAGCCAAGAAAACTTGCCCTCAGATAGAGAAGGATGAAGAAACAAAGAAAGGAAAGAGGTTAGGAAAGCTGGAAGAATGAATAGTGAGGAAGAAAAAGGTCGAGAAGACCATGTATATTTATGTGTTTTTTTTAAAAAATGACATCCATCTATTTGTAGATCTTTATGCTTAATTGCCTAGGTGTCTAAATATTTATATTGCACCTGTCAGGCATGGTAGAAACTTCAACCTCCAATGAAGTTATTGGGCGCTGTGATTGCTGCTGAATCAGTGCAACATCTACAGTTGTACTTTCCTGTCTGATAAAGAGGTCCAAAGAATTCTCAACATTCTTCATTTGGAAATTATTTTAAATTTACATTTTTATGAAATTTCAGATTATGCATTTTTATCTTATCATTAGGAAATGTGGTTTCCATTTTCATAGTACGAAACTACATTGCATACGTCACATTATATTTTTGCTATATAATTGGCTTTTGAATGCACTGCACACAGAAGGGATCCTATCTATCTTTCAAAAATCACAGTCATGATTTTAAAAGCGATTTTCGCTGTCTACTTCAGCCTACTGATTCAGCCTACTTTGATGACTCCGTTGGAATCAGTGAACGTAATTAGAAGAGATGCAGAATATTTGATGGGGACTTTGAATGAAACATGTAGCATGTTGAAGGTACATATTTATTTTGATCATGTTGATATTATATAGTACAGTTAATACATTCTTTGTTTAACAAATGCAGAAATTCCTTCCATAGCTATGTTATTTTATTTCAGATGTGTTTTTATTGTCTTGTTTGAAAAGTTCTTGTATCTTGTATCTGAAAAATCTATAGAGTTGTTCAATAAAAACAATCCCACAGGTGTAGAAGAATGAAAAACAGATATCTAAATCTTTGCTATAATTATTCCAACTAAAATAATTTTAAAGATCTGAAAACTGTGTGATCAGATAGAGATATTTCATTGGGTTTCTTTTTTTAAAAAATGATGTAACAATTTCTTTCTTCATAGAATGCAACCTGCAAAAATCAAAAAGTTAGGGACATCAAGTTGGACTTCACAGTAGACCTGGACAAAAAAGAACTGGTGAGTGTATTACTAGCAAAATACAATGTATATGTCTACAGTACTCTATATGATTGATCTGAAAAACAATGGTTTTAATTCTGATTTTGCCTTGAAGCGGGAGATTTGAAATTGGAGGTTTGAAAAAGCATTCAGTATTTACAATTTGTTGTTATTGTTATTGTTCAGTTCCTAAGTCATGTCCAACTCTTCATGTCCCCATGGACCATAGCATGCGAGCTCCCCCTCTCTTCCACTCTCTCCCGAACTTTGCACAAATTCATGTTCATTGCATTGATGATCCTATTTAACCTTCTCATCCTCTGCCGTCCCCTTCTCCTTTTGCCTTCAATCTTTTCCCAACATTAGGATCTTTTCCAAGGAGCCCTTTCTTCTCATTTGGTGGCCAAAGTATTTCAGCTTCAGCTTCAGTCTCTGTCCTTCCAAAGAACAATCAGGGTTGATTTCCTCTAGCATTGATTGATTTATCTCCTGGTAGTCTCAAGAGTCTTTTTCAAAAACAGTTTAGAGTATACAACATTTTTAAAATGTTGGCATCAATGCTTCAATATTCAGTTTCTTGAAATCTAGTATTTCAACTCCCCAAATCAGAAGTCTTTCACAATTTAGATATTGCGGCAAATTATTGTCCAGCTAACAAGGTGTAAGTCTACAGAGTAGAGAAGAAAGAGGGCCCATTTTTTCTAGGGAGTTCTGTGAACAAATCCATCATGATTTGTTCCTTTTTCTACTGAGGGGACTTATTTGTGCTGCAGCTTTATCACCTTCTGTGAAAACTAAGGTAGGACTAAGGAAAAAAACCCAAGGCTATTCATGCACAACAACGTCTAAATTAGGAGAAGTTGTGAAACTAAAAATTGTATGAATCTTACATTCCATATTCTTCTTAATTTCCATTTTTACCAGTGTGCCACCGTCGAAAATGTGTTCTGCCAAGTAGATAAATCTCTGAAGATGCTTGATCATGATATATGCAGAAATAACACATTGTCCCGTATTCAAGAATCACAATTCGTGAAACGAACTGTGAGTATTCCATTTTAAAGCTTATATTTCCCATCTGCGAAAATTTAGAAAGTAGTATTTTTTAAATGAACACAGAATTATACTCTCTAACTACTGTTGGATATTAGTCATATTTTATCTGTTCCTGTTTTAAGAGAAATGTTTACTGATAATCGTATCGTCTTAGAAGATTGATCTTGTCTGGCTTGGAAACTAAAAGGCATTTGATCTGTGAAGTTCAGGGGGGGGGAAGATTCTAGGAACTCCAGAATTGTAGAATGGATTGAGAAAATGCAAAAAATGGAGGACTTTGCAGAGATGCCAAGTCAAAAGACAGGTCATAAACTCCTTAAAGCAGTTGCAACTCTTCTCAGAATTGTGCATTTGCTCTGGCCTGTTGCAGCGAGATCCTTGGAAAGGATGTGTTTAGCTAAAGGAGGTGCCAGTAGGTAGTACATGTATATTCATGCTTACTCTGAATCCAAAATGCTGCACAGCCATAGCACATCCTGGAAGAAGGTAATGGCGAGCCATTTCTGTGTTATTTTTAAAAAATGAGGGTGTGGTTGTGAAATCATCAGGAGCCAAATGTACTTTTTAAAAAAAAATTATAAGCATATAACCTTTCTTTTTCTTTTCTTTTCTATAGGGTAAATGTAGTCTGCCAGATGATCGCACTACTATGAAGGAATTCTGCCCCAAATTTAAGGATTATGTTCAAAGATTATATAACAGATGTTAGAACAATAAAAATTTGGAAAAACACCCATCAAAGAAAACGCAGCAACTAATCTACTTCTAAAGACCGAGACTTCTCATATTTGTTAGCCATAAATTATTTGATTGGGAGGAAATGTAGAAACTAATTTATTTAGAAATATATTCCGATCTAGAAAGGAGAACTACTGGTTTTTGTGTTTTTTAAAAAAATATGCATATGAGTATATTCCCATGCATAATCTCTATATACCCTTTTGGATATTCGGAAAAAATATTTTTTTTAAAAAAGTCCCATTTACTTGCCCATTCAACTGTCATGATATAAATGCACTAATAATTTTAGTATTGTGCAAATCTAAACTATGATACTTGAGAGTTTTTGTTGAAGTGACTAAATACAGAAGTTCTGTTATGAATAAGAAATGTATAGTGATGGTGCTTGTGTATTTGCATATACTGTACACCATCCTGATTACACTATATACCTTTTTAAAAAAACAACATCTGTGCAAAATGATTTTCAACCCATTTATAAGGGTGGAGAGATGTTGGGTGTATACCGTTTTATTACCCACTAACAAAACTTTGTTATTTTGTAGTTGAAATTTATTTTTGTAAAGTTTAAATGAAAATCAGTTTTGAAATGTTTTCTTGTATCCAGGTGTGTTAAAATCCATATGGTTCATATTTAATATTTATAGGTCCAATGTATTCCATTTATATATAGATTTATATCAATATTTAAAATGCATACAGCTGATATTTCTAATTATTGACTTTTTATTAACTTTGATTTTGCGTTTTCATCTTGAAATGGGTTGTAAACCTCCATGGGGAAAAGCTTTCTTTAGGAAAGAATGTACCATTTTTAAAATAAAATAAATTAAAAATAAATAAATCCATGATGGTCTTCACAATGACTTTTTGTCTTATCACAGCTGCACATCAGAACTAGCCTTCTGTCTACGTCTAAGGTTCTGAAATGTACCCAAAAGAGAATTCCAGGGTTTTCTTCCTATTTTATTCAAAACATACAATGGTGAAAACAATCTCTCTTCATATTTTGCAAATATGACTGGTTTCTAATTGCTCTGCATAATAATACAAAGTTTCTTTTCTCCAGTTAAGGCATGTTTCAAAATACAAGTGAGATTTTTTCCCCCTGAACTCTTCAGCATTCAGCTCTAGTCAACTCTTAAGCATGCAAATGTGCACAAATTATAATAAAACTTCAACACATATGTGCACTGTCCTAATTCTCTACCTATTTTTTCCAATTCTAGAGTTCAGAAAGTGGCATTTTTCAATTCTTTCCCTCCCAATCAGAGCAAGTGTCAGATAGCTTTGATCTAGCTCAAGCAGTGTCAAAATTGGATTTCATTGAGGGCTGCATCGGGGGGTATACATATTTGGTAGCTGTAAAAACTATATACACTTTTTCTATATTCTCTGCAGTCACCTGTGTCTTCAATATTTTCAGCATATATGTCTCTCGTTCTCTTTCTGTGGGCAGTGTTTATCAGAGGACTGCTGCAAACACCTCATTTTGGTGCTAATTCTTTCAAGCTTGAGTTAAAGATACAAATCTTAACAGAGTAGTTTTTCGTAAAGGACCTATTACAGGTAGTCCTTGACCTATGACCACTATTGAGCTCAAAATGTATGTTGTTAAGTGAGACATTTAAGTGAGTTTTGCCCCATTTTAAGACCTTCCTTGCCACAGTTGTGAAGGGAATCACTGCAGTTGCTAAGTTAATAACACAGCTGTTAAGTGAATCTGGCTTCCCCATTGACTTTGCTTGTCAAAAGGTCACAAAAGGGGATCCCATGCCTCCAACTGTCATAAATACGAGCCACTTGTCAAGCATCCAAATTTTGATCACGTGGCCATAAGGATCATGTGAAAAATGGTTGTAGGTCTTTTTTTTATGGTGCTGTTGTAACTTTGAATGGTCACTAAATGAACTGTTGTAAATCGAAGACAATCTGCATTGTTTGCTCCTCCAGGAGGGTTCAACAAATCTGGCAAAATGATCCTTACTGCCCCCAATTGAACAAAACCTGCTGCCAAAGAGAGACAGACCCCTCTCTTCAACATGCCTTCTGTACGCTCCAGAGAATTGGAGTCTCTTCCAGAAATGTAGGGTGCAGGGGAAAAAATAAGGAGAAATGGACACAGGAGCTAGTTTGCTCATATGGATATCAACAGATGCAGGAGATGGAAACAAGTACAGCAGGATCCAAGACATTTATTTCTTGGCACCAATAGGTTTAACTGTCAATATATTTTACTAGTATATACATTAACAAGAACACAGCTTGCATACAACAAAACCATAACCTTGAAACGTTAAAGATGTTAGCGAAACAATAAATAGGGACAAATTGTACATCTTCTTCTCCTAATATATGCAGTACTGGTTGCAAGAAACAGTAATCAATTGGTATTAATTTAAACTGGAAAGGTAACTATCTGCAATGAGACAGTGCCATTTTTCCTGCTCAGCTTGGAATGTAAGAACCAGGTAAGAGTTTAAAGAACAAAGGGAAGTACTATACATACAAATGACTGTACATGTTGCAACAAAAAAACAAACAGGATGAATAAAAGCTTTAGCTCAACCTGACTAATGAAATATGAATCTCCTGAATTCTGATTTTGTGTCAGAGCTGTACAAAGCCTTTGAAAGTGGTGATCCACAACACGGAACATCTCTTTTAAGGCAAGATGAGTCATTTTCAAACTTTCGGGATGCCTTTAAAAAGCCACTTTCAGCTCACTCCATCCTGTGAAGCTGCTTCAGTGTGCTTTGAAGAAAACAAAGCAACGTAGCTAAGAGCAGGTTCATCAGCAGCTTGGTTCCAGAACAGGGCTGTCAAACTCCCAGCCCGCGGGCCAGATGCATCACACACTGGCCATGCCCATGCCCAGTTTAGCAAAGGGGGAAAAAGTCCCAATACGTCACATGACGCCACTGTGGTTTGACAACCCTGCTCTAGAACAAGTTTGACAACTGAACAAGTTTGACCACTGAGTTTGACAACCCTGCTCTAGAACAAAGACTGAGTTAACAATCATTGGATATGTCTAGGATCTGGTGTTCAACATCATCCAGCAGGTCACCACTTTCCCACATCAATGGAAGCACCACTATGCATTCTTTCTCCTTGCCACAGTAAGCACCACTCCTAACTCTGCCAAATCTAGAACGTTGCTTTTGAAAAGAACTAGGATATTCTGGTTTTAAATCTAATAAGCTACCAACTATGTACTATCCCCTAAACTTTGTTTTGTAATGTTCAAAAGTGAATAGCTTTTATTTTAGAAGGTTGTTATTCTTCCCTCCTGTTCATTCTTTTCCCTGTACTCACATCTTTGCTCCATGTGCACCATCAATTGTGCCTTTGTTGACATTGAGATAAGTTGAATTGAGATTAAAAAAAAAGCAGAGATCATCTATAGCAATCAGGTGCAATCTATAAGATTCAATAACAGCTACTGGAAATCCTGTTATCAAAGTATAATCAAGTTCTTTTTCTTTAGAGCATTTACTAGCACAGCTTTTAAAATGCAAATCACAATATGTCAGGTTAAAATTAAGACTTTTCAAATATATACAGTTAACAGGTATCTCCAGGATTCTCAATGTGATGTATGAATGTAAATAAAATACATCCATAGATAGCAGCATTATCTTCATAAATAAAACATTGGATTTGAAATTAGTTGAAATCAACCAAGTATGTTGAATGATGAAAAAATATGATGCTTCAGTTCTTTAAAACACTTGAATTGTGATGACATTAGCATCAACATCACTAAATTGTGAACCAAATTTCCAAGATTTCCACATTTTAAGGCTTTTGTGTTTAATTTGGGAATTCTGTGAGTGCCACTAATAGCATCATGGAAGTAGGGCTCCTATGGACTTTAAGTTATTGAGGTCTGATCTAGGAAGAGCAGATAAAAACTCATTAAACACCTAACGCTACTACATGCCAGTATCTCAGTGCTTAGTAAGTACAGCATCCCTTGGTTCAACTGTTCTCATTCTGAGATCTGCATTGTTTCTCCACAGAAATGTTTGTGCAACACCAAAGTTATTTCCTAAAATATTTCTAAGCTTTCTTACTCTCTTCAAATGTTAGTGTTATAAATGAAAAAGCATGTTCCTTTAGAGTCACATTATCTTTTAAATTATCTCTTTGAACCTCTTATAAAGCAAACATCTATATTTGAAGTAGATTGTGTTACTTGCCACAATGGAAATCCCAATGATTCCTTTATCTCTGCCATCTACCCCAGAGAAATCCAACACCATTATTTTATAACAGCCCACCTTTGCATATTACCAAATATATGCATATATATGGAAATTCTCCTACAGATATAGAAGATGCCTAAGAGGCATGAAGAATTTCCAGATTATATAACTATTGTTAACTACTATTTATATGTAAAAAAACAGAAATCTGCAGCTGTGCAAACAGGGAATAATATCTATAGTAAATGGCAAAGTAAAAAAAAAGTGTATGTCAGGCTATAGAAATCTGTTTGTTTACTTATAATATGGCTAATATGTTTAAAATTTAAACAGACACATATACCATCATTTCCACTGAATACATACCAATCTAAGATACAAAGATGTTCCCAATAGCTGCTTTTGCACAATGCCTACTGGAATTCATACCAATGACAAGTTTACAACCCCCATATTGTTGAAATCTGAATTAATACAATAGCATAACAGAAGATGTAAGAGAAACCCAACAGAAAACAAAACTGTTTTCTTATTGTCTTGAGTAACAACTGCAAGCTGACAATATTGGGCCAGGTATTAAGCCACCCAAGCATTTTCTTTACTAAAATCCCCACTTGTTTTGGCCTATTGAAGCAGCGAATCAATCCCGGCTCCTGATTTTGCAGAGCGTTTCCTGTTTGGTGAGAAGATGGTGCACATTAGTCAAATCAAGAAATATTCAATACATTCATATATACAAAAGAAACAGCTGAGGACAAAAAGTAGTATGATCATGACACAGCATTAAAAAGGAACCTACATTCACAGAACAGTCAACGATACCGATTTTACATATTATGCAAAAGGAAAGTCATGACCAATGGCATGAATGGACTTTTTTGGGGGGGGGGGGAAATGAGGCAGTAGAATAGGAGATATAAATCACTTTAATTGGAGGCTGTAATAGGAATAAATGAGTTGTTTCAAGAGATGCAGGAAGGATTCTCTGACCTAACTCTAGGCAAGACATCCATCCATCCTGAATGATACTTCACGGGATCCTCTAGCAGCTTCATTTTTACTAGGTTTCATTGTAAGGCAATGTTTTGTCCCCCCCTGTACTTATAGAAGTGTAGATTAGTAAGTAAAAAATGTTCCATTAAACTGAAAAGTGATTCAGAGTTATTATGTAAGGTTCTGTTGGCTCTAATTGTGCATACAAAACAGGACCATCCCCATACATGTATCAGGGACATACATGGGAGTTCTTAATATACCAATGGGGGAGGGGGAGTTCCTCCTATTTGCATACAGCCTTAAATATCTCAACTCCTTTTAAATTTGAAGCTGGGCACAAAACAGTATTTCACAGTGGTTCTAACCTTCTGCCAGTTTTGGGCCTTGATCGTCCTTTTGATGTTCTTGGTCTTTCTAGTTTCATCAAAGACTGTCTCAAGCTCTCTTCAGTGTAAGCTAGATATACATGGGAAAGGTCCACCTCAAAGGGCTGAGGGGAGGAAAAAGTGAACATGATGAGTAAACATTAATGGATCATGCCAAAGTACTCTTATCAAAACCAAAACATTCATATATAAAAGATAGCTGCAAAGCTGAAAACTGGACTTCCAACAACACATATTTGCAAAGGCTCACTTACATCTTTTTCTTTCTTATCTGCCACTGGAGTCTGTTTTCTCATGTTATTTCCGGTATATGCCACACATTTCTTAAAAGACAATTAAAAAAAGAATTAGACATTTCAAAAGTCTGACAGAGCCGTGGTTGTGCAGGCTGTCAAATGCCTAGCACTTAAGTTCCAGCTGCTTGCAATTACTGCAGGCTCGAATCCCACCAGGCTCAAGGTTGACTCAGCCTTCCATCCTCTCAGGGTAGGTAAACTGAGGACCCAAGATCGTTGGGGGCAATAAGCTGACTTTGTAAAAATGCCGCTTAGTAATAAGCAGGCATATACAATGGAATGAAGGCTATTGCTGAGCACACTGGGTTGCATCCCAAAAATTGTAAGCCACCCTGAGTCTTCGGAGAAGGGTGGCATATAAATATAATTTTAAAAAAAAGTAATTGCTTTCTACTGTTGGCTTTTGTCACAGTATGAAGTGGTCTCACCAAGGTAAGGCGAGGGCATTTTTGTCCTTGCTTCATCCCACATATGTTAGTAAATTAAACATGAAATGTAGCTACAACAAATTTCCAAATGAACATGCAAATGGTAATTGTATAAGAAAAAGACATTCTTATAAAAGAAAATACAGACAATATTTTAAATATATAGTGAAAGTATGTTAACATCATCACTGGAAGTTCTACCAGCAACAGACTAAGAGGAAGTATGATAAATTATACAAGGAGCATAAGAGTCAGATTTTGCAGAATGTACTATTTTTGTATCAAACGTGAACTCACATACCAGCTGCCATTCTCCAATGTCTTCATTCCAGTGAACATAGTTCTCAATCATTTCCTGGAGAGGAATCACAAAAAAACAAAACAAAACAAAAAAAACCAGAAAAGAGAGGTCATTTTACTATTAAACATAGTAGAGTCAGAAGCAAATAGGCATTGTCCCAGCAAGTTTCCCCCCACAAATCCTTCTAACTGTGCTGAGCTTTACTTCATATTCCCCCATTCCTGATAAATTAGACCCAACTTCTCACTGCTAAAATATCATGCATCTGCCTCCTCCAATCTGGACATCCTTCAAATGTGTAAAGTTCAGTTCTCAGAATTCTCCAGCCAGGAAGTAAGAACAATAAAGGGCTCATTTAGCCCTGTATTTAGATTGTTATTGTGAAAGCTTATAAATGTGATTGCTTTAGACCTGCATACCTTTCTTTTGACCTCTGAGAGCCAGTTTGGTACAGTGGTTAAAAGACTGGGAGACTGTATGTTTCATCTTAGACATGAAGTCATTAGGGTGATTTTGAGCCAGTCACTCTCTCAGCCAAGAAGGCAAAGGCAAACAACTTCAGAAAATGTTGCCAGGAAAACTGCAGGAATTTGTCCAGGCAACACCAGGAGAAGAGTGATTTGAAGTCACTCTTGGTGGTCTTGGTGGCCCTCTAAGAAGGGCCTTGGTGGTGCAGGCTGTTAAATGCCTAGCATTTAATTCCAGCTGCCTGCAATTACTGCAGGCTCGAATCCCACCAGGCTCAAGGTTGATTCAGCCTTCCATCTTCTTGGGGTAGGTAAATTGAGGACCCAAGATTGTTGGGGCAATAAGCTGACTTTGTAAAAATGCTGCTTAGTAATAAGCAGGCATATACAATGGAATGAAGGCTATTGCTGAGTGCATTGGGTTGCGCTCCAAAAATTGTAAGCCTCCCTGAGTCTACGGAGAAGGGCGGCATATAAATATGAATTAAAAAAAAAAGAAGTCACATATACTTCTGGCCTCCAGCTACTGATATTCAGTGCAGTTTAAATTTGGATACTCAGTATTGCCATCATAACTATCATCTCAGTCTCATGAAATTAAATTCATCAATTTATGCTGGAGAAAATACATGGGAAGTATCTCGCTGTCTGTTCCTTTATAAAAATATCTGATCTTCAAATATGGTAAGGGCAGCAAAGGAGATGTTCCAGCAAACAGCTTCTTTAAAATGAGAATTTGTTCTGGCTCACCACTGAGAAGTAGATGCTAACTTACTAGCTATGGTACATGTTACAGCTACTGTCAAGCACAGGAAATCAGGATTAGACAGAGTTCTGAAGCACTACAAGTTTATTTCATTCCACCTATTTGTAAGAATCTGTTCTCCCCCCCCCTTAAATTTTAGTTTATTCAAAGAGGGCTAAAATACAAAATGCCAAAATGTTTTTGAAAACCAGATAAGAGTCAATGGACTTCAGGTGGGGGGGGGGGACTGGATGAAGCTACCTCACAGGGATATAATGATTCCAAAGGGATGATGCATTTGACTCCACCCTCAAGCTCAGACAGATCATCTCCTACAGCTACTGCTTAATCTCTCAAAATCATGAGAAATGTTTCACCTGGTAATCCTGAGGTATAAAGTTGTCAATTATAAGCATTTGAAGACGAAGCTCTCTGCTGAGCTGTCGAATGTTCTCCAGTAAGCCTTCAATTTCTCTTTGATGCTCTTGTTGCAGGTCTGCCATCTACAAATATAAACCAAACCATCAAGAATATTTAGAATATTTTTAAAAATATTTAAAAATTATATTTTAAAATTCATAGTCTTAAATCACGTTTTTAAACAATCAATATTATCCTGTTTTCATCTTGTTATTTGCTATTTCTTTTTTAAAAACCTACTTAAAGATAATCCATTGGGAAATATTCTTTCTTATTCCTTGAACAGTGATCAATAAAACTAAACAAAACACTTGATTGGAAAAATATGTGAATGACTGTAAATCACCTTTATAGTGAAAATTGTAATAAGCTGTCTAGATGTATCAGCAATAAAGGAAAAGGGTCAATGTGAATAGAGAAAAGTGTATCCCCCAAGATTTTCCCCCCCAAACATTCATTTTCAATCTTAGGCTATTAAAAATGCATCTAAATAAACAGAATCAGATAGGAATTCAAAGAACAGTGTTCAAATTATGTATCTTATAAGCAAATGTATAGCACATAAGTCATACAGAAGTATTTAGGAATTGTTTCTTTTTCCGATGTGCCATATTTATTTGTTTATTTATTTATTATTTCGACTTATATGCCGCCCCCTCTCCCGAAGGACTCAGGGCGGCTCACAAATTAAAAACAATACAACAATAAATTACCTAAAAACCATATTAAACCAAATAAGCCGAATTAACATTAAAACCCTCCAAATTTAAAGTGAACAAAAACCCAAGGAGTCAGCACAGCCCTGACTTCATGACTTCATGCTACTGTAAACTGCTGGAGGAAGAGATGGATTTTTGTCATTTGCTGCCTCTATTCCAAAAATAAATGAGCTTAAACTTAAACTTAAACTGGACTTGAACTGCTCCTTTTATGGTCATACTACCAAACCTTTCAAAAGTTTAAATAATTCACGCAAATGTTGTTCCTGTATACTAATATGTTCAGCAGCTATGCTTGCCTCAATAAGTAACCTTACCTCTCCTAAAAAACCTCAGGGAACATCTCACATAGCAACTGCCAGTAGCATTTTCCTCTTTAGTTTCTTCTTACTCAGCCACTGAGCCATGTTCGATTTCCTCTTACAAGAATCACTTCTGTATAGCTACTAGAAGGACCTTTATCCTGAAACCAGACCTTTCCACTATTTATAATACTGACCTCTGACTTGGCTGCCATAAGCATTGTCCACACTTTTTTCAGCTTCTTAGTCTTCCCTTGAGCTTCCTCTTGCAGGCTGGTATATTTTTCTTCAATGTCCAAACGCTCTTGCTATTTTTCAAATTAAAAAAAAATAGATAGGCCACCATTATCTAACTGATGGGCAAGTGCAAGAATATTATTTTACATAAGCCTTTGGAGGAGGATTCATAAAATAAGAGTACGATAATATTTTGTCGCTCATTTGTGCCATTTGTGCATCTATTTCAGACGCTCACTGAGGTTTTTAAACCTTATTAGAATGCTTTAATTAGCAAGAGCTGACAAATTAGGAAATGAGGTATTTTCCAGCTTCTACATATGCTGAAGTAGAAAAAGACCATGGTCTTTTTACATGGTTGTGGTTTTTTATCAATTACATCTGAAAGATTTAGAGCATCCGTATGGTGCTTTCCAATGAGTATCAAGAAATATCTCCAAAGTTTTAAACATCCAGTTTTTTGAAGGAAGAAGCTTGTGATAAAAATGGACATATCTGTGAGATGGAAAAGTCCACTTTTCCTTCCTTCTAGTTGCCATTTTAGGTTTTCATTGGTTTTTGCTTTCCTGAAGCTGAAACTGAACTAGAAGCCTTGATTGGTTAGTTAGTTCAAGTGCATTAATTCCTAGGACTAAGGGACTACAACTTAAATGCAGACAAAATGAAGTTTTGCCATAATCAATCTATTTTCCTTCTTTCCTTTGAATGTACTTAGACACTAAGGACGAGCTTTCTTTCTTTTGCTATGTTTTTCGACAAAGTCTTCTGTCCAAAAAGGTATTCCCCATTTATCAAATTTCTAGTGTCCTTCACTGCTTCCTCGAGTTCTGAATTCAGAAGCATCGTTTGCCATGTCTGGGCTGCAAGCTTCTGGGTGACCACTAAAGTAAGCCTTTTTGTTTCTCGTTGCTGCCCTTTAGTACTTGCCCAAATGTATGCAGCTCAGACATGGCATCCTTGATCATTGCACACTTATATTTTGACTAGATGCTTCCTTCTCTGGTTCCTTTAGCAGTTAAACCATGCATTTCTTTTTATTTTCTTCTAGTACATCTCATTGTCTAGAAAAGCTACAATATTGGTTTCCTTTCAAGAGTGCCATAAAAGGATGCTGCTTCTTTTTCAATTTATGATGGCAAGTATGCCAGTTGCTTACCCATCTCTATTCTAAAACTAAGGTTGTAAAAGGTAATGGGGTTTCACTGGACTATTATTTACATCTTTCCAGTAGTACAGGACATACCTCTAAACTTTGGGATACTATCATGTTCTATGCAGATACAGCTATTACCCCTTGATCATTCCTTAGCCTTGCCTGAACATATGAACACACAGATGAAGAACAGTATTGTGGTGGCTGTTTAGAATAAAAGAAATCAACAGTTCAGCAAGAGAATAAGTGGACCTCTTTCTCCTCCAACTCTTTTCGGAGCTGCTCTGCTCTTTTCCTTCGTTCCTCCAATTCCATGTTAGATTCTTCTAGAAGTTTCTCTTGCTCCTCAGCTTTAGCCAACAAATCCACTCCTCCCACAATCACTTTTTTTTCCAAAGCTGACAACTTCTCTAATAGTGACTGATGTTCTTGCCTAGAGAAACAGAAGAAAAAAGAAACCCTTTGCATTTCTACAGCCAGGATTCTACAGTTAAAACTCCCAAGTCTAAAGGAGCAGCCCATCTTGCATATGACAAAAAGGTCCTAAACAATTCCTTACACCCACTTAAGTACATTAAGGCTATAGTAGGGGTACTTAGTATGATTTTAAGATTGGCATAATGCTCTCTCAACATCACCCAGGCTGAACATGGCCTACTTTTCAGCAATTCTGTATCAGGAACACTAGTGCAGCTATAGTTACAACAAAAGAAAGTTGCTTTCTTTTCTCTCTCTCTCTCTCAAAATATTCTAACTTAATGCATTTGTGTCACTGCAATTGTTGTAACCAATGTTACTTCTCTAATAGCTCTATAGTATTTCACTGAACTTCAATAAACAGGGATGAAAGAAATAATAATGCCAACTTTCCTTATGAGTTGTTATAAAAGCTTCAATTAGAGAAGGCATGTGAAGTGACTTGAATACTTTGATTCAACCACTTTTATCCTCCTCCTGATACGTTGTGCTGATCAGAGTTGTATTCAAACAAATCAGCAGGGACCAGCCTGGAGAATGCTCTGTTAGAAGAATGTTCTATGAATGTCTTCTCAAATTTCAGAACGCTTACTGTGCTTTAAGCAAATCTTTCTCCCTTTTTTCCAATTCCGCCCGGGCTTTGTTTCTTTCTTCCTCTTCCATATCGAGCTTTGTTTCAAGTGCTTTCCTTTCTTCATCAATTTTGGCCTGCATCTCCAACATCTTGTCAGGGGAAACTTTCTTTTTTCCTTTCACGGGATTTAAAAGCAAGGTTAATTAAGCAGAGGCATTTTCTCATTATATTGTCATTCTAATAAAATTTTGCATTGGATTTGTTCTTGTAACAAGCTTGTAATCGACACTGCAATGTAGAGACTTCTAAAAAGTGTATCTATCATCCAAGAATCAAGAAATAACCATTCTGTGGTCATGGCGTAGTCTTGCGTCAAATACATTGTTATTCATTACTATTGGGGATGTTTGATTTGTAATGATCAACTGGGTAAGAGGTCCCAATATTATCCCACCAAAAATATTTTCATTAATTTAGAATGACACAGATTTTGATTTTAAAAAGATATACACATTCTAGTGATATTAACTTTTAAAACTAAAAATGAGATGCACGGTGTTGGAATAATATATTGCTGGAAGAAAAAAAGAGAGCTAAAGCAGAATTTGTCATTTGGTCAGAGGGGAGAAACAGAAGCAGGGGAAAAAAAGAAGAATTTGTTTTTTGTTTGCCCCATTTTACTCTTTGCCCCTTCCTCCCCACAATGTGAAATACTCAGAAGGACAATATTGGTAAGGTAAAAAAACAAACAATAGTTGAGCTATTGCTATAGAAGGACAATCCCTGGCTTGTCTCCCACATCTTTATTTGGACAATGTTACCCAAATTTTGTCTACATGGGGAAAACTCCTCCCACAACTTCTGTTTTAGCTGCACTGGATCCATTAACAAAACAGAATAAGTAGAATTGCATGCCCATTGTATCCACTGAGATTTTAGAGCACAAAAAGCTAGGTGAGTTTTAAAAAGTTATTTAAATTCTATTAGATGCAGTGCAAATCAAACACACCAACCTGCTTGATCTTGCATTTAAGAGGAAGAGGCAAACAAATCGCAGAGAGGCAGCACACGCACAAAGAGGAAGGGGGTGAAGAGGGGAAAAAAAAGAAACATATTATTGCTTGATTTCTTTAAAAAAAATAAGGCATTCCAAAATTTGCATCTATGTACAGAAGAGGCAAACACCACAATGCAAGATTAAAGGTCGACCTTATTGTTTCATTTCAAAACTGGAGTAAGAATCGGATTACTCTTCAGTTGTCTTATTACAATACATTATTACTTGTCGGAATAGTGTTATGGTAATTCTGCTATTCAAGCTCTAACCTTATCTCAGAGAATGTGCCCAGAGAAACATCCCAAAAAATAATATGCTACCTAGACTAACCAAGGCTGGGGTATTTGAAGTAGCCAATTGTCAGGCATGCCCAATCAAGCTTGCTTGGTGTTTGATCACAATTTCCAATCAACTGTTTGCATCATTCATAGATTCTAATATTGTTGTAACATTGATTTGAATAAAAACATATCTCTTTCCAAAAAACTCAGATGTTTCCTTAGAGATAAAGTGGCACATTTTAATGGGGATTAACAAAAAGGAGGAGGGAAACAAGATAAATAAGAGGAGGAAATGCCATGAAACATGCAGCATGCAAAAGGGGGGAAAGCCATTATGTGGGGAGAGAAAGTTATGATTTCAAAAAGCAGCTGCCATCACTATCCCACTCATCATATCAAACTGGAGAGTATTCAGCCAACTGTGATGTGTTTCCCAAATGAAAACAACATTCCATTGTGAATGAAAGCCAGCAGCCAAGGTTGGCAGGGGGGCAGGGTTTGGGGAAGAGAGGTGGGAGAAGATTGTTTGTTTCAAACTATTAATGGACATATAAAATAAAGATCTATTGAACTTGTTCCATCGCATCTGCTGCCAGGAACTAGTCGATCACTATCTGCAAAACTCTGCTGAAGCAGACACTTCCCATTTACTCTGATAAGCAGGAAACAGATGACATGCAAATATGCATGATTAAGATATGGGTGTCTTTTCCTCTAGAGCAGGGATGTCAAACTCATTGAGGGCTGCACCAGGGTTGTGTTTGATCTCAGGGGGCCGGGGTAGGTGTGGTCACCATGACACTTGTGTCAAGGGTGCCTGTGGCAGCCAAGCACTCTGCCAGAGAAAACAGGCTCCCGAGCCCCGTTTTCGGCTGCAACAGCCTCCTGCAACCCTCTGCCAATGAAACCCAAACTCAGCAGAGATGACACGCGGCCCTTATGAGTTCAGTTTTCGGCTGCGACAGCCTCCTACAACCCTCTGCCAGTGAAAATGGCGCTCAGGAGGGCTGCATGCAACCCTTGCGAGCTCCATTTTCGCTGGTAGAGGCACTGCGGGCCAGTCCTTTGTTATTTCCAGGGTGGCCCCGTGGGCTGGATCTAAACACTCCATGGGCCAGATCCAGCCCCCGGGCCCAGAGTTTGATACCTCTGGTCTAGAATTAGGGGATCTGGGGATGTGGTCAAAACAGTTAAGATGGTGCCTGCAATAATGCAATGGAAGCTGCCATTTTGACTTTTTTAAAAAAAAACACTCTATTGACACCCCTGCTTCAGAAACTAATGGGAAGTTCCCATATAAGCAGAGTGTTAGGTGTCTAAAGTCATTTACTAGTCAAATTCAATGTTACTTATATCAAAGATTATCTCACCCAGCTCCCTTTCCAAAACATATACCTACAGGGAAAAAAAATCTGCCCAAAGCTATCTATGCTTAATATGATTGTACAATATCAGACAGTGTCAACAATGCCTTTTTAAAAATCATTTCTGTTACCTAACACCCTGGACTGATATGAGCAATACCAATATTTCTTTTTTCCTTTCTTGAACTATTTAGCTAAAGTGAATCCTGGTGTTTGTATGTAAGTTTGAAACAGCAAAAGAAAAAGCATGCTTTATTTTATGCGGAGCAAATCCACATTTCACTCTGAACAAAACTGATGTATCAGGGACAGAGGAGCAAAATGCAGCATCAAAACAACGAGTGCATGGATTATGGAGAGGCCAAAGCTTCACTGGATGACTTAAGAGCTCCCACTCACTAGTGAAGGTTTTATCCAGAGGTTTTTCTATGACAGAGCATGGAGAGTCTGAACAACTGCTGCTGCTACTGCCTGGTACAGAAGTGGGCCCCATGGAAATCCCAGGAAAGAAGAAGAAGAAACAAGAAATACATGCTGAACATTAGATCTAAAGGGTAAAAGATCAACCCAAAAGTCCTCAAGAGAGACTGACTCTTTGATGCATCACCTAAGGTAACTTTAAGATCCCTCCTGTGCAGCTGTACAGCTCAGAATTTTAACGTACCCTGATTGGCTGACAAATGCTCCTGAAGTCATTTTTGAGGGTGAGCAGAGAAATCAACAACACAATTTATAATCCCTTAGTCTGTAAAGAAGTGCAATTCTCACTTCTTCGGGCAATATTTCAATAACATTATTAAACATTATTATTAAAGGTTTGAGGTTTAACTGTAACTAACAATGCATCAATTAAAAATTCAGAGGAGGAAGAGATCCATAAAAGGGAGAAAGGAGCATCAGTCCTTCAGGTATTTTTGCTTCAACCAAATTAGGACTCCTTTCAGCTAAGCACAAAATGTTTGCTTAGAGCAAAGGTAGATAAAAGCTGCATTTGAACTTGTTGTTCTGACCCAGGATTTCAAGGAATTTGATTGAGCTATGAAACAAAGTAAAAGGGGCCAGGCAGAAATCCCCCAGGTAAAAATCAATCAGAATCAACTTCACAGCAGTCTACAGACCTTAAATATTGGTTGAGAAAACCATCATTAAAACATGGCAGAGGGAGCTCTGAAGTACACAAAATGTGTGCCTGGGGACCAATGGGCTTGTGAATTGCCCATCCCTGATTTAAATTACCTTTTCCAGCCTGGTGCTCTTCAGATATTTTGAGCGTATCACTCCTATCCTGGCAAATTAATTTATGACAATTAAAGCTCAATACATCGGGAGGGCTCCAAGTTGAGGAAGATCTCTTTAAATCAGTAATGCATTTGCAGGTTTCGGGTCATGTGCTATCCAATTATACATGGATAAGAACTCCTCAAAGAAGTCATTTTGCAACCAAATAATAGTAGATTTTCTCTATCCAGAGCACTGAAACTCAAATATGCCCCCTTTTGTCTCCATAGCACATAACTCAGCTTAAAAGTAGATTCTGAAATTCTATCTCAAGTTACTACCCTGGACATGATACATACAACAGACTAAGTTAAATCTTATGTGCAGTATTATTCACAGATACGTTATTGTGACTAAGTTTTAAAAAATTAAGTTAAATTGAATGAAAATCAACAGGAAGCTTAAAGTCCTGTAGATTCTTTTTCTTTCTAGAGGGTCCCTGAAGGATATCCTTTGAAAGGTAAAGCTTAACAGTGCCATCAATATTTCCCCCCACAATCACCAAACAGGAGACAGAAATATTGTCTTTAGGAATGACTGTCCAATACACTCAACCAAATTGCTATATGCAAACACTCCCAGTTCTAAAACGTATTGATTTAAATGAAGTAGAAGCCAAAGTTCAGAAGACAGCCCAGAACTTAACTTTTGTGATTTCTAGGAAACATTAATACTAGCCTGAAGATATTTGAGAGTCATTACACCCCACAATTATTTTATCCTTTAAAAAAAAGGAGATTCAAGGTTTTGATATTAACTGTTATGTATGCAGGTTTGAATGTCATTGGTTAAGTTTGAACTGTTCTTGTAAAATGTTAGAAATGATTGGTTTAAAAAGTGCGGGAAAACCCTGCACTCTGATTGGCTGGCAACTGCGGCTGCTGGCTATAAGTAGCAGCCGCAGCCCAGCCAAATCGGGTCTGTTATGAGCTGTAGTCACTAATAAACTCTTCACTGAAGCACTCCGCGTCTGACTCTTCATGCAAATCTAACACTGGCAACGAAGGTGGGATTCTTCCCGAAGAGAAGACGACACGGAAAACAAGCTGAGAGAGATGGCTGTGCTGAACACTCCCCCAGCCACGTTCGATCTGACGGCAGAAGACTGGGACTCATATGCGGATCGTTTCCAAATGTATTTGGAGGGAAACGATCTTGCCGACATTTCTGAGAAGCGGAAGAGGGCGGTCTTTCTTACGCACTGCGGTCCGGCAGTTTTCAAGATGATGAAGGCATTGCCGGGAGCTGCAGACATGAAGGTAATGGAATGGCCTGATTTAGGAAAGCTTTTAAGAGCCCATTACGCCCCACAAGTATCGTGCCTCATTAAGAGACACGAGTTTTACCGTCGTGATCAAGGGGAAAGCGAAAACATTAACGACTTCATGGCAAGTTTAAGAGACATTGGGGGTGCATGTGAATTTATCAACTTAGAAGAGGCCATGCGCGATCAATTTGTTCTAGGCCTAAAAGACAAGGTTTTGCAGAGCAAATTATTAATGAAACCTAAGATCACGCTTAAGGAGGCCATAGAAGAAGCTTCTTCAGCGGAAGCTACCAAGTCCTCAGCAGCAGCCATGAAGAAAATTAACAAGGCCGCAAGCCATTCTGATGTGGAAAAATCCACAACAACCTCTTGCGAGCAAATAGATTCTGATTCAGACTGTAGTGAGGTGGAGGAAGGAATTTATAGACTCAGAATGGAGAAGAAAAGGAAAGACCTTGGAAGAAAGAGGCAAGACTTTTATTGCAGAGGTTGTGGGGGGGGCACCCCCGCACTGAATGCAAGTTTTGATACCATCTGCCTCCGTTGTGAAAAAAGAGGTCACCTAGCAAGAGTCTGCAAATCATCCAGAACTCCACCAAGCAGAAAGAAGTTTTCTGACAAAGAATTCAAGCATAACAACATCAGTGAGAAAATGGGGCGCAACACAAAAGTAAATGGGAAGAATGAAACTCATCAAACAGTCACTATTGATCATTCTTCACCCTTAAGAAGCAGAAAAGTACATGTGAAGGTACTCATTGAAGGAAGGCCTTGCCAAATGGAAGTGGACTCAGGCTCCTATTTATCTATGGTGTCATGGGACACTATTCACAGGCTACTTCCCAACATTCAGAAGAAGCATTTCCAGAAGCAAGCACTGACTCTTAAAGACTACCAAGGGAACAAGATTCCAGTAGTTGGAACAAGAGAATTCAACGTGAAGCTCAAAGGCCACACCAAACGCGTTTGCCCCTGACCATCGTGGACAAAGACCGCCCAAGCTTGCTGGGACTTGAGTGGTTCAATCCACTAGGCATCGAGGTGACTGGCATCAATCACGTGAGCAACACTGAATGGGAGGAGGCCTTGAAGTCTGAGTTTCCAGAGGTCTTCAGCGACGGATTGGGCAAGTATATGGGGACCCCTATCACTTTCAACCTAGATCCCAAGGTGCCCCAAATTCATTTAAAGCCCAGAAGGGTCCCATTTGCCTTAAAGGGAAAAATTGATGCACAATTAGATAAATTAATAGCTCAAGGGGTTTTAGAGCCCACTGACCACTCCAGATGGGAGACACCCATAGTCACACCAGTCAAGACTGATGGGTCAGTAAGAATCTGTGGAGACTATAAGGGGACATTGAACCATGCGCTTCAGCAGAGCGCATATCCAGTTCCAGTGGTGCATCACCACAGGGCTAGGGCCTTCTCTGTGGGAGCACCTGCCCTTTGGAATCAGCTCCCGTGGATCTCCGTTTGGCCCTGACCTCGCTCCTTCCCGGGACCTGAAGACTTGGTTGTTTCAAGCCTGGAATGACCTGGGGGGGGGGGTTGGGTTTTATTTTAACTGTATTCGGCTTGTTTATTTGTTTAATTCTGTTTTATTGTAAATTTTTCTCTGTTTTAATGTTCGCCGCCCTGAGTCCTTAGGGAGTAGAGCGGCATACAAGTCGAATAAATAAATAAATAAATAAATTTATTACATTCACTTGGCAGGGGTACAGTCTTTGCCAAATTGGATCTGGCCCAGGCATATCAACAACTAACAGTTGATGATGCCACTGCAGAGGCCCAAACCATTGTGACTCATAGAGGTGCTTTCAAATGTAAAAGGTTACAGTTTGGAGTAAGCGTGGCACCAGGCATTTTCCAAAGCCTTACAGAAAGGATGCTCCAAGGACTGCCAGGGGTAGTGCCTTACTTTGATGATGTGATGTGATTTTCTGCTGAAAATGACACTCAATTACAAGAGAGACTCAGAGAAGTCCTTACCAGATTCAAGAAAGTGGGGTTAAAAGTCAAGGAAGAAAAATGCACTCTTAGAACTGACAAGGTTGAGTTCTTGGGCTACATGATTGACAAGCATGGCATCCATCCTACAGATGCCAAGGTTCAAGCAATCAAAGAAGCCCCTAGACCAAAATGCAAAACAGATTTGCAAGCTTTCCTTGGACTCATTAACTTTTATCACATGTTCCTACCTCAGAAGGCAACCATTGCAGAACCATTACACAGATTACTTGACAAAAAGTCTGTTTGGGTCTGGGGCAGGAAGGAACAATCAGCATTTAACAGTATTAAAAGACTAATCACGTCTGATGCTGTACTCATACAGTTCTCTGAGAATTTACCTATTGTACTGACTTGTGATGCATCCCCCTTTGGAATGGGGGGCGGGGGGTTGAGCCACAGGCTTCCCAGCGGGAGGGAAACCCCTATTGCATTTTACTCTCGCACCTTGACCAAAGCAGAGAGGAATTACAGCCAATTGGACAAGGAAGCATTGGCAATTGTTGCAGCTATCAAGAAATTTCATGAGTATTTATATGGGAGAACATTTACCATTGTCACAGATCACAAACCTTTGTTAGGCATTGTGGCAGGAGACAAACCTACACCCACTATCCTGTCACCAAGAATGCTGAGGTGGACTGAATTTCTTGCTGCTTATTCATACAAACTTATCCACAAGCCTGGCAAGGACATTGGACATGCTGATGCCTTGAGTCGTTGCCCACTTCCTTGTCACAAGAAGGACTTTGAACCTGAGGCACACACCTTTTCCTAGAAACTGTTGCCAAGCTTCCAGTACACGCTGCTGAAATTGCCAGAGAGACTGCCAAAGACACTTTATTGGCTCCTATTATAGGCTGGATTAAGAAAGGTTGGCCTCTTCAAGATCTACCTCACCTTGCCCAACCTTTTAAGTCCTGGCAAACTGAATTATCTGTATTAAGAGGATGTATTTTGTGGGGTAACAGGGTGGTTATTCCTGCAAAACTGCAAAGAGAGGTTTTGGAAATGTTACATGAGGGTCATCCTGGTATTGTAAGGATGAAGGGATTGGCCAGGAGTTATGTATGGTGGCCAGGTATTTACAAAATGGTTGAAAACTGGGTGGCATCTTGTCCCAACTGTCAGGTAGTCAGGCCTGCCCCACCTCTCCCCCAAACAGGAATGGGAATGTCCTAGGGGCCCATGGTCTAGGATTCACATTGATTTCGCTGGCCCTACCAGAGGGCACACCTTCCTTATTATAGTAGATGAATATTCCAAATGGCTAGAGGTAATCCCTATGGCATCCACCACAACTGATGCTGTCATCAAGCAGCTTAAAAGCTTTTGTAACCCACGGGTTACCTGATGTTCTTGTCTCTGACAATGGCCCTCAATTTACATCCAACCTTTTGAATCCTATCTAGCACAACTGGGTATCAGACATGCCCTGACAGCCCCTGGGCACCCTTCGCTAACGGCCGGGCTGAACGAATGGTACGCTTTTACCAAGGAAAAGCTTCAGCAATTGGGTCCTGGGGACATCACTGAGAAAGTTGAAAACTTCTTAGTGTTCAGCACATCACTCCTAACCCATCAACTAACTTATCCCCAGCAGAGTTGTTGATGGGTAGGAAACTTAGGTCTCCCCTTGACCGCCTTCATCCCACTTACGCACCCAACGCACCACTTGATTCCACTAGCAAAGTTCGCATGTTCAGTGTGGGTGATTCTGTTTATGCTAAGAACCTTATGGGTGAACCTTCATGGATTCCTGCTGAAATAACTCAAATCACAGGCCCTCGTTCTTACAGGGTACAAACAGAGGATGGAGTCCTCTGGAGCAGGCACATTGATCAGCTTAGATCCAGATTACCTCAGGAACATTGCAATTGTTCCTCTCTAGTTCCCATACCTAATGCCTTTTCTAGGGGGAGGGGAGGAACATGAGGATAATCAGCAAACAAGAATCAACCCCATGTGTAATGAGCCATTATGACAGGAACCATCCCAAAACCTGTCACAATGCCAAAATCCATCCTTACAAGTGGAAGATTGCACATCACTACCTGACTTGGGTGCTGACATTGGGCTGGAGATGGGTTGGGAGGAGAGACCAGATTCTAACAATCAAACAGGGTCTTCTTTCACAGGAAGTCCAACTAGGGAAATGTCAACAGACACATTTCCCTCTCACTGGGTGAGAACGTTAAAACTTCTGAACCACGAAGGTCTCAACGTACACGTAAGAGCCCCACCTGTTTAAAAGAATACATTAGATAGGTTGGGGTTTGAGTATGGACTGAACCTAGTGGGGAAGGGTGTTATGTATGCAGGTTTGAATGTCATTGGTTAAGTTTGAACTGTTCTTGTAAAATGTTAGAAATGATTGGTTTAAAAAGTGCGGGAAAACCCTGCACTCTGATTGGCTGCCAACTGTGGCTGCTGGCTTAAGTAGCAGCCGCAGGCCAGGCAAATCGGGTCTGTTATGAGCTGTAGTCACTAATAAACTCTTCACTGAATCACTCCGCTTCTGACTCTTCATGCAAATCTAACATTAACATTCAAAGTCCTAAGAGGCATGGGTCTGGGATATTTACAGGAGCGTCTCCTGCCGGCATCGAATGCCAACTGCCCTGTAAGAGGGCACAGGCAGGGTCTCCTCGGGGTGCCATCTGCAACTCAGTGTCGTTTGGCGGTGTCCCGGGGGAGGGCCTATTCTGTGGCGGCTCTCACCTTATGGAATCAATTACCCCTGGGACTCCATTTGGCCCCTGACCGCACCTTCCGCCATGATTTGAAAACCTGGTTATTTGGACAGGCCAGGCTGTGCTGGCCCCTTGGGGGGGTGGTTATATTTTAAATTAGTAAGGGTTTTTTAGATGAATTTGGCTTGTTTTATTTAATACTGTTTTAGTTAATTAATTTATTGTTCTGTTTTTAGTTGTAAGCCGCCCCGAGTCCTTTTTGGAGAGTGGGTGGCATACAAGTCAAATTGATAAATAAATAATAAATAATAATAATAAAACCCTTTTAATTGTTATACAATTAAAATACAATTTTTACAGAAGGACAAGTTTATTGCAGTAGGCACTCAGACACAAACCTGAAGATGATATCAAGTGATCTGAAAGCACCTTACCTCTTCGTTTCTTTCGTTTTTCTCCATCTTCACCAATTTCCCCATCATCATCTTCATCATCCTCTTCAGAGCCACTGGTCTCAGAGCCAGAGATTTCTTCCCCTACAATAGTTCGGCATTTTTAATGCAGGAAACAAATGCTTTTAAATTAATTTTTATCTACAGAATCCTGATATGTTAATTTAAATCTCAGTCCAATTTCACCCCTTAGCTTTACAACTTTTGTTAGAAAATAGGACTGCAAAGAAATTGATCAAAATAATTAGCAGATTTTCAAGAAATCCTTGGCAAGTAATATTGCTACCAAAGGTTCTGCTTCTTATCAAATGTAATTGACTGCGCCTTCTGCTTTGTATTTGTTGCAAACAAAACTACATTTAGTGAATAAGAATAGGTGATACTTGCAACACATTCTTAGCTGCTATCTAATTGGTAGATGTAACATTTTATTGAAAGAAGTTAAAACCATGAATGGAGGTTAAATGTTGGACCTGGATTAAAGAAGACATTAAGCTGCTAAACTTGACAGGTAGATTTAGGACAGTCAGTATCTCCTAGCCTAAGCTATATTACAAGTTGCTCAAAGACAAAAAAAGAGGGAAAACAAATCTGTGTATCATCCTAATTTCTTGAAGCAAGTACAGGTTAATCTGATATACATATTAAAATCTACATTCATCATTCACTATTTTGTTGGACAACTTAGAATGTATTTAAAATGGGACATTACAAGCCAGATGCATTAATAGGAGAAAATGAACAAATTACCTTCCTCCAACTTTTTCTTAAGTTCTTCTATTTCTTTTTGAAATTGGCGAAGTAAGGCATCCTTTGGATCTTCATTAATTCTAGCCTTATTCTTGATATTTTTAGCACGGTTAGCATATCGCAGAGTGCTGATGGTCTCATCATAATTGTAGTCTGCTGGGCCAATGTTTGCACACTTAAGAAGAAAGAAAAAATAATAAACAAGCATAAAAGCCTGCAATTAAGTACACAACAGTCCAATTCTCAACATTATGGTCAAATATAAGCTGAAGCTAGATTTCCAACATACTGGTAAGTTGGATTTTAAGCGCAAGAATGTTTTGTCTACTTTTCAAAACCAAGCACTGAACATTTACAACCCAATATTGAAATGCTCCAAGCCAAAAATCTCATACCTCTCCAACTATGCTTGGACAATGGTATTCTGCAGAGTAGGCAGGTGATCAGTACCATCAAAACCAGAGCCACTGATCATCTTCCACTGCACCAGTTCTTTACATTCCTGGCATGGAAAGCTCGGGGTGGGGAGGAACCAACTGTTCCTAATTTATCCTTACTGAACTGCAACAAATTGGACAACGTAATAGAGAACCAATTGATACAATTCCGTTCGGCAAGCATCACCTCTGGGAGTAGATGTTATGTCAAGAGGAAGGATTCAACAAGTAAACTCCATCTTGTTTGGACTGAATTTCAACCTGCTTTCCCCATCCACAACCTGGTAGCCTCCGGACTGTCATTTACTTGCCCCACATGAATCACTAATGTTTCCTTATTATTACCATCATAGTTTTGGAGTTGCCGCCCAGAGAATCCTGGAGTAGCCGAGTCAGTTTAGAATTGCGGTAAGGCACGTGAGTGCTCTTTCCATCCACCAGCGCCGAGATAACATTCCCAAGGGTGGAGAGAGAAAGGTTGATTTTTGTTGCTTCTTTCAGTCGTTGCCCCGTAGCTCCGGTTTTTGCTTGCCTTTCTGAACCCTTTAGGAAGAGAGAAAGAGGCAGTGAGTTAGGGGGCAAACGGCTCTTCCAGAAATACTTTCTTCAAAGAAGAGCATTGAAGAAAAGCAGCTGAAAAAGGCTGTCTGCTTGATCTGAAACCACATGCACAACAAGCCCACACAAATAGAGAAGGGGTCCATTTAAGGACATGAAGGAATCCTCCACTTCAACTAGTAATTTCTAGCAGCTTCTTTAAAAATGCAGAGGAAGTCCTGACAATAGCTGTGATACCTGTGATAAAGATGCTACAAACTTATGAGAAGTAAAACTTACCGCAAGATCTACTAGATGTAGCTTGCCCATACGCACATGTATATTCCCATCCACACCCTTCTCACTGCATTCAATTGTGATTGTGAAGATAGCATGGGAACGGGAACTGTGCTCATTCATATTAGTGGCACCAACAGAACCTATGGACACAGAGAAGGGAATCTAAAAGCTTGAATTAATAACAAAATCTTTTTGACTTCTTGACACAGCTCTAGCAACCCTGTTCCAACACTGGGGTGGAAGGGAAAATAACAGAATGAATGAACAGGTACCAAAACTTTTATCTACTCAAGCTGTTTTCAGCTTGCCTGAATGCTTTTTTCTATTTATATTAATTATAAAAACGAAAAACTTAGGCAAGTGTCAGGAACCAAATCAAATTCAAATTTGATCACTTTTTTAGATCAAAGGTTGCATATGTAGAAAAACATGTACTGGACCAGCTGTACTGGAAAAGACAAAGGAACCACCATAAATATTATAATGTTTGTTACACTTGTATAATGAATAGTCTCATTTAATGAAACTGAGGACCTTCCACAAAGAATATGAAGAACTCAACTAGAGCTATGCAACTTACGGTTTTTGTGGCCAAGAGTCATAATTCTATCCATGTCATCTGCATTGTTTACAACGTAGGCCGAAAGATCTTTAATATAGACTCCTACATCGGGTCGTTCTTTAACCTATAAGACATTTTAGTTAATAATTTCTATGCATAATATGTATTTTAAAACAACTATTCCTGATGTTCTTTATATTCAGTGGAATAGACTATACAAGTATTTATGTTCTTAGAATATTAGAGCTAGTCTGGTGTAGTGTATAAGGTGCTGGCCTAGAAACCAGGAGACTGTGAATTCTAGGCATCCTTTAGTCATAAAAGCTGGTTGAGTGACTTGGAGCCAGTTATTCTCCCTCAATCCCTACATGGGATTGTTGCTGTGGAGAAAAAAGATAGGAATATTTACTCTGTTTGTGTGTGCATGTGAAATAACTAGCACCTAAAAACACATAACAGTCCAGACTTAACTATTGTTGCTAAGAAAGACCAAAAAAAAAATCTGGATAGCGGACTTTGAAGTACCCGCAGGCAGAAGAGAAGAGAAGGAACTGAAAAAATTCACAAAACATAAACACCTACAAATAGAACGACTGTGGCAAAAGAAAACAAAGATAATACCAATAGGACTAGGTGCCTTGGGTACAAGGTCAAAACACCCGGAGCACCATCAACATTGACAAAATAACCATCAGTCAACTGCAAAAGGCAGCTTTTCTTGGAACAGCTTTCATCCTATGATGATACCTTTAATATAATCAAACAACATTTGCCTATCCTAGGGACTTGGGAAGGATTTGATAGCTGGATAAAAATGGCAAATCCAGTCTAAACATCTAACTGACTATGTGAAAAGCCATAATAAATCAGAGGTCAGCACTCTGATGTCGTTTGTGTAAACGGCAAAGAGGTGATCATGTAGCTGGTTTTCACAATGGAAAGAGTTTAAGATTTTACCTCTAGCCTCTGTGTCTGGTCCTTTCCCAAGAGGTCACGTACTTCCTCATTGTAGATTTCCAAGTAAGAAACTCGAACCAAAAACCTGAAGTTTAAAATACACTTATAGCAAAAACATTGCCAGAATTAATTTTAATGTATGAACGAGGGGGGAGGCAGAAAGAGAAAGGGGAAGATACACTAGAATGATTAAAAAGTATTTAAGGGAACTTTTTATTTATTTATTTACATTTATATGCCGACCTTCTCCGGAGACTCAGGGCGGCTTACAATCTTTAGAGCACAATCCAATGTGCTCAGCAATAGCCTTCATTCTCTTGTATATGCCTGCTTATTACTAGGGCTTATTGCCTCAAGTGGCATTTTTACAAAGTCAGCTTATTGCCCCCAACAATCTTGGGTCCTCAATTTACCTACCCCGAGAGGATGGAAGGCTGAGTCAACTTTGAGCCTGGTGGGATTCGAGCCTGCAGTAATTGCAGGCAGCTGGAGCTAAGTGCTAGGTGTTTAACAGCCTGCACCACCAAGGCTCTTTTGAAAAGAGACTTATAGCCTCTATCTTATTAGGGAAAAAAAGATTCCATTTGGGGCATTTCAAATTAAGAAATGTATTTGAGACAGAAATGCAACACAAATGTGATGCTCTATATGATTTTCCCATAAAGCTATGAAGTAAAGACAAAGAATGCCATCCACTCTTTTGTGAGCAGATTTCTATGGTAAGGAATCCCCTTCTTCTCTTCAAGAGAAGTAGAAGGAGTAAAATAGAGAAGCTCAGAAAACTACGTGTGAAGAGTAAATCTATCTTGTTAGCCATAGATAAATGGTGATCTACCAGAAAAATCTCTGGAATCTCTGCAGGAAGTGCCCACGAATTAGTTATTTTTAAATCTTTAATGACATTTAACAATAACCAATTATTCTAAATTATACTAAAAAGAAGAAAGCTTTGGGTAGACAAAAGTGAAGAGGTATGTGTAAGAACCAGGTTACTTTAAGTTAGAGTGTTTAGAACAATGTTGGTACACAATATTTTTTAGATAAGGTTTGAGTTAGTAGAGCTCAAGTTTTTTAAGTTAAATAAATGCATAATTAAATTTATAAATTTGTTTATTAAATTTATATACCATCCATCTCAGTCTTTTTTTTTTTAATTACATTTATATGCCGCCCTTCTCCGAAGACTCAGGGCGGCTTACAATTTTTGGAGCACAACCCAATGCGCTCAGCAATTGTCTGGGTGGCAAGCAAGTTTCTAAGAAGCTTATTAAAAGACAAAGAAGACTCTGCAAGGAACTTACATATTTACTGCTGAGTGCTGTTAGAGGCAGTATGTTCTATAGAAGTTTTTTTTCATGGAACATCTATTCAGTTTAGATAATTTATTGCTACTGGCAAATCAATAGGAGCATTAGATAATTATAAGACAATTTTCAAAAGCTGTCTATCTTTGGATATTAAAAGAAAACTAAAAGGAATGGTTTTAACATTACATTAACCATGTATAATCAGACTAATTAATGAAACATATATCAATCAGTATATTAATGCCAATATGCTGACACTAACAAGCCATACCAATCACTCTAATGATAGAGTGACAATGCATAATTTTAGGCTATATACATGTGTGAGTGGGCACGTATGAAAAATGCACGACATATTGCCCTCCACAGATATAAGGCCCAAAAGGCAGAAAAGAGTTCAGTTCAAGGGACAAAAAGGATGGCTTTGAAGAACAAGAATCATTCCTAAAACAACTGACAGTTCCCATGTGAACTGGATGAGACAATGTCATTCTGGAGGAAAAGTACTGAGTGATGTAAGAACAGTGCCACAATGGTACTGGTCAAACTTGGAAAGGATAGAATGAGTAAGTGGTATGTACTGTGCCTCATTTCTTCTGGAATTCAAACCCACCTTGGCCAGCTAGACTTTGAGTCAGATAAGTGTGTCTGGATGTATGAATGAATAGAGCTTTTGGTTCACAAAGAGAGCAGGGAGTGTGCATTTGTTTCTAAATTCTTGAAACTCTAGATAGAAAAAGCCAAGTAGCACTGGCAGTGCCTTCCAGTTCTCAGTGTGACAACATCTGCTGCCTTCATGTCCCACCAGCACCTAATTTTCCACACAGTCAGAAACTGAATCCTTGCACTAGATGGAATTTCAGTCTGGTCCAGGAAAGCACTTCTGAGGTGGAATTGATACCGGCAGGATAGGAACGTGAAGAAAAGAAACAAATTATTTTACCTTGTATCTCCTTCAGCTTTTGCAATGTGTCCAAATACATGTGCAAAGGAATTGGGAATGATTCCCCTGAGTTCTGGTACAGCCCGGACACCCTCCATAGTAAAAGTCTTTCCTGTTCCAGTCTGTCCATAAGCAAAAATGGTACCTGTAATATAAATCCCCTTTTTAAGCACTCCTGGTACCAGGAGGGCACAGGCCATGGGTATTCATGCACATGTTGAGAAGAAAGGGTATCTATGAAACTTCCAAGCATGAAGCAAAAACACAGTTCTTTTCCTGGCCCACGTCACTTTCTCATACGTTCATTCATGAGGCTGTTTCATCCCATTTCTGAATCGAGCTGTGATTTCTTTTTAAAATTTATCTTCCCCAAATTATAGGTAGTCATCAACCTACAACAATTCGCTTAGTGAACGTTCCAAGTTACAACGGCACTGAAAAAAGTGACTTATGGGAAACATGGTTTATTTGGATAGATAATAGATATAAACACAGACATTGTAAATAATGTATATAATAAATAAGAGGCTATGAAAGTATTATGTATAGTAAGCTTTGATAGGACACATAAATGTATATATAATGTCACAGCACTGTTTAATAACTATTGGCAATATGTATAAATGGAAAAACCTCAATAAAGCATTATTTTAAAAAAAAAGAAAAGAAAAAAGTGACTTATGACCATTTTCCACACTTACAACTGTTGCAGCATCCCAATGGTTACATGAAAATTCAGATGCTTGGCAAGTGACTCATGGTTATGACGGCTGCAGTGTCCTGGGATCATATGAGCATCTTGGAGACCTTCTGACAAGGAACGTCAATGGGGAAGCCAGATTCACTTAACCACAATCTTACTTACTTAACAACTTCAGTGATTCACTTAACAACTATGGCAAGAAAGGGTCGTAAAATGTGACAAAACTCAATTAACAAATGTCTCACTTAGCAATGGAAATTTTGGGTTCAATTGTGGTTGTATGTTGAGAACTACCCATATACTTTTTTCTGAAGCCTAAAATACAATTTTTTACGTACAGTATATTTATTGAACATTAGAAAATTCTCAGTTGGAGATAAAACGTATTCAAAAATAGTCTTCAAAAGAAAGCAATACAATCCGAACTTAATGAGCAGATAGAGGTGAAATAAAAAACTAAAACAAACTACAATGAAGGAATTTCCACAATGGACCAGGATAAGTAATTACCAACTTTAAGGAGATAACAAGGCACAGTCTGTTGGAAGGACACCAACCAAGATAACTTCAGCCCAAAATAACACACGCTTTGCTTCTGCCAACTCTGTGTTTTAACCATCTCTTATATACTATTCTCCCCAGCTGCAACCAATGACAGGGATCATGGCCACTTCCTCTCTCATAAGGCAAGTTGTTGCCTTCTACGTTCCTCCCTGTGTGTCCTAGGATGAAAAGGGGATGGGCCTGTTTCTTCCTCTGACTGCCCAACTGGCCTCTGCCCCTCCCCAGCCTCCTCCACAACCTCTGGAGCCACACCTCCACTCCCTGTTGACTGTTCCTCCTCTCCCTCAGAGTCTGACTCTAACAAGGGCATGACAATATGTCTCACCAGAAAAAAAAAACTTTGGAGTTACATATACAAAGAGTATACTGGTAGTCCTCACTTACCAACAGTAACTGGGACCAGGAACTCCATTGCTAAGTGATGTGGTTATGCAATGTGATGTTGTGTGACTCCATTAACTTATGACGGCAGTTCCAGCAATCATTCTTAGACAAATCTCAAGTGATTGCAGCATCCTGGCTAATATTTTTGACCTCCTGCTGGCTTCTCATTGACTTTGCTTGTGAAAAGCCAGCAAAGAGGATCTCAAATGGTGATTACACAACTACAGGATGCTGCAATGGCCACAACTATGAGGATCTGTTGTAAATCTCCCTCATTCAGTGTTGTTGCAACTTTGAATGATTACTGAACAAGATGGACCACCTGTAACTGAACCTCCTTGTAACTGTTAGGGGTCAACAAGTATATATAGACTTGTACAGTTAGTCCTCGACTTACGACCACAATTGAGCCACAAAATTTCTGTTAAGTGAGACATTTGTTAAGTGAGTTTTCTCCCATTTTATGACATTTCTTGCCACAGTTGTTAAGTGAATCACTGCAGTTGGAAAGTTAGTACCATGGTTAAGTGAATCTGGCTTCCCCATTGATTTTGCTCATCAAAAGGTTGCAAATAGTGATCACATGACCTTGGGACACAGCAATGGTCATAAATATGAGGCAGTTGTCAAACGTCTGAATTTTGATCACATGATCATGGGGCTGCTACAAGGTCGTAAGTGTGAGAAATGGTCATAAGCCACTTTTTTCAAAGTCATAACTTTGAACGGACACTAAATGACCTGTATACAATTCAGCTTTGACAGACCTGACTCTGATGCCTTTTGCAAACATAGTGAGCATTGAATTGGCTGATCCTGGTTTAATAAGTCTGACCGGACTGTTATCTTGTATTATATATAGGTGAAGAAAGGCAGACAGTCACATGATTATTTTTCTGAGCAAAAAGGTTTCCACAGAAATGAAGTACAATCCTTCTCTATCTTAGTGCACTTTGAAGGACTCTATTGATGATTGTTTCTCTGTGGCTCAGAGTAGAGACGTTAAAAGAAGCAAATCCATTTTGTAAATAGGGGGTTCTATAATCAAATAAAACATGCACATGTGTGTCTGTATGTGTACGTATCTATTCACAGATGCATACACACACACACACACACACCACACAAATGCAGAGTAGTTCTAATATTTAGGGAAGGCAATTGTGTTGCAAAAGGAAATGGCTTACAACTGGCTCTCCCTCCTCACCTTCTTCATCCCGTTAGAATGAAGAAGCACTTACCATTGTAACCTTCCAGCACAGAGTCAATAATTGGCCTTGCAGTCAAGTTATAGACGTCGAGTTGCTTGCTCTCTGGCCCAAATACAGTATCAAAAGTAAATGTCTTGGGAGGTTCATTGGAAGAATCTGTTTTATGCACAGTGATAGTGCCTCTCATTTCATCAACATTGACAGCCATTTTATAACACATGGTCTTCTCCCGCTCATTGAGCGGCCGGCAACGAACCACAACTTTGACATTATCAGAATTATCAGGTTTGTCTGGCTTTTCTGATCTGTTGATCTACGTGGAGAAAGAAATGCCCCATTATTATTCAACAAAGAGCAAGGAACAAAACCAAGATACCAAAACATGATTACACTCGTAACTCCCATAGAAAAAAATAAAATAAAACACTTCCTGAAGCAATTTGGCAAGAACTATTTTTGGAAAATATAAGATCCTCTATTTTTGGATTATATTTAAGTGGTTACTAAAAAAAATAGTTAAGGAGCACCCAAATGTTTTATGAAACATTTTTGCATTTAATCTGGAAAGTGTCTTGTGGTTAGGCCCAATAAAGGTACTTTACTTTAAAACAGGGGTTCCCAACTGCCAGGCTGTGGCCCACTACCAGGCCATGGTCTATTCACAACCGGGCCACAGGCCAGTGCACACATGCATGTGTGCAGCTTAACTCATGCAAGCAGCAGGCCGGTGCGCACACACAATTTGATGAGAATGATAGGCTGGCATACACATGCTTGCACATGCAACGCAACATGCAGTCAAGCTGAATGTGCATGCATGTGTACCCTGGCCCACCACATGTGCAAGTCGAGCTGCACATGTGTGTGCTGGCCCACCACTCATGCGGCGCGGTTCCCCTCTCCCCCCCCCCAGCCAACCTGCCAAGCCACAAAGGTTGGGGACCTGCCGCTTTAGATGAAATATATTGATTCCTTTTAAAATATAGTTTTAATCTAACACACAAATTTAAATAATCTGTAGAATGAGTTGCCCTTGGATTTTTATTATCTTCTGACTAGATCCTGATCAAGCGGTTGCAGTTTCCCAGGGTCATGTGATCATCTTTTGGGCCCTTCTGACAAGCAAAGTCACCGGGGAAGCCAAATTCACTTAACAACCATGTTATTAACAACTGCAGTCATTCACTTAACAACTCTGGCAAGAAAGGTCGTAAAATGGGACAAAACTCAGTAACAACTGTCTTGCTGAGAAACAGAAATTTTGGGCTCAGTTGTGGCCATACAAGTGATGGGCTCAGTTGTGGTCGTAGGTCGAGGACTACCTGTAACTGGCAACCATCCCTGGGTTTAACGTGTGAGGCCAACGAGGGGCGGGGTCGTCCATCACATCTGGATGAAGAGGGGAAGGTTACCTTCACCCGAGGCCTGGCGTCTCATAGGCGCTTGGCTGTGATGGCTGCCTAACGTCCTGTGCTTTATTTCGGACTCAACAATCCCTTGCGGCCGGTTCGTGGTGTGTTACGGGGAAAGAGGTCTCCAGGTCCACCCCGGGAGGACCGGCCTTGCGAAACCCGTGAAAAGCGCCTCTTCGCGCTCTCTAAGGCCCCCTTGCCCAGCCCACTGCAGACTCCCGCACCCAGCAGCCACCGCCGCCACCCGCCCACCACCTGATGCCAAACCTCGCTCGGCTTCCCTGGGCAGCGCCGTCCCTAGCAACGGGCCGCGGCGCGCCGGGGCGTAAGAAGCCGGAGCGGAAAGAAGCAAGAAGGGAAGGCTGGGGTGAGTGGCTCACCGGCATGCTGCTGCTCCCGCCGACGCCGCCGACGAACTCAAACGGGGCTGGAAGGCGTCGCTCCGAGGGAGGCAGAGAGCCGGAGGGGGGCGTTCACGGCTACAATGTTCCCCGTCGGCTCCGCTACAATTGTGAACAATAACGGAGGCCAATGCGCTTGCGCCGCCCGGAATGACAGAGCCAGCAAGCCCCTCCGCTCCTCGGCGTCCTGCAGAGGCACCTCAGCCAATAGGCAAAAGGCTCCAGCCGGTGCTCGTCTGCGTGGTAGCCAATGAAAGGACGAGGATTGCGGCGAGTGGGGGTGGGGTGGGGGAGGTGGGAAGGCAGCGGGAGAAGGCAGAAGGATGAGAGGCGCCCGCCGAGGAAAGAAGGGCGGAAAGTAACGAGGGATCGGAGGCGGAAGGCTCTTCGCTGCTATCTGGGGATGAGGAGACTGGAGGCTAAAACATACATGAAGAACGGTTGCAGGAAGTGGGCATGGCTAGTCTAGTGAAGAGAAGGACCAGGGGTGATGTGTTCCAATATTTGAGGGGCTAGAAATAAGGAGAAATTTTCAGACAGAGCAATCAACCAATGGAACAGCTTGCCTTCAGGAAGTTTTGGGACCTTCATCACTGGAGGCTTTCAAGAAAGGATATCAGAAATAGTTTAGGAACTCCTGCTTGGGCCGGGGGTTGGACTAGATGACCTACAAGGTCCCTTCCAACTCTTGTTATTCTGATCGCCCAGGTTTGCAGCATCCATCTGGTCAAGTCTCGGTTTTGTGAGGCTGGACCATAGGTTGTTTCTCCTGTAAGATGGGAACAAAGCTGCATCTCTGGTAACCCTCGCTCCAGGGTGATCTCTGGGGATGTGGTCTGTTGAATAGGTTTGGCTAAACCAGATGAATGTCTTGGAATTAACTTGATTGGAAAAAGTGGATGTTATTTGGATTATGACGTCTACCAGCCTGTCCTCAGTGGGTGAGGGTGTGTGCTAGTGAGAGTCTCTATTCCTTTGCTTCTTTCCTCTTTATGAACCGTCAGCCTGAATGGGAAAATGTGGTTAAATGACTGTCATGGAATCAACGTGGGACACTCTTTTTAAAAAAGCTGTTGACTATTCTTCAGGTCAAGAAGTCTATGGAAATTCTCAATCATCCAGGTCATGGTTGTCCCAAAGGTGCTTTTCAAGAGGCAACTGGACTTTCTGGTTTTTCTTTGAAGAAAAAGTCCAGTTGCCTCTTGAAAAAGCACCTTTGGGACTTCAGACCAAGACTGTCAATTTTTTGAAAAAGAGTTGCATTTAAATGTTTGTTAAATAGAGGCCATTCAAAATGAAAGAATGATGAGAAAGATTGGTGGCTTCTTTATTAAAGTTGTATAATGCAATTATCCTGCCACACACCTGGTGTGTGTCTATGTGTTGGAGGGGTCTGGATACTATTGCCTTCGTTTTTATTCCATTCTTATATTTTGCTTTCTACAAAACAAGGTGTTCTGTTTTCATTAGAGATGCTTGGAGCTGTCTGAATGGAATCAAGGTGCTGTGGTCTCTCAGTGGGATCTTTTATCTTAATCCTTTCTATCCTATTGAGTGCAATGGCCATAGAAATCAAGTGTAAAAAACCAGAAAATAAGAAAATAACTACCACAGTTGCTGAAACTGGGTAGTGGGCAGATCCTGTTTTCTGCTTCCATAATTATCCACTTGGGGCTGCATAAATCTAGAGGACCACCAGATGGCAGTAGAAATGAATTTTGTTTATCTCTTTCCTGCTATGATCTGATCACCATCCTGCTTCCCTGGCTTAATCGTAAAGAACTGTGTTCTTTGTCATGTCATGTTCCTGTTAGCAGGTGCTGAGGTAGTAGCTACCTAGTAGCTTATAAATGTGACTTCCCCAAACCTTGCATGTAGCACTTTGCTTTCCCCATTAAGATGACTTATATTTTTACAGACTCGTAAATTAAATTTATACAGGTGAAAGCTGACTGAGCATATTTGAGAATAGCACCTTCTGTTACAGAATCATTTCACTCACAATTTCCAGCATCCTTTCCAGAGCTGAACTTAGAGCTTTTTGGACGCAGTTCACATTCTGGAGCAATGACCCATACCAGTGTTGTTGCTAACACATAGCTTAGGGGTGGACAGCTATGGCCCCCATATTTATTTATTTATTTATTTATTTATTATTTAGACTTGTATGCTGCCCCATCTCCAAAGACTCGGGGCGGCTCACAATTAAAACCAAACATAACAATATAACAATAAATTAATTTAAAACAATATTAAATAGTCACAAGTCTAATTTAAGTTAAAACCCCAGTATACCATTTAAAATTTAACCCTCCCCCCCGGAGATCAGCCTGGCCCAGCCTGTTCGAATAGCCAGGTTTTCAGGTCGTGGCGGAAGGTGCGAAGGTCAGGGGCCAGGTGGAGCCCCAGGGGTAGTTGATTCCATAGGGCGGGAACCGCCACAGAATAGGCCCCCGAGGCCGCCAGCTGGCATTGACTTGCCGACGGCACCCGGAGAAGCCCCTGTCTGTGTGCTCGAACAGGGCGGTTGGTACTCGTTATTGGCAGGAGACCCTCCCTCAAATATCCTGGACCCATGCTGTGTAGGACTTTGAATGTTAACACTAAAACCTTGAATCTCACCCAGAGGGCAACCGGCAACCAATGCAAGTCGTGCAGGAGGGGTGTAACGTGGGAATATCAGGATATCCCCATCACCACCTGCGCGGCTGCATTCTGCACCAGCTGCAATCTCTGGATGACATGCAAGGGCAGCCCTAAATAGAGAGCATTGCAGTAGTTGAGTCGGGAGGTCACAAGAGCATGAGTGACTGTGCGCAGGGCATCTCGGTCCAGAAGCATGAACCAGCCGGACCTGGGCAAAGGCTCCCCTGGCCACGGCTCCCACCTGCTCCTCTAACTTGAGCCGTGAGCCCAGGAGAACCCCCAGGTTCCGAACCCTTTAGGGGCAACACGTCTCCCCCCATGACCAATGATGGAATCTCCTGACTGGACCGAGATGCCAGTATGAACAGCCACTCAGTCTTGGCCAGGTTGAGTCGAAGCATGTTTCCGTCCATCCAGGTTCGTACCGCATCCAGACAACGGGACATCACAGAGAGGGCATCATTGATGTGGTTTGGGGTGGAGATGTAGAGCTGGGTATCATCAGCATACTGATGATACCTCACCCCAAAACCACGGATGATCTCACCCAACGGCTTCATATAGAAGTTGAACAAGAGGGACGAGAGAACCGACCCCTGGGGGACCCCACAAGTGAGAGCCCTCGGAGTCGACCTCTGCCCCCCCAACACCAATTGCGAGCACCCCGAGAGATAGGAGAACCACTGCAAAACAGTGCCCCCCACTCCCAATCCCCTGAGGCCCCGCAACAGGATACCATGGTCGATGGTATCGAAAGCCACTGAGAGGTCTAACAGGACCAGGACAGAGGAAAAACCCCTGTCCCGAGCCCTCCAGAGATCATCCATCAGTGCGACCAATGCTGTCTCCATGCTGTACCCGGGTCGGAAGCCCGATTGGTAAGGATCTAGGTAGTCCGCTTCATCCAGGAAAAGCGGAAATTGCTGAGCCACCACACTCTCAACAACCTTTGCCAAAAAGCGAAGGTTGGAGACCGGACAAAAGTTGTCTGACACGGCTGGGTCCAGGGCAGGCTTCTTCAGGAGGGGTCTCACCACTGCCTCTTTCAAGGCGGTGGGAAAGACACCCTCCCTTAATGAAGCATTGACCACTGCCCGGAGCCAGCCGCAGGTGACCTCCCTGGAGGCGTAAACCAACCAGGAAGGGCACGGGTCCAATAAACATGTGGTGGAACTCAGTCGTCGCATAATCCTGTCCACTTCATCCTCAGAAACAGGATCAAACTCAGCCCAGGTCACATTAGCCAGACTGCTTGCACCCCTTCCAGACCACTGCAAACCAGAGTCCAACCCGCCCGAATCCGGCGATCTTATCCAACAGATATTGACCAAATTCCTCAGCCCTACCCTGCAGTGGGTCCACTGCCTCCCCCGGATGTAGGAGAGAACGGGTGACCCTAAACAGGGCGGCTGGGCGGTTATCTACGGATGCTATGAGAGTGGAGAGATAGGACCTTCTCGCCGCTCCCATAGCTGCCAGGTAAGTCCTAACGTGGGCTCTTAGCTGGGCTCGGTTGGAGTCGGATCGGGTGGACCTCCATCTGCTCTCTAAGCCCCTCCGACGGCGCTTCATCTCCCGGAGCTCCTCAGTATACCAGGGAGCTGACCAGGATCCACCTCGAATGAGGGGGCGCATAGGGACAACTCTGTCGAGGGCCCCCGCAGCAGCCCGCTGCCAGGCTGCCGCCAGGTCCTCAATAGAGTTGTGGCTAAGGGAAGTGGGAAAAAACCCCAGTTCCATCTGGAACCTCTCCGGGTCCATCAGACGCCTGGGGCGGAACCATCTAGGTGGCTCCTCATCCCAGTGGTGTGGGGTGGTTTGTTGGAAGACCAGCCGTAGGAGATAATGATCTGACCATGGTACAGGTAGGGCAATAACATTACCCTCCCCTAGATCATTATGCCACTGTTCCAAGACAAAAACTAGGTCAAGCGTGTTACCCCCCTCATGAGTCGGGCCTTGAACTAACTGGGTCAGGCCCATGGCCGCCATGGAGGCCATGAACTCCTGGGCCAGGCTTGACACGCCCCCCAGGGAAGGCAAGTTGAAATCACCCAGGACCATAAACCCTGGGAATTCCACCGCCACCCCCGAGAGGACATCAAGAAGCCCAGGCAGGGCTGCCACTGCACAGCTGGGGGAGACGTATGCAAGCAGCAAGGCCATCCGACCTCCAGGCCCCCACCTCAGGAGAAGGGATTCACTATCTCAGGAACAGTGACCTCCCTTGGAATCAGGGTCTCCCGGATAATAACCGCCACCCCACCACCCCTCCCCTGGGCTCGAGACCGGTGCAACACCCGAAAACCTGGGGGGCATAAATCAACCAGAGGGACTCCCCCCTCTGGCCCCAGACAGGTCTCGGTGATGCAAGCCAGGTCCGCAGCCTCCTCCTCCTCTATCATCTCCCGGAGGAGGGGAGCCTTATTATATGACCTGTGGACTTCAACTCTCGGAATTCCTGAGCCATGATTGGCTGAGTATGGTTGGCTGAGAAATTCTGGGAGTTGAAGTCCTCAGGCCATAAAGGGGCCATAGTTATTCATCCCTGGCATAGCTTTATTCAGGTCACACATACACTTCTCACAGGATTTGAACAATTCATATTCTCATGCCTTACTACATGCAACAACAAGGTTTCATGGATCCATAAACTGATAAATATATATGTTACACATGTATGTAATTGTCCCAAAGGTGCTTTTTCAGGTGGCAGCTGGATTTCCTTGTTTTTTCTTTTGAAGACGTTTTGTTTCTCATCCAAGAAGCTTCTTCAGCTCTGACAGGATAGTGGGGAATGGAAGGATTTATATTCCTTGCAGACAGCTGGATGACTGAGAATATATACAGACATGTATTGCAATGTCTTTTATAAAAAGAATCACAAGAATGTTGAGATTTAATTGGCACACCTTTTTGCTTATTAATCCACATCTATGAAATATTCAGAGCAATAAAGCAATATTATTGATATGAAAGCAATTAATAAAGCAATATTATCATTTTAAAAAGCTGTTGAAATACATGATTCTATAGCCCACTGGTGTCTTTGAGGTCATTACAATTGGCAATTCTTAGGAAAAAAAGAGGAAGACTAATTAATCAGAAAAAACAGCACAGAACTGTAAAGTTGCAGTGTTTCAGAACCATGCAACACATTATTACTTACACACATTCAAATTAGACTGAAGATAAACAAATTTAAATGTAACTGTTTAGCCTTTGGGAGAAAACTTAAAATGATGTGCCAACATGTAAAAATCTGACATACTGGTTAAAGGCAAGTAGGTGGCTATTTTTACAGTTCATTTGTGGAGAATTTCAGAGTTTAAATATAGAAAATAAACAAAAATCAATTAACAGAATAAAGCAAGCATCCATTTCCATTAATGACGCATTACTGACAGAATGTGTTGACAGGCATTTCCTGAATTGGCATTTAACTTATTTTCAAGGTCATCTGGATACCTCATCAGTTTTCTGCAGCCTAGATCGGTTTAAAATGTTATTGAAAAACCATTTTTCAAATGTTTTTATTTGAACACCATTGTGTTCTAAAATGTCAAGAACAGAAAAAGTCTTAAGTTAAACACATACTGTAGCAGGGGTTGTGTTTTTAAGGAACGGGCTGCCTAATAATATATATTTAATAGATGTAAAGTTTAGGGAACCTAAAGTTAAATTTATGAGCTTCACAGTCTTAAATCTTTACCATAGATACAATAGGATGGAAATGGGATACAATGGGATTTTTATAGATTATATAGTCACTAGTGAACAATGCCTGGTTATTCCAAACTATAATTTCTTTTACTATTTTTTATTTTACTATTTTACCTTGGTGACTTCAATCTACCTCTTATAAATTGGACACTAAATGAATGTACATCCAAACCCATACATGTAACCCTGTACAATGCTGTTACTACACTGGGACTGGATCAATTAGTAACTAACAACACTAGACTCAACAACTGCCTCGACCTCATCTTCTGCAACAGCTCAAACTCAATATATGGCCTACAAATACAAGAACCCTTTTCAAACAGTGACGATGATTGACTTTTGTCTCAATTTACGCCCTCAGAAAGAAGATCATAATGATGGAACTCCAAAATACAACTTCAAAAAAGCCAACTATGATCTCATAGATGCCGACCTACTATCTCTTGATTGGCACATTCTGTTCTCTAGCTGTAATACTACAGAAGACCATTATAATGCATTCTTGTTTGAACTTGAAAGAGTCATTAAACTATATGTACCATTAGTAATCTCCAAAAACAAAAAAACAAATTACCCATAACAATAAGGAAACTTCAATCAAAAAAAGATCGCTATGGCGTAAAAACAAAACTTGCTATGTAGCAAACTTTAAAAACCAATACAACACCCTATGCCGACAGATAAAGGCAGAATGCACAAATTATCACTGCAAGCAAGAGGAAAACCTACGTACAAAATCCACCCATGCCTTCTACAATTTTGTTAACACCAAACTTAAAAGAATCAAGAACCATCCCACCCCTAAAAGGACCAAATGGGAAAGACTGCAACAATGAAGCTGTTAAGGCCAATCTCTTCAACACATTCTTCAGTTCAGGCTTTGTAAACAGCAATGATTCATGCCCCACATTTCCTAGTCGTACCACAACTAACTCTAATGACCTACTACATATTGACTTTACAGAAGATAACATGGAAAAGGCACTACAAAACCTGAAACCAGCCCAAAATAACAGCCCTAAAATCCAGAGGTGGTGGTATTCAGCAGGTTTGGTCAGTTCTGGAGAACTGGTAGTGGAAATTTTGAGTAGTTTGGAGAACGGGCAAAAAGCACTTCTGACTGGCCCTGCCCCCACCTATTCTCTGCCTCCTGAGTCCCAGGTGATCGGCTGGGTCTTCTTTGGTTGCCCTGCACAGGAGAACAGAGCTGGAAAGCAGGTTAGTGGGGTGGGGAGGGAATAGGATTTTGCAGTAACCTTCCCCTGCCACGCTCACCAAGCCACACCCACAGAACCAGTAGTAAAAATTTTGAATCCCACCACTGGTGAAATCTATTTCCAAAATACAGGCAAAAGCATGTAAGGAATAGCCAGACCTCTGCAAGAGTGGCCCAGAGTATTATACACATTTTTACCCCATTAGAGACAAAATTTACCCAATCTGAGATAAAGGTTTGTTACTAATGTGGGTCTTTATCTTGAAAGGTTTCTTTGTTCAGGCCCCTGTCTCTGCCTTCCTTGTCTATAGCCCTGTGTCGGGAAGGGGGGATTTCCCTCCCGGGCCAAGTTGTTTATTCAGCAGAATGCTTTCAGGTAATTCCCTGCTGTGGTACTATCTATGAGGCAGGAAACTCCCTACTCTGGTTCCTTTATTTATGCGGCCTGATATTCCTGGGTAATGGTTTCTTCTATATTTTCAAGGATGTGCCTAGCTTTGCAGCTAATAACAGAAGAGACACAGAAGCAAGATAACCAACTTTGCACTAATGTCAATCAGTATCAAGGCAACAATAAGTTAGAATTAATTCCTAACAACTAATATCTGACAGAATACAATAATATGAGCAGAAGCCAATAACAAAGCTTAATTCCTAATAAATGATTTCTAGCAGTAGATCATACCAGATGCAAACAGCAAATATTCATTGTGAAAGACCAGCAGGATCAAGGTTAATCTGATCTCAGGGGATATGATGTTCCAGACATAACAGATTCCAAAAATCCTTAAACATTTCCTCAGGAAGTGATTGTACTTTTTGCTAAAAATGTGGCATATCTATACTACCATCTTTAAGGCCAAAGGACCCTTCTCTCGGGCAGCATGGCATTTTAATCAGGACTTGTATTTAGAAGACAGGAAATGGATATGTAAGTGCTATCTTTCCAAAATGTCTTTCACCTCAAATAATTTAATGAACTTTCTGAGGAGGGAAAGAAGGAATAATTGGAAATTGGAATCAGCCTCCCTAAATGAGTTCTCCTCTATAAAGGAGCTTGGATATGCTTATGACTTGATTTTTCAGAGCGGTGATTATAGCTGTCAACACAATTCTTTTGCAAAGGCCACTGTAGGCTTACACAGTAGCATGCGAGCTTCCTAAGGCAAGAAGGTACTGTATCTGTAAAATTCTCTAAAACTGAAAACATCCCAGTTTCATTTTTCTAAACACAGGGAACCAATGATTATTTCCTTATTTCATCTTCCAAAGTAAACTCTGAGCAAACATTCTCTGTAATCACATGGTTTCTCAAAATATTGGCCCAATCATACTTTTTGTATGTACCTCATTGGTTAAATGGATCTACTGATTTGCATTTTTGAGTGTACCTTTTCTCAGGGATATGAAACAAACATGTTGTTTTCAATAAAAGGGATTGCCACCCTTGGCTACTCTAACCAAGTCTGCATGAAACTGAAAAGGCTGAGATTTGATCCTTTTTTACAGTCTTTCTGGCCAAACTGGTGATGGCTTCCAGATGTTTGAAGTAGAAACAATATAAGTGAGACACCAGGGCTGGGCTAGCTGAGAATTATTGGAACTGTCTTCCCATGAATTTCTGCAATAAATATCAGCTTCAAAAGACTTGAGACAGAACGAGTTCAAACAAATACAGGTAGTCTTCAATTTACAACCACAATTGACGATAGCAATAAAAACAATGCAGGTGGTCCTCAATTTACCACCACAATCGAGCCCAAAATATCTGTTGCTAAATGAGATATTTGTTAAGTGAGTTTTGGTCCATTCTACCTTTCTTGCCACAGTTGTTAAGTGAATCACTGCGGCTGCTAAATTAATAACATGGTTAAGTGAACCTGGCTTCCCCATTCACTTTGCTGGTCAGAAGGTCACAAAAGCTGATGACGTATCCTGGGGACACTGTAGCCATCATAAACAGGAGGCAGTTGCCAAGCGTCTGAATTTTGATCACATGGCCATGTGGAATGGATGCTGTAATGGTCGTAAGTGTGAAAAATTGTCAACGAACCACCCCGGTTCAGGGGGAAATTTGATGGGGACCCAGACCAGCTAGGTCTATTCCTTGACTCAGCTGAGATCCACCTAGAATGCTATGGACATGTCCACCCCTCCCCTAGAGCCATGGTGCACGCCATTTCTGAGGGGTTGTAGGAGAAGCAACAGGATGGCTAGCAACCCTCCACAAGAGAAAGGTCCCCCCCCAACTGCAGGACATAGATGACTTCCTATGACTGCTAGAGGCCAGATTTGAGGAGGCAGAGCAGGACCTGTATGTGGAAGATGAGCTCAGCAACCTAAAGCAGGGAGGGAGACCCATCAAGGAACACATCCGTGAATTCAGGAGGATCCAGTGGGAAGCTACCCCTTTTTGGATTGTCGGAGCCCTGACACAGTGGTGGTGTAGGAAGTTAGCACCCACCCCTCTCCTAGAAAAATGAAATATTCTAGTAAATATTTAAAAAGGCAGAATATTTCCCCTAAAAAGAGTAGAAACCCAGAAGCAGAATCTCACCCCCACCTTTGTTAATGGGTTGGCCATTAAGGCCTGAGCCAGAATACTTTACATAAGAAAGGTCTCCAGGTAAAGCTATAGCAATTGCCAAAAGACCTTTTAAGGGCATAAATCATCCAGCAAGGGTCAACCAAGCCTGGAACTCAGGACAGTTTACAGAGTTGCCCCTCATGGGAGTCTGACAACCAATGAGAATACAAGCTCCAATTCAAATCCCAGCAGAGGTCATAAAACCCAGGCACTCTCAGCACCTCAGTCCTTTTTTTTTCCTTGATCTTCTCCTTCAAGCATGTGATCATCTTTCTCTGGAGCTCCAGACCATGTGGTCCTGTTCACCATTAAACTTTCCAAGCAGCCTCCATGTTTCCAGTGTCTTTTTCCCCACTTGGAACTGAACCCAGAAGGATATTTCTTTCAACAGTGAGTTTCCAAATTTTTTCCTACTGGTTCTATGCATGCCAGAGGCGGCTGAATACCACCTCTGGTCATAAGTCACTTTTTTTCAGTGTGTTGTAACTTTGACCAGTCATTAAACAAACTGCTGTGTGTCAATGACTACCTGGGATATTATTACTGCTTGTTTATTTTGATTTGAAATCTTCCCTTTCACTTTGGCTTGTTGTAGCAGAAACAACCTGAGATGGTGAAGCAGGAAGTTTCGAGGACATTTTTCTTCCTTTCCTCTATGGAGATTCTCAATCACTCAGGTTGCCCCAAAGGTGCTTTTTCAAGAGGACACAGGTTTTTCTGATTTTTTTTTTCTATAAAGACCTTTCGCTTCTTATCCAAGAAGTTTCTTCAGCTCTGCAACAGGAGGAGAGATCTGGCCCACAATAGGCCATTTCTTCCTTTCCCCCCATTTTCTCTCACTTTCTTTTCTCTCTCTCTCACACACACACACCCTTGGCAGTTCCGTGCACAGTCCCACGGAGTCTCTCCGAGGAGGCGTGGCCTGTGCGAAAATGGAACCGGAGCCTCCTGAAACGGGCTAAGCCCGCCCTCGGAAGGACCGTCCCGTCTTGTGCGGTTGGGGTTTTTGTCAACAGCGGAGCTGCCTCGCTGCACTTCGGCGCCAAGGCTTAGGAGGGGACGCGCCAGCGGATCGGCTCTCCCCGCGAGGAGTTTAGGGACTTAAAGAAGGGACTAGTGACTTCAAGCCCGCCCCAGCGCCGGAGTCGAAGCTCCTGCCGCTGCTCCTCCTTTTCGCCGATCGAGCCGTTGCCGAGAGACGGAGCCAGCCAGGATGAGAGCAGCGACCATAGCAAAGATACGGAGGGTCTTCTCGGGTCGTGCCAGTTAGGTAAGGAGAGGGAGATTTCAGATCGCCTGCCGCGCGCTCCTCTCCTCTCATCCTTGGAAGGGATCTCCTTGATGGAGCTGATCCATTCCTCTCGCTCCTTTCAGCTTTGCAAACGCGACTTCTGTTGTTTGTTTTTCGTCTTCCTTCCTTCCTTTTTCTTTTTTTTTTTAAAGTACCAGCCACGCATATGACCCGAGTCACGTGTTTTGTTTCCTGTTGTTTTCTTCCCAGCGCGCTCGCGGGGAGCTGCGGTTGTTGTAACTGGGTTTGCGGGGACGCTTTCGCTTCGGACATCAGCTCACGCCATATAGTCAGGCAGTACACATTAAGATCCAGCGGCTGCATTTGCACAACAAATGTGCAAGATTAACCCATGTCGGGTTGAATCTTGATTAACCAGCTTAGTTTATGGTACAAACCCAAACCGTCTGCTGAGTGTAGGCTTCGATGTAAGGTACTGTACATCGAGAATTAACTTGGTTAATTCAGTACCCAGCCGCCACTGTCAATCAGTACCTCGCATTAATTTGTGGAGAAGTTTCCGTTTACTAAATTACGAAAAAAAATTCCAAACATGAGTCAAATTGCAACTCTCACATTTGTGATGCCATAAAATATTTATTAACATTTGCTGTGCAAAAGACTGTAATAAATTATGCAAAGGTTCCACATTCAAGAAATTTAGATTTGCTGACTTGCTTAGAGATTTTTGGATATGTTTTTGGTTTTGTGTGTGTGTTTGGGAGGTGGTAATTCCCTCACTCTTAAGCAGTTTCCTGTGTTGCATACAACAAAAAAGTTACAATAAATTGAAACTGTTACAATGCTACTGTTTAAGAGAACCTTGGAAAGGGCCCAACCAGATGTCTTTTAGTACAGTCCCCAGCCTGCATAAGCCTGCAGAAATTGTGTTTCTTTGACACCTCTTAATAAAGCAATCAATAATGTGGCCAACAAGTACCATCTTCGCCTCCCCTGGCATCAGCTGCTGATGGGGGAAAAAGCCATCACCAATTCCTCTCTTCAGTTACGGCCTGGCAAGGCTGGGTGAGTGTGGTGGGTGCTTTGAACATCAGACTCAAGGACCATTGGACTCCTGCTCAAAAACAGACCAATTGGCAGGTCACTGGGATGGAAATGAGGTGGCAAAGGAAATTAAGCCTCCCCAGGCTAATATGCATAGAGGAAGAGGGTGCAATGAAGCTGGTGAGCAGGCCTGAAAAGAACAAGCTCTGTCTTGAGCTTGTGCTGCAATGGAATAGCACCTCTGAAGCAGGGGTCTCCCATCTTAATAACTTTAAGACTTATGGACTTCAACTCCCAGAATTCCTCAGCCAGCTTTGCTGAGGAACTCTGGGAATTGAAGTCCACAAGTCTTAAAGTTGCCGAAGTTGGAGGCCCCTGTTCTGAAGCATCCACAAAGAACCTGGATGGCAAAGAGACACCATTGTTCCCACAACCAAAGTAACAAAAACAGCAGAATGTATAGCCAGGTTAAACTTCTGAGGGCAAAAATAGTGGGAAACCTGGAATACAGTCACTATGACAGAATAAGCAGCCTCCACCTGGCAGAATATTTTCCTTCCCCCTGGCCTTCCTGGTAGTAAATAAATGCCCATGTTAATAGGAAAGAGGGTTGGAAGCTGGCTTCCTCTCCCAGACTAAATGGATGTTCAGTGCAGCATCTGACTAGCATTCTCTTAAGAGAGCACTTGCCTTTTAAACACAGGCCTAGCCAGGGATGGGATTCAAATTTCTTAACAACCGGTTCTGTGGGCATGGCCTAATTTGTGGGTGTGGCTTGGTGGTCATGTGACTGGGTGCTTGTGGCTTGTATGTAAATATTGTGTATATATATATATATATATATATATATATATATGCAACTTTTACCCCAAATCAGGCAAATCAGATTGAGTTGCTTGCAGAATCACAGATTCACTCACAGACCTACCTTTCTGCAATCTGCTGCCTGAGTCTGCACTGAAAAATAGAAGCTTCAGTCCTAAGGAAGGTTCAGCTCTGCTCTCAGGCCACTTCTCCCCTACCACCAACCCCCTGAATACCACCCCTGACTGGGCCTCAGGGAAGCCTCCTGGGCGAAGGCAAAGCAGTACAACAGCGATTTAGATTAGCTAGAAAGCAGAAATCTGACAGGAGGGAGGGGCCAGCCAGTGGTGTGATTTGCCGGTTCTCCAAACTGCACAGAATCATAACAACCGGTTCTATAGAACTGCTCCGAACTGGTAGAATCCCACCTCTGGGCCTAGTTCTTTCAAAGAATGTTGGAATCATGTTTTAGAAACAGGGTGCTAAACCTGTATTTGTAACATTTTCCAATAAGATCTATCAAAATGACATGGGCAGATACCCGTATAGAAACCAGGTGTCCAGCCCAAGCCAAAATAGCCAGGTAAGGAAGGCAGTGTCAGCAGCTAAAAAAGGGAACATGCTCCCAGTAACCCACCTAAACCACTCAACTTTTTCTCTGTGTGTATTTGTGTACTGTACACCTTCAAGTAATTCCTAATTACTGGCAACTCCCCAGGCAAGTCCCTGCAGTTTTCTTGGCAAGGTTTTTCAGAAGGAAGTAATGTTTGCCATTACTTTGTTCCCAGGGCTGAGAAAACGACTGGCCCAAGGACATCCAGTTGGTTTCTAGCCTGATGCCTTAACCACTACACCAAACTGGCTCTGAAAGTGGTAAAATAGGAACTGAGTTAATGGCTACATCATCAACCGGTGTTAAACCACAGATTTTCAATCTTTTCAGGAACTGGAACCAGCTCATGTAAAGTTCCTGGAATCAAGGGGATTCAGGCTCCTGAATGTCAGCTTGGCAAGCCCTGCCTTGTCCTTTCCTCTGAGCTATAAAAAAGTAGTTAGGATTGAAAGTTGCTGCATAAAGATAGGAGTAGATGCTTGAAGGCATTAGAAGTTTTCTTCTCCCTTAATCCCTTCCAGCAGGAATGGGATTCAAATTTCTTAACAACCGGTTCTGTGGGCATGGCCTAATTTGTGGGTGTGGCTTGGTGGTCATGTGACTGGGTGGGTGTGGCTTGTATGTAAATATTGTAAATATGTAAATATTGAATATATACATATATATGTATATATGTAGGTCTTCGTGTATTCGGGTCTTGTCCCATGTAAGATTGAGAGTATCTTGGCGACATTTCAACAAGATCCCACTCGCCTTCTTCAGGCTGGTGTCTTCAGCTTTGTGCTTGTGCGAGTCGAAGACACCAGCCGGCAGATGGCGGGTGGGATATCGTTGAAACGTCACCAAGATACTCTCAGTCTTACATGGGATAAGACCCGAATACACCAAGACCTGCATACCTTTACCCTTGAAAATCTACAAAAACAAATATCTATCTGTGTGTGTGTGTGTGTATATATATATATATATATATATATAGAGAGAGAGAGAGAGAGAGAGAGAGAGCAACTTTCACCCAAAATCAGGCAAATCAGATTGAGTTGCTTACAGAATCACAGATTCACTCACAGATCTATCTTTCTGCAATCTGCTGCCTGAGTCTGCACTGAAAAATAGAAGCTTCAGTCCTAAGGAAGGTTCAGCTCTGCTCTCAGGCCACTTCTCCCCCACCCACAACTCCCTGAATACCACCCCTGACTGGGCCTCAGGGAAGCCTCCTGGGTGAAGGCAAAGCAGTACAACAGCGATTTAGATTAGCTAGAAAGCAGAAATCTGACAGGAGGGGAGGGGCCAGCCAGTGGTGTGATTTGCCAGTTCTCTGAACTGCACAGAATCATAACAACCGGTTCTATAGAACTGGTCTGAACTGGTAGAATCCCACCCCTGCCTTCCAGAGAATAAAACTATTTTAGGGAACTAATGGGGAAAAAGGCCTTTCTGTAAGGGACTAAGCTGGGGCGGGGAGGGACTTTGAACCCAACCAATCATTTTTTCCTGGCCTCGGTGCTACTCATGAGGGAGATTCATAGTGAGTTTTCTAATTGACCAAAAGGGGAAAGAAAACCTTCCAAAAAGGAGTAAGCCAAAAGAAAACTCATTGCAATAGATTTAAGTCTGGCAAATTATTTTGCCCCATAAGACCTGCAGAACCCACCCAGTTTGGCAAAACTCATACTACATCACATCCATGAAAAACTATGTTGGGGTAGAGGGAGGAGTAAACCTGTAGCCACTAAAGCCAGCTTCAAAATAGCCCTGGACTTTTTGGCATGAGACAAAAGCAACATTATGAAGACATGTCATGTACAAATGATTCCTGGGACGTATCACCTGGAGTCAAGTTTGACTGGAAGGCACACCCCACTCCCAAAGGAAAGAAATTCCAAAAGTCTTATTTTTCTTACCACATTTTGGCAAAAAATATATTGTTAGAAGAATGTTAGAATCCACCTCAAATCAGCCAATACAAACTCTGAAAAACAGAGCAGTGTAGGAAAAGAAACATCAATTTGTTGTAGTGCTTAAGACACTAGGATAAGACCCGAAGTTCTAGTCCTGCCTTAAGCAAAAAGCCAGTTAGGTGACTATGGGCCATCACTCAGTCCAAGGAAAGAAGTAATGGCAATCACTCTCAAAAAACCTTGACAAGAAAACTGCAGGGATTAATCCAGATAGTTGCCAGGAGTCAACACAGACTGGAAGGCACATCCTACCTCAAAGGAAAGGAACTTTAAAAAGTTATTTTTCTTATGACATTTGGCAAAATATTGCCGTGGATTGATTAAAATCCACATCTAAAACCTGGTTGTTTTTACAGGCTGGGCTGGACTGATCTGGGGGAGAGGGTGGGTTTTAAATTCGATTTTAATTCGGTTTTATAGTTGTATTTTGGCTTGTCTAGTTTAATTTCTTTTTAAATAATTTATTGTTCTGTGTTTTTATCTGTGCCCGAGTCCTTTCTGGAGGGTGGCGGCATACAAGTCAAAATAAATAAATAAATAATAAATAAATAAATAAATAAAAAACAAATATGGATAGGCACCTCATCCTCCATTTTTAGGACAGTCATACTTAACAGCTTTTAGCTATTGACTCGGCAGATAGATGGCTAACCCAATCTTGTCTATCACTCAGGCTTCATTGATAAATTCTAGAAATATTATTCTCCAACTCCTATCATCTTCCAGGCCAGCCACTTCGTTGAATACCAGATTAGGAAAACAGTTGTGATCTTGGTGTGATAGGTAACGTGGGGGTACGTGAACTCTCTGCCACAGTCGCACAGTTCACAATTGGAATGCATGAGTGGACTGTTGCTCATTGGCATGGATTGAGACCTGGTACGTCCCAACTGCCTTGCTAAGCTTCTGGCAAGTCAAGATTAATGGAGCCGCCCAGGCATTTGTGGCACAAAACCCTTGTTTGCTTTAGTGATTTATCGCCTCCCTTATGCCTGACTGAGCAGTGTGGGAATCTCCTAACTCAATTCTTGATTATGTATTCTGTGCACATCTGTGTTCAACTGGTGGTAGCAGCATTCATCATGCAAACTGGATAAGGAAGGCTATTTGAAATCTGTTGCATATTCTTAGAGTCTGGGGTCATTTCTTTCCTCTTCACACTTGACTTGTTTTTATTGCCTATATCACACCATGCATAAATGTTGGCTTCTTGAACCTAGACATTTACAAACCTTTCGGAGAGAGAAATATTTCACAGTAGATGTCTATAGGCATTTGTGGGATTTCTCTAAAAGAAACAGACTCACCTGGTCCTTCAGAAATATAGTGGGCATTAGAATATAAGGTACAGGTAGCCCTTGACTTACAACAGTTCATTTAGTGATCATTCAAAGTTACAACAATGCTGAAAAAAGTTGACTTATGACCGTTTTTCACAGTTATGACCTTTCCAGATTCCCATGATCATGTGATCAAAATTCAGATGCTTGGCAACTGATTCATATTTATGACCGTTGCTGCATCCCAAGACTCCTTGGGACTTTCTGACAAGCAAAATCAATGGGGAAGCCAGATTCACTTAACAACTGGATTACTAACTTACCAAGTACAGTGATTCTCTTAACAACTGAGGCAAGAAAAGTCGTAAAATGGGACAAAATTCACTTAACAAATGTCTTGTAATCAAGTCACAAGAAGATTCCCAAAAGGAGGCACCAGTTTTTTTCCTATAAAAAAGAAGAGGGTGTGGAAAAACAAAATGGAGGCAATATGCTACCCTTTATCCATTGTTGATATAGTACAGGGAGCCATTAACTATTGCTGGCAATGTAAGCAGTGGATTAGCTGACCTTTTTCCATCTTGTATTCAACGTGACAGAAGAGCCTTAACTAATAGCTAATAGTCGTGTCTTAATGGCTTATAGTGTGCTGTTGTATTATTTAATCCAAGCAGCTGAGTGCAAATGAAATGGCCTTGCACTTCATGAGGAACAGCATGTTTTTTTCCCAGGCTACTTGCCTATTTTCCTGCTGTTGCATCACTCTGAAAACAAAGATTTGTGCTTAGGAATTTATTAGATGTTGGATAAGGAAGATGGAAATGTACAACATTGCAATGCACCCTTTAGACAAAAAATAATTGTACTTTTACTGTGCATGTTTGTGCTCTTTTAATTATTATATGGTATATAATTTTCATTACATGTCCATTAATGTCTTTGGAAACACGGTGAGAACAAATCTGATATATAAATGGAATATATAAGAAATTGTGGATCTCTCCATCAAAGAAGACAGTTAAAACTCTCTATAATGGAGGAAAAAAAACTTTCTCTTCAATAGTAAATCCAATGGACATGGCTTGAAATATATTTATTTATGTATTTTAATTTTCTGTGAATTGGATATGGTGAGATACCAGTTTAGCTTTATTAAACCACTAGACATCAACATTGGTTGATCTATGCAAACCATGGTTCATAAACACAATGGCAGAGATTTTGCAATACTCTACATTACCCAACGACAAAACCAGTCAAACCTCATTATGAGTTATTATCAGTGCATTAGTCTAGGTATTGTTTAATAAAGATTTGGTTGCAAATACTTAATTGCCAGGGTCATTTTCTTGTGGTCTAACCTTTTCCTAATATTATTCAAGTTTGGTCTGAGATATGCAGCATTGTTAATATTACTATGTTCAATTTTACAGTGGTTGCTGCTTATAAAATTTGAGATGTTCCTTTAGATTCTACTCTTAGCCCTTGAATGTACCTTTATACCAAGTCTTTAGCATGCAGTGTAGTTAAAAGGATTATAACTCTGGGAAGATAAACTCACTTGTGATTTAAACCAGTGGAGAATGTGCTTTCTCTTGTAAAACATGCCTTTTGGATTTTGGTCAACAAATCTTTGCAATAGGCAGCATTTTTTCTTTCCTTTTAATATGTGTAGCACTGGAAACAAAAAAAAATCAGTATATGGACTAACATTCTTGAAGCAATGCAAGCAAAATATTAAGTTACTTCTCTTATCTTCACTTGGATAATTGCTGGCAATAGAATCAAATGTTTTGTGTATGTTACTGATGTAGAAAAACTGATATGGTACAGCTTTCTAACATTTCTCTCTTCATCACTATTTCCCAGCTGGTGGATAAATTCTGTGCTGAAAGTAATGCAATGTATGATTAAACTCCCTGAGTGTGAACAGCTTATTCCATGAAAATAGCTATTACTGTGTGAAGTGATATAAAGCATCTTCTTTGTGGAGACCACAGAACATTCACTTGGCTTTCCCTGAATATCTTTCACTTAGAAGAGATTGGGGGAAATGAAGTTAAAAATGAATGGATTTTATGTGGCATTCTTATCTCACCAAGGAGAAAACAAAACCAAAAAGTTTATTCTTTATGATTGACATTAGATATGTATTTATAACCTCATTTCATTGATAAAACAATGGTTTATTCCTGTATATTTAACTTGCATTACAAAATACCTGTGGGTATTTATCACCACAGCATAGCGGGCATGCTGCCTATGTAAAATTGGTCTCTCATCAAGTCCTTATGGTGTTTGTATAAAGTAGAAGTGCAAATCCCAGAGGTGCTTTTTCAAGAGGCAACTGGACTTTCTGATTTTTCTTTGAAGACGTTTCTCTTCTCATCTAAGTGCAAATGCTGGTTCAGTTCAAATTCCAGGACCCTTGATCTTCATAGCCAAAGTGAAGGATGCTACACCTATTCATTTGTTCATCAATTTCCTGAGGTTTCCTAATCTAACTGTAAGGTACAGCAAATAGAGTTTCATCCTCTTGAAAACTATGTCTCCTTGTTGGTATGAAGCTGTCCACTGATAATAGTCTGCAATCCAACTCATTTGTGTGTACAATGCTATTTTAAGAGTAAAATAATCACTGGCTGTCTTACGGTTATTTTTAATTTCCAGGTAATAGTTCTTGCCGCCCAAAATAGGCCCATCGATTAACTACTATGAAGTGCATTGGGCCTTCAGAGAGCCAGAATCTTGCTTTGGTGTTGGAGTATGCTCTAGCAAGAGAAGCAAAGATCTGGAAGGTGCCAGTCTTTCAGAACTTCACATTGAAGGTATGTTCTCATATGTGAAAAGGTGATCTGTACTGAATGAAGTTTGAGAGCCACATGAGATTAGAATTGCCCTCGGAATTCCCCAAACCTAGATTGGTTGTCACATTTTTCCCACATGCAATGTTTGTTCACAATGGTGTGCAACAGCTTGTGTATGCTTGCTATCGTTACAATAAATTGCATTCTAGAGTGAACCTGGGTAAAACCTGTCCTTGAAAACCACCTAGAAGCTACAACTGATCCAGAATGTGGTGGATTAGTTTTCTAGCTTTACCTATGTAACGTTCCGCTGCATGAACTGCACTGGTTCCTAGTTTACTTCCAGGTGCAATTCAAGGTGCTGGTAATTACTTTAAAGCACTACATAACCCAATAAGGTCAGGTTATCTGCTGGGCCATCTCTCCCTAAGGACATCTACCTGTTCTACCGGATCATTAGTCCCAGTTCCTTCCCTTAAACATTGCCATCTCATGTGATCTAGGAAGGGTATCAACCCCTGCCCCATGAAACTCCCATCCCCTTGAAGTTCAACTCCCCCCCTCCTAAAGATAAAGGTAAAGGTTCCCAGGGGTGGGATTCTACCAGTTCGCACCTATTTTCTAGAACCGGTTGTTAACATTCTAAGCAGTTCAGAGAACTGATTGTTAGAAGAAATTACTGGCCTAAACCTGTAAGGAAGGCAAGAAGGAAACATTCTGGTGTTGCTTACAGAAACTGCCTCTCCGTTAACCCTTATTACATTCTTGGCAGGACTAGACTTCCTGTCTCAGGAACTTCTCCTATGAGCTGCTGCGAGCATCCAGTGATGGGAGGTGCTTCAGTCTCTCTTCATTGAAGGCTGGGCTTAAACCTGAGGACACTCCTCCTCCTCCACGTGACTCCTCCGTAGCGTCCCCAGTTTTAGCTCAGCCTTTCTTGAGATAGGTTGTGGTTTGTGGCTTCTCCTGGTCGGAGCAGTGAATTTCTTCCTTGGTCAGGTCTGGTATTTAAAGATTTAATATTTAATTCTCCTGTTCCCTTGATCCCAGGGTTGGTTTCTCTTTCCCTTCCTTTCGTTTCCCTTTGTCCACCTCACGAGTGTGAGGCCAGCGAGGCAGGGCCCTTCATGCCTCGCCTTGATTTTTTTTTCCTCTATAGCTCTCAGAGAGCAATAATCTCAGGAGACTGGGCCATTAGCACTGCTATTTCCACATCTTTTCTTACCCGATCATCCCTTAGATGGCTCCACCATCTTACAGGCATCATTCCTTCCTCTAATATCAGGGCCCATCTGGATGCGGCTAAATTAAATGGGGCAGCAGTATTTCGGCTGATGCCACATTCTAGGCAGTTCTCTTCTCCTCTAGGGTGATCAATTCCCAGATAGCGCCAGAAGATTGTTGTGGCTTAGACACCTGCAGGCCAATGCCAAACATTAATGGCCTGGCCCCAGCCCCACTCTCAGAGGACAAGCTGTTTGGACGGGGCTTGAACCCTCGTGATAGAAACGCACGATAACAGGAAATCTCCCTCTTCTTTCGCCAGAGTCCAGGTCTCCTCTACCGCCCGCAGAGGTTGCTGCCGTCGATCTTATCAGGGTGCCTACTACCCGAAGTTTCAGCAGGCACAGGATTCAGGCCCCTTGTCAGGTCAGATCCGGGAGACAGGTTTAGAAGAGGTCTCAACCCCAGGAGGCAGTTTCAGGGACAGGATCCAGTCCTTTCCGCAAGTCTAAATGAAACCCTTCAGGAGATCTCTTTGAGGGTCACTTGAAATTGTTAAGCTAATCAGTGGGTCTTCCACCACTGACGCTGGGGTCACAGAAACCATATGATTTGGTCTAGCCCTAGAGTTCTTGCCACCACCACCCCGGACTTTCCTGTTTTATGACCTGTCCCGTGTCCAAACAGAGGCTCAAAGGGCCTCTCATGGAGGCAGCTCTTTCAGATTTACTCCAATCCAGCTCTCTAGCCATACCTCCCTGCCACTAGAGCAGAGGTTAGTTTACTCCCTCCCTTTCCCCCTCCCCCAAAAAAAGATTGGGGGTTGGTATGCAACTCTTAAGCTTAAAACGTTTAATCCAATTCCTCAGCCTATAGAAAATTTAAGAAGACTACTCTCTAAGCCAACTTGCTGGGGATCAAATGCCAAGACTTCCTTACCCCTTATAGACCTTACTAAGGCCTCCTTACCGTCCCAGGCCATCACATTCTAGAATTCTCAGTTTTTTATATATAACACTCACTAAATACACGGCCCTTCCTTTGGTTCATCAGCCCCAGGACCCCTACTCAGGTCCTGGTTTGCCTTGGTGTCATATCAGAGAAACGGGTCCGCTTAGATTCAAGGCTTCAGAGATAGCTTAATCTTAGCTTGATCAGCACTAGCAATTCCTTTACACTAAACACATTTTCATCAACTGCTTTCACTCAATAGGTTAAAAGGCCAGTTGACTCCATCTGCTAGGATTAACCACTAGGCTCCATTATTAACATCATAGAAGGCAGAGGCTCCTCTCCGTGGCAGACTTGACAGCATCAAGGTATTCCTCCATCACATCAATTCAGTTAGGTGAATTAAGCTATGTCTTCTTTCTCCACTGCTGGGGTAATTGGTGTCTTTCCACAAGAGCCCTTCAGTTTTTCTACTGCCCTACCAGCGCGCCGGAAGTGTGGATACCAACACCCGAGTCATCCTTCCTGCAACAGCCATCCCATCCCTTAGATGGTGAACTCGACCCAGAGGCAACAGCGGTTGCCCCTTCAGGGAGCCATGCAGGGTGATAGTCACCTCAGATGTCCACCAGTGCTGTCCGAAGAGTCTCCATGGTCATGTGGCCATCATGACTAAATGCCAAAGGCACACCGAACACTGTTACCTTTCCACTGAGGTGGTCCCTATTTTTCTACTTGCATTTTTACATGCTTTCCAACTGCTAGATTGGCAGAAGCTGGGACAAGTAATGGGAGTTCACTCCCTTACGCAGTGCTAGGGATTTGAACCGCCGAACTGCCAACAAAGCTCAGTGTCTTAGCCACTGAACCACCCTGTCCCTTTACCTACACTACCCTCCTAATCTTCTGTAAAGCACTTAAAGTCCGTCTTTCCCCCCAAGTGCTGTGATAGGGTGCAGTGTCTGAAAGGAATTAATTAGGATGCAGGAAGTTTAACTATGGTGCCAGGTTTCTAATGTTTTAATAGATTTATGTGACGTTGCCTTTACTGACATTGTTTTAATTGTTAATTGGGAGTCACCAGAGTTCAACACAAGATGGACAGGTATATATGTTTTAAATTAAATAAATGAAAACATTATATTCTGTTCTTGCTTTCCTTGACAACACCTATGAGTGCAATTGTACTTTTCTGGGGAAAGGATCTGTATCTAAACCTCCAAAGATGGATATTATCCTATCCTGATTATGGTGAGGTAGAGAAACATCTCAGGTATCTTAAAATGCACATGCCCAATTTTTATCAGGCACTCCCTATTATGATCAATGGACTCAGAGATTCCAAATGATTATACAGGTAGTCCTTGACTTACAATGGTTCATTTAGCGACCATTCAAAGCTACAATGGCACTGAAAAAAGCGACTTATGACCATTTTTCACACTTATGGCTGCTGCAGCAGCCCCATGGATACGTGATTTACATTTGGATGCTTGACAGCTGACTCGCATTTATGACATTTATGACAGTTGCAGTGTCATGCGAACCTCTTTCACAACCTTCTGACAAGGAAAGTGAAGCAGGAAGCCCAATTCACTTAACAACCATATTACTAATTTAATTGAACAAATGTGGCAGGAAAAATTGTAAAATGGAGCAAACTCTCTTGACAAATGTCTCACTTAGCCACATAAAATTTGGGCTCAATTGCGGTCGTCCGTTGAGGATTACCTGTACTGCTTGTTTTTAATTCAGTTTTTCCTCTTCAGGGCACCGATATTTCTCCACTCTCTTATGACAGAACTGTTTTGTGGATTGGAAAATTAAGCTCACTCTTTCAATTTTGCTTTCAAACGTTTTCCTTGGCGGTCAGCTTTCTGAACCGTTGCTGGCATCAGTAAAGGTAAGGACCTGTGGATTCTCCTACTAGTTGTTTCTGCCAAAAGTGAGAAGTGCAAAGGAGCTCTCATCACACATATAACCTCAGGTGACTAAACCATCTTCAATCGTGGGCATGTCTTTTGGTAAAAAGTTCATTGAGGCTTATTCAAGTGTGGAAATAATTGCAGGCTTACATCGTAATCCTTTATGTACCTACACATATGTACCTACGTGCATATGTATTTGTTAAGATTTTATATCCCTTCCAGGAACTCAAACCAGCTTTTCATGGGATTTCATGTTTTACTCCTCTGAAGGAAACCCTGTAAGTTTGCTTGGACAGAGAGAATGACTGGGTCAAAGTCAACCAATGGGGTTCCATGGCCGAGATCAGACTTGATCCTGGATCTAGCTGGTCCTTCACCATGATACTAACCTTCACCATGACCTAGGATTATTTCACTGTTGATGTTGCGATTTGTAAAAAGCATGAAAAAGAAGTTATGGACTACATGGAAGTGCTGTTGACAAGAGAAAAAAAGCTGGATTAAAGGGAAATTTGTCCAAACTCCCCAGAAACTCACACGTTGTAGGAATTCCTTTTGTCCAGTGATCACTGGATTTATAGGTAGCAGCTGCAGCAAGAAGTATGTTTGTACAACCACAACTTTTCTGAGCCAGCTGGGTTTATAAACAGTGATCCATAACCTTGGTTACAATCCATCTCAAGTATGCAACATGATTTATGCAGACCTACCCTTGAAAAGAGCCTGGAATTGTGACTGGAACAAAATGCGGTGTTGAGTTAGTAGCAGGGGCAAGGGATGAGGACCACATGATTCTGGACTAAAAGATCTGCTTTAGCTACCAATTGCCCACCAGGCATAATTTAAGACCCTTTGAAGAGGTGAATGGTAGAGGGACTGATTCCTGACAGATGGTAAATCTGCCTGGATCCACAGATCAACAGAAGCCCTTCTGAAAATGCCCACCGTGGTAGGTACTTGGTTATTAGGCATGCAAGAAAGGGCCTTAGTTTTATTTATATTATTCATGCTACATCTTACCCACTATCATTTTATTGCTGTCAACTGTCTTGAGCGATTGAAAAGACAGAACGGTGTGGCATAAATTCAATAATAAATAAAATACATTCTAGGTGATTTATTACTTGATGTACAGGTATAGGTAATATATACAATGTGTGAGTTTTCAGCGACTTGCAAAGAGCAGTCCTTTATTCTGTATCTCTGTTTTAGGCACAGTTGAAACATCTCCTGCATAGCAGTAGCTTGTCTACTTCTAGCAGCAAAAATCAATGAAGAAGATGAGGTATGCCTTTTGAAATAAGTAAAGGTTTGGGCTGTGTTGAGTAATGCACAAGATATTACTAAATGGGCCTGAAGGAATGGCTCATTCACCAGTCTTCTTTGTCTTTCCCAATACAATTTTAAGGTTGTGACTTACAATGCCTCATTAGTGATTTTGGTGATGGGGCTGGCTCCTGTCAGACTCTAGTTGGCTGAATGAGGTGATAGTTTCTAGTAAACCCTTTAGAAAAAAAACAGAAATGTACACTATTCAAATTGTCAGTTTTAAAGTTTAGAGCCATGATGAGCAGTGGTTAGAATGCAGTATTGCAGAGTAACTCACTTTACTCTAGATAGGAGTCTCCAACCTTGGCAATTTTAAGCCTGGAGGACTTCAATTCCCAGAATTCTACCCAGCTTTGCTGGCTGGGGAATTCTGGGTGTTAAGTCCTCCAGGCAAAGTTGCCAGGTTGGAGACCTCTGCTCAGGAGTTCACGCCTGACCAGTTGAAGGTTGACTGAGCCTTCCCTCTTTCTGAGGTCAGTAAAAGGAGGACCAAGATTGTTGGGAACAATATGCTGATTCTGTAAACCATTTAGAGAGAGCTGTAGAGCACTGTGAAGTGGTATATAAGTCTAAGTGCTATTGCTATTATACTGTATAATTGTATAGATTGTGTTTGTATAACTTGGTATAGAGAAGGTATATTTCTAAGCCAATAAGATATTTT